>WOVY01004756.1:0-340349 GCA_013436015.1 Rhipicephalus annulatus
ATCTATCTATCTATCTATCTATCTATCTATCTATCTAGCTATCTAGCCCTACGTCAAAAACTAAGGAGGTTACGCCAGCCAGTATAACGTAGCAACCCTTTCTTGTCAGATAGTGCTCAATGTACAAGCCAATGGCTGCTACTAGGGAATTAGAGATAGGAAAATTCGGCTTCTAGTTAACGCGCACTCTGCGAATTTTTATTGTTGAACAACTCACAGAAGAAATCTCCTACCGCACCACCTTGCAAGTCAAAGCATAAGGCATGTTACGTACTACGACGAGGGAGGAACGGGTGCCGCTTTGAGGAGATTTACCCCTAATATTAAATACGAATGCATTTCCTAGTCGGGCTAAGTCAGGCGTACGTTGTATTCGTCCACCACCCTCTTTCATAGCCATCAGATGTGGAGAGGCAGTGACCCTCACCATGCCACTCTTCACTACATCGGCAGCTGTCAGCACCAGGTCGAGACGCCGCTGTGAAGCGCCAACAATTGAGCTGAAAATGGCTTGTTTCTTTTGTTCACCTTCATGGTGTTTCAAATGCGAAATTTTTTTAGAGAACTTCGCCCCTCTGAGCGCATATCTATCTATCTACTATCTATCTATCTATCTAGCTATCTATGCCGCCTACGTCCAAAACTAAGGAGGTTACGCCCAGCGAGTATAACGTTAGCAACCCTTCTTGTCAGATAGTGCTCAATGCTACAAGCTAATAGGCTGCTACTAGGGAATTAGAGATAGGAAAATTCGGCTTCTACTTAACGCGCACTCTGCGAATTTTTCCTTGTTGAACAACTCTCAGAAGAAATCTCCTACCGCCCCCCCCTTGCAAGTCACAAGCATAAGGCATGGTACGTACTACGACGAGGGAGGAACGGGTGCCGCTTTGAGGAGATTTACCCCTAATATTGAATACGAATGCATTTCCTAGTCGGGCTAAGTCAGACCGTACGTTGTAATTCGTCCACCACCCTCTTTCATTAGCAACAGATGTGGGAGAGGGCAGTGGACCCTCACCATGCCACGCTTCATCATCGGCAGCTGTCAGCACCAGGTCGAGACGCCGCTGTGAACGCCAACAATGAGCTGAAAATGCTGTTTCTTTTGTTCACTTCATGGTGTTTCAAATGCGAAAATTTTTTTAGAGAACTTCGCCACTATGAGCGCATCTATCTATCTATCTATCTATCTATCTATCTATCTATCTATCTATCTATCTATCTATCTATCTATCTATCTATCTATCTAGCTATCCAGCCGCCTACGTCCAAAACTAAGGAGGTTACGCCCAGCCAGTATAACGTAGCAACCCTTTCTTGTCACATAGTGCTCAATGTACAAGCCAATGGCTGCTACTAGGGAATTAGAGATAGGAAAATTCGGCTTCTAGTTAACGCGCACTCTGCGAATTTTTCAGTGTTGAACAACTCACAGAAGAAATCTCCTACTGGCACCACCTTGCAAGTCCAAGCATAAGGCATGTTACGTACTACGACGAGGAGGGAACGGTTGCCGCTCTGAGGAGATTTACCCCGTAATAATAAATACGAATGCATTTCCTAGGTCGGGCTAAGTCAGGCGTACCTTGTACTTCGTCCACCACCCTCAGTTCATAGCAACAGATGTGGGAGAGGGCGGTGGACCCTCACCATGCACGCTTCATCATTGGCAGCTGTCAGCACCAGGTCAAGATGCCGCTGTGAAACGCCAACGCTGAGCTGAAAATGCTGTTTCTTTGTTCACTTCATGGTGTTTCAAATGCGAAAATTTTTTAGAGAATTCGCCAACTTGAGCGCATCTATTTATATCTATCTATCTATCTATCTACTAGCTATCTAGCCGCCTACGCCCAAAACTAAGGAGGTTACGCCCAGCGAGTATAACGTAGCAACCCTTCTTGTCAGATAGTGCTCAATGTACAAGCCAATGGCTGCTACTAGAGAATTAGAGATAGGAAAATTCGGCTTCTAGTTTACGCGCACTCTGCGAATTTTTCATTGTTGAACAACTCACAGAAGAAATCTCCTACCGGCACCACCTTGCAAGTCAAAGAAAGGCATGGTTACGTACTACGACAAGGGAGGAACGGGTGCCACTTTGAGAAGATTTACCCCTAATAGTAAATACGAATGCATTTCCTAGTCGGGCTAATTCAGTCGTACGTTGTACTTCGTCCACCACCCTCTTTCATAGCAACAGATGTGGGAGAGGGCGGTGGACCCTCACCATGCCACGCTTCATCATCGGCAGCTGTCAGCACCAGGTCGAGACGCCGCTGTGAAACGCCGACGCTGAGCTGAAAATGCTGTTTCTTTTGTTCACTTCATGATGTTTCAAATGCAAAAGTTTTTTTAGAGAACTTCGCCACTTTGAGCGCATCTATCTTATCTATCTATCTATCTATCTATCTATCTATCTATCTATCTATCTATCTAGCCGCCTACGTCAAAACTAAGGAGGTTACGCCCAGCGAGTATAACGTAGCAACCCTTTCTTGTCAGATAGTGCTCAATGTACAAGCCAATGGCTGCTACTAGGGAATTAGAGATAGGAAAATTCGGCTTCTAGTTAACGCGCACTCTGCGAATTTTTCATTGTGGAACAACTCACAGAAGAAATCTCCTACCGGCACCACCTTGCAAGTCAAAGCATAAGGCATGTTACGTACTACGACGAGGGAGGAACGGGTGCCGCTTTGAGGAGATTTACCCCTAATATTAAATACGAATGCATTTAGCTAGTCGGGCTAAGTCAGGCGTACGTTGTAATTCGTCCACCACCCTCTTTCATAGCAACAGATGTGCGAGAGGGCGGTGGACCCTTCACCATGCCACGCTTCATCATCGGAAGCTGTCAGCACCAGGTCGAGACGCCGCTGTGAAACGCCGACGCTGAGCTGAAAATGCTGTTTCTTTTGTTCACTTCATGGTGTTTCAAATGCGAAAATTTTTTAGAGAACTTCGCCACTTTGAGCGCATCTATCTATATATCTATCTATCTATCTATCTATCTATTATCTAGCCGCCTACGTCCAAAACTAAGGAGGTTACGCCCAGCCAGAATAACGTAGCAACCCTTTCTTGTCAGATAGTGCTCAATGTACAAGTCAATGGCTGCTACTAGGGAATTAGAGATAGGAAAATTCGGCTTCTAGTTAACGCGCACTCTGCGAATTTTTCATTGTTGAACAACTCACAGAAGAAATCTCATACCGGCACCGACCTTGCAAGTCAAAGCATAAGGCATGTTACGTACTACGACGAGGGAGGAACGGGTGCCGCTTTGAGCAGATTTACCCCTAATAATAAATACGAATGCATTTCCTAGTCGGGCTAAGTCAGGCGTACGTTGTAATTCGTCCACCACTCTCTTTCATAGCAACAGATGTGGGAGAGGGCAGTGGACCCTCACCATGCCACGCTTCATCATCGGCAGCTGTCAGCACCAGGTCGAGACGCCGCTGTGAAACGCCAACGCTGAGCTGAAAATGCTGTTTCTTTTGTTCACTTCAAGGTGTTTCAAATGCGAAAATTTTTTTAGAGAACTTCGCCACTTTGAGCGCATCTATCTATCTATCTATCTATCTATCTATCTAGCTATCTAGCCGCCTACGTCCAAAACTAAGGAGGTTACGCCAAGCCAGTATAACTTAGCAACCCTTTCTTGTGCAGATAGTGCTCAATGTACAAGCCAATGGCTGCTACTAGGGAATTAGAGATAGGAAAATTCGGCTTCTAGTTTAACGCGCACTCTGCGAATTTTTCATTGTTGAACAACTCACAGAAGAAATCTCCTACCGGCAGCACCTTGCGAGTCAAAGCATAAGGCATGTTACGTACTACGACAAGGGAGGAACGGGTGCCGCTTTGAGAAGATTTCCCCCTAATATTAAATACGAATGCATTTCCTAGTCGGGCTAAGTCAGGCGTACGTTGTAATTCGTTCACCACCCTCTTTCCATAGCAACAGATGTGGGAGAGGGCGGTGGACCCTCACCATGCCACGCTTCATCATCGGCAGCTGTCAGCACCAGGTCAAGACGCCGCTGTGAAACGCCAACGCTGAGCTGAAAATGCTGTTTCCTTTCTTCAATTCATGGTGTTTCAAATGCGAAAATTTTTTAGAGAACTTCGCCACTTTGAGCGCATTTATCTATCTAGCTATCTATCTATCTATCTATCTATCTATCTATCTATCTAGCTATCTAGCCGCCTACGTCCAAAACTAAGAGGTTACGCCTAGCGAGTATAACGTAGCAACCCTTTCTTGTCAGATAGTGCTCAATGTACAAGCCAATGGCTGCTACTAGGGAATTAGAGATAGGAAAATTCGGCTTCTAGTTAACGCGCACTCTGAGAATTTTTCATTGCTGAACAACTCACAGAAGAAATCTCCTACCGGCACCATCTTGCAAGTCAAAGCATAAGGCATGTTACGTACTACGACGAGGGAGGAACGGGTGCCGCTTTGAGGAGATTGACCCATAATATTAAATACGAATGCATTTCCTAGTCGGGCTAAGTCAGGCGTACGTTGTACTTCGTGCACCACCCTCTTTCATAGCAACAGATGTGGGAGAGGGTGGTGGACCCTCACTATGCCACGCTTCATCATGGGCAACTGTCAGCACCAGGTCGAGTCGCCGCTGTGAAACACCAACGCTGAGCTGAAAATGCTGTTTCTTTTGTTCACTTCATGGTGTTTCAAATGCGAAAATTTTTAGAGAACTTCGCCACTATGAGCGCATCTATCTATCTATCTATCTATCTATCTATCTATATATCTATCTATCTATCTATCTATCTATCTAGCTATCTAGCCGCCTACGTTCAAAACTGAGGAGGTTACGCCCAGCCAGTATAACGTAGCAACCCTTTCTTGTCAGATAGTGCTCAATGTACAAGCCAATGGCTGCTACTGGAGAATTAGAGATAGAAAAATTCGGCTTCTAGTTGACGCGCACTCTGCGAATTTTTCATTGTTGAACAACTCACAGAAGAAATCTCCTACCGGCACCACCTTGCAGAGTCAAAGCATAAGGCATGTTACGTACTACGACGAGGGAGGAACGGGTGCCGCTTTGAGAACATTTACCCCTAATATTAAATACGAATGCATTTCCTAGTCGGGCTAAGTCAGGCGTACGTTGTAATTCGTCACCACCCTCTTTCATAGCAACAGATGTGGGAGAGGGCGGTGGACCCTCACCATGCCATGCTTCATCATCGGCAGCTGTCAGCACCAGGTCGAGACGCCGCTGTGAAACGCCAACGCTGAGCTGAAAATGCTGTTTCTTTTGTTCACTTCATGGTGTTTCAAATGCGAAAATTTTTAGAGAACTTCGCCACTTTGAGCGCATCTATCTATCTATCTATCTATCTATCTATCTATCTATCTATCTATCTATCTATCTATCTAGCTATCTAGCCGCCTACGTCCAAAACTAAGGAGGTTACGCCCAGCCAGTATAACGTAGCAACCCTTTCTTGTCAGATAGTGCTCAATGTACAAGCCAATGGCTGCTACTAGGGAATTAGAGATAGGAAAAATTCGGCTTCTAGTTAACGCGCACTCTGCGAATTTTTCATTGTTGAACAACTCACAGAAGAAATCTCCTACCGGCACCACCTTGCAAGTCAAAGCATAAGGCATGTTACGTACTACGACGAGGGAGGAACTGGGTGCCGCTTTGAGGAGATTTACCCCTAATATTAAATACGAATGCATTTGCCTAGTCGGGCTAAGTCAGGCGTACGTTGTAATTCGTCCACCACCCTCTTTCATAGCAACAGATGTGCGAGAGGGCGGTGGACCCTCACCATGCCACGCTTCATCATCGGCAGCTGTCAGCACCAGGTCGAGACGCCACTGTGAAACGCCAACAATGAGCTGAAAATGCTGTTTCTTTTGTTCACTTCAGGGTGTTTCAAATGCGAAAATTTTTTTAGAGAACTTCGCCACTATGAGTGCATTATTTATCTATCTATCTATCTATCTATCTACCTATCTAGCTATCTAGCCGCCTACGTCCAAAACTAAGGAGGTTACGCCCAGCGAGTATAACGTAGCAACCCTTTTTTGTCAGATAGTGCTCAATGTACAAGCCAATGGCTGCTACTAGGGAATTAGAGATAGGAAAATTCGGCTTCTAGTTAACGCGCACTCTGCGAATTTTTCATTGTTGAACAACTCACAGAGGAAATCTCGTACCGGCACCATCTTGCAAGTCAAAGCATAAGGCATGTTACGTACTACGACGAGGGAGGAACGGGTGCCGCTTTGAGGAGATTTACCCCTAATATTAAATACGAATGCATTTCCTAGTCGGGCTAAGTCAGGCGTACGTTGTAATTCGTCCACCACCCTCTTTCATAGCAACAGATGTGGGAGAGGGCAGTGGACCCTCACCATGCCACGCTTCATCATCGGCAGCTGTCAGCACCAGGTCGAGACGCCACTGTGAAACGCCAACGCTGAGCTGAAAATGTTGTTTCTTTTGTTCACTTCATGGTGTTTCAAATACAAAAAATTTTTTAGAGAACTTTGCCCCTATGAGCGCATCTATCTATCTATCTATCTATCTATCTATCTATTTATCTATCTATCTATCTAGCTATCTAGCCGCCTACGTCCAAAACTGAGGAGGTTAGCCCAGCCAGTATAACGTAGCAACCCTTTCTTGTCAGATAGTGGTGAATGTACAAGCCAATGGCTGCTACTAGGGAATTAGAGATAGGAAAATCCGGCTTCTAGTTAATGCGCACTCTGAGAATTTTTCATTGTTGAACAACTCACAGAAGAAATCTCCTACCGGCACCATCTTGCAAGTCAAAGCATAAGGCATGTTACGTACTACGACGAGGGAGGAACGGGTGCCGCTTTGAGGAGATTGACCCATAATAATTAATACGAATGCATTTCCTAGTCGGGCTAAGTCAGGCGTACGTTGTACTTCGTCCACCACCCTCTTTCATAGCAACAGATGTGGGAGAGGGCGGTGGACCCTCACCATGCCACGCTTCATCATGGGCAGCTGTCAGCACCAGGTCGAGACGCCGCTGTGAAACACCAACGCTGAGCTGAAAATGCTTTTTCTTTTGTTCACTTCATGGTGTTTCAAATGCGAAAATTTTTTAGAGAACTTCGCCACTATGAGCGCATCTATCTATCTATCTATCTATCTATCTATCTATCTAGCTATCTAGCCGCCTACGTCCAAAACTAAGGAGGTTACGCCCAGCGAGTATAACGTAGAAACCCTTTCTTGTCAGATAGTGCTCAATGTACAAGCCAATGGCTGCTACTAGGGAGTTAGAGATAGGAAAATTCGGCTTCTAGTTAACGCGCACTCTGCGAATTTTTCATTGTTGAACAACTCACAGAGGAAATCTCCTACCGGCACCATCTTGCAAGTCAAAGCATAAGGCATGTTACGTACTACGACGAGGGAGGAACGGGTGCCGCTTTGAGGAGATTCACCCCATAATATTAAATACGAATGCATTTCCAAGTCGGGCTAAGTCAGGCGTACGTTGTAATTCGTCCACCACCCTCTTTCATAGCAACAGATGTGGGAGAGGGCGGTGGACCCTCACCATGCCACGCTTCATCATCGGCAGCTGTCAGCACCAGGTCGAGACGCCGCTGTGAAACGCCAACGCTGAGCTGAAAATGCTGTTTCTTTTGTTCACTTCATGGTGTTTCAAATGCAAAAATTTTTAGAGAACTTGCCACTTTGAGCGCATCTATCTATCTATCTATCTATCTATCTATCTATCTCTCTAGCTATCTAGCCGCCTGTGCCAAAACTGAGGATGTTACGCCCAGCGAGTATAACGTAGCAACCCTTTCTTTTCAGATAGTGCTCAAAGTACAAGCCAATGGCTGCTAATAGGGAATCAGAGATAGGGAAATTCGGCTTCTACTTAACGCGCACTCTGCGATTTTGTCATTGTTGAACAACTCACAGAAGAAATCTCCTACCGGCACCACCTTGCAAGTCAAAGCATAAGGCATGTTACGTACTACGACGAGGGAGGAACGGGTGCCGCTTTGAGGACATTTACCCCTAATAATAAATACGAATGCATTTCCTAGTCGGGCTAAGTCAGGTGTCGTTAAAATTCGTCCACCACCATATTTCATAGCAACAGATGTGGGAGAGGGCGGTGGACCCTCACCATGCCACGCTTCATCATCGGCAGCTGTCAGCACCAGGTCGAGACGCCGCTGTGAAACGCCAACGCTGAGCTGAAAATGCTGTTTCTTTTGTTCACTTCATGGTGTTTCAAATGCGAAAATTTTTTAGAGAACTTCGACACTTTGAGCGCATCTATCTATATATATATCTATCTATCTATCTAGCTATCTAGCCGCCTACGTCCGAAACTAAGGAGGTTACGCCCAGCGAGTATAACGTAGCAACCCTTTCTTGTCAGATAGTGCTCAATGTACAAGTCAATGTCTGCTACTAGGGAATTAGAGATAGGAAATTTCGGCTTTTAGTTAACGCGCACTCTGCGAATTTTTCATTGTTGAACAACTCACAGAAGAAATCTCCTACTGGCACCACCTTGCAAGTCAAAGCATAAGGCTTGTTACGTACTACGACGAGGGAGGAACGGGTGCCGCTTTGAGAAGATTTACCCCTAATAATAAATACGAATGCATTTCCTAGTCTGGCTAAGACAGGCGTACGTTGTAATTCGTTCACCACCCTCTTCCATAGCAACAGATGTGGGAGAGGGCGGTGGACCCTCACCATGCCACGCTTCATCATCGGCAGCTGTCAGCACCAGGTCGAGACGCCGCTGTGAAACGCCAACGCTGAGCTGAAAATGCTGTTTCTTTTGTTCACTTCATGGTGTTTCAAATGCGAAAATTTTTTAGAGAACTTCGCCACTTTGAGCGCATCTATCTATCTATCTATCTATCTATCTATCTAGCTATCTAGCCGCCTACGTCCGAAACTAAGGAGGTTACGCCCAGCGAGTATAACGTAGCAACCCTTTCTTGTCAGATAGTGCTCAATGTACAAGCCAATGGCTGCTACTAGGGAATTAGAGATAGGAAAATTCGGCTTCTAGTTAACGCGCACTCTCCGAATTTTTCATTGTTGAACAACTCAGAGAAGAAATCTCCTACCGGCACCGCCTTGCAAGTCAAAGCATAAGGCTTGTTACGTACTACGACGAGGGAGGAACGGGTGCCGCTTTGAGGAGATTTACCCCTAATAATAAATACGAATGCATTTCCTAGTCGGGCTAATTCAGGTGTACGTTAAATTCGTCCACCACCCTATTTCATAGCAACAGATGTGGGAGAGGGCGTTGGACCCTCACCATGCCACGCTTCATCATCGGCAGCTGTCAGCACCAGGTCGAGACGCCGCTGTGAAACGCCAACGCTGAGCTGAAAATGCTGTTTCTTTTGTTCACTTCATGGTGTTTTAAATGCGAAAATTTTTTAGAAAACTTCGCCACTTTGAGCGCATCTATCTATCTATCTATCTATCTATCTATCTATCTATCTAGCTAGCTAGCTAGCTAGCTATCTAGCCGCCTACGTCCAAAACTAAGGAGGTTACGCCCAGCCAGTATAACTTAGCAACCCTTTCTTGTCAGATAGTGCTCAATGTACAAGCCAATGGCTGCTACTAGGGAATTAGAGATAGGAAATTTCGGCTTTTAGTTAACGCGCACTCTGCGAATTTTTCATTGTTGAACAACTCACAGAAGAAATCTTCTACCGGCACCACCTTGCAAGTCAAAGAAAGGCATGTTACGTACTACGACGAGGGAGGAACGGGTGCCGCTTTGAGAAGATTTACCCCTAATATTAAATACGAATGCATTTCCTAGTCTGGCTAAGACAGGCGTACGTTGTAATTCGTCCATCACCCTCTTTCATAGCAACAGATGTGCGAGAGAGCGGTGGACCCTCACCATGCCACGCTTCATCATCGGCAGCTGTCAGCACCAGGTCGAGACGCCGCTGTGAAACGCCAACGCTGAGCTGAAAATGCTGTTTCTTTTGTTCACTTCATGGTGTTTCAAATGCGAAAATTTTTTAGAGAACTTCGCCACTTTGAGCGCATCTATCTATCTATCTATCTATCTATCTATCTATCTATCTAGCTATCTAGCCACCTATGTCCGAAACTAAGGAGGTTACGCCCAGTGAGTATAACTTAGCAACCCTTTCTTGTCAGATAGTGCTCAATGTACAAGCCAATGGCTGCTACTAGGGAATTAGAGATAGGAAAATTCGGCTTCTAGTTAACGCGCACTCTGCGAATTTTTTATTGTTGAACAACTCACAGAAGAAGTCTCCTCCAGGCACCACCTTGCAAGTCAAAGCATAAGGCATGTTACGTACTACGACGAGGGAGGAACGGGTGCCGCTTTGAGGAGATTTACCCCTAATATTAAATACGAATGCATTTTGCTAGTCGGGCTAAGTCAGGCGTACGTTGTAATTCGTCCACCACCCTATCGGAAAAAAACGAATGGTGGGCATGGTGGAAACCACCACCCACCATTTTAGTGGATTAGTGTAGTGGGTGAATGGTGGGAAACGCCCACCATGGCGCATGGTGGGTATGGTGGGTGCTGCAGTGCCGGCAACACTTGAGCGCGAAATGACGTCATAATCATCGTGACGAGCTGCCACAAAAATAAAAAAGAATTATATAAAAACAACATAAAAAACACCCGTCCCGCAAAAAAAAAACGAGACGCCACGGAGGATCGAACGTGCAACCTACGGATTCTCATTCGAAGACGCTAACCACTGCGCCACACCAACATGACGTTGAATGGGTGTTAAATACTTAGTTGGCATACAAACTTACGGTTCAACTTAAGTTATGTTTGTCGTGTACACAACATAGACAAGATCTACACCTGCTACTAAAAATTGCACATTTATTAAACACAAGCAACTGTGGCCTGTAACGATTGCCACTATGTTAACGGCACTAGTGCCATTTTTTTTACAATTCCCAACTTCAAGAAAAAAAACCAAGTGAACTGAGGAGCAGCAATAGTTTACCGGCGGGGTCTGCCAAGTTCAATATCCGTTTCACGCTCGTTCTAAAGGGTGACATCTGCTCACGCTTTATGACGCCTCTAGGCTCATTCCATAGATACGCCCACCTAATTTATTTGATTGAGTATTGGGATGCTTTTCGCGCAATGTAGAGGGCGGTCGCGCCAGCGCAATGCTGTAGCTTTTTCGCTAAAGCAACTTCATAACAGCTTGGCCAAAACGAATGCAGTGTCGGAAACATTACGCTTCATGTTGGTTCACCAAGCATACGACTTGCCACGTCTGAGTTCTCGTACAAAAGGTAGAGAAGTGCCGGCGAGTGCGACCGGCGGCTGTCGGTGAGAAGACACTTAATTACGTTCTCTGGGAGTGCTTTAATCGCGTCGCATCGATGTTTGTTGCTTCTTGAGCGGACACCATACACAATGAAAAATGCTTCATTTAGGTTAATTGATGCCATGGCTGCGCTTGATTGCCATACTTAATCGTCGAAATCGTGTATTCTGAAACCCGGAAGCACGGATAACACAATTGTACGGGCTCGGTCGGTAGGCCTAACTTTGATGGAAATCATGGTGGTAGAACATGTAGTGTACTGATCCCAGATTGGTACACTATATAAGTTGCCCGCCATTATAAGCCCACCCATCATCTGCTTACTGCTTCCCAGCATTATCGCGATGGTGGGCAGAGCTTCTCAGCTTGGTACACCATGTGGCCCACCATAACAAGCAGCACCCATCATCTGCTTAGTGCTTCCCAGCATTATCGCAATGGTGGTAAGAGTTTCTCAACTTGGTACACCATGTAGCCCACCATAATAAGCACCACCCACCATATGCTTAGGGCTACCCAGCATTATCGCAATGGTGGGCAGAGTGTCCCATTATTGCCCACTATCTAGCCTCTGCTTTCCACCATCATTTCCACTTCACCCATCATCTGTACACCATACCACCCAGTATGCCCCGGCATAACCACCATATTTTCCACTACGTCCCACCATAGCCATCATAATTTCCACCATGCCCACTATTATTTCCACCATGCCAACTATTATTTCCACTACGCCCACCATGTTTTCCAGTATCCACCATGGCAATTTTTCCGATAGGGCACCCTCTTTCACAGCAACAGATGTGCGAGAGGGCGGTGGACCCTCACCATGCCACGCTTCATCATCGGCAGCTGTCAGCACCAGGTCGAGACGCCACTGTGAAACGCCAACAATGAGCTGAAAATGCTGTTTCTTTTGTTCACTTCAGGGTGTTTCAAATGCGAAAATTTTTTTAGAGAACTTCGCCACTATGAGCGCATCTATCTATCTATCTATCTATCTATCTATCTATCTAGCTATCTAGCTGCCTACGTCCAAAACTAAGGAGGTTACGCCCAGCGAGTATAACGTAGCAACCCTTTCTTGTCAGATAGTGCTCAATGTACAAGCCAATGGCTGCTACTAGGAAATTAGAGATAGGAAAATTTGGCTTCTAGTTAAGGCGCACTCTGCGAATTTTTCATTGTTGAACAACTCACAGAAGAAATCTCCTACCGGCACCACCTTGAGAGTCAAAGCATAAGGCATGTTACGTACTACGACGAGGGAGGAACGGGTGCCGCTTTGAGGAGATTTACCCCTAATATTAAATACGAATGCATATCCTAGTCGGGCTAAGTCAGGCGTACGTTGTAATTCGTCCACCACCCTCTTTCATAGCAACAGATGTGGGAGAGGGCGGTGGACCCTCACCATGCCACGCTTCATCATCGGCAGCTGTCAGCACCAGGTCGAGACGCCGCTGTGAAACGCCAACGCTGAGCTGAAAATGCTGTTTCTTTTGTTCACTTCATGGTGTTTCAAATGCAAAAATTTTTAGAGAACTTCGCCACTTTGAGCGCATCTATCTATCTATCTATCTATCTATCTATCTATCTCTCTAGCTATCTAGCCGCCTGTGCCAAAACTGAGGATGTTACGCCCAGCGAGTATAACGTAGCAACCCTTTCTTTTCAGATAGTGCTCAAAGTACAAACCAATGGCTGCTACTAGGGAATTAGAGATAGGAAAATTCGGCTTCTACTTAACGCGCACTCTGCGATTTTGTCATTGTTGAACAACTCACAGAAGAAATCTCCTACCGGCACCACCTTGCAAGTCAAAGCATAAGGCATGTTACGTACTACGACGAGGGAGGAACGGGTGCCGCTTTGAGGAGATTTACCCCTAATATTAAATACGAATGCATTTCCTGGTCGGGCTAAGTCAGGTGTACGTTAAAATTCGTTCACCACCCTATTTCATAGCAACAGATGTGGGAGAGGGCGGTGGACCCTCACCATGCCACGCTTCATCATCGGCAGCTGTCAGCACCAGGTCGAGACGCCGCTGTGAAACGCCAACGCTGAGCTGAAAATGCTGTTTCTTTTGTTCACTTCATGGTGTTTCAAATGCGAAAATTTTTTAGAGAACTTCGCCACTATGAGCGCATCTATCTATCTATCTATCTATCTATCTATATATATATATATATATATATCTATCTATCTATCTATCTAGCTATCTAGCCGCCTGCGTCCAAAACTAAGGAGGTTACGCCCAGCCAGTATAACGTAGCAACCCTTTCTTGTCAGATAGTGCTCAATGTACAAGCCAATGGCTGCTACTAGGGAATTAGAGATAGGAAAATTCGGCTTCTAGTTAATGCGCAATCTGCGAATTTTTCATTGTTGAACAACTCACAGAAGAAATCTCCTACCGGCACCACCTTGCAAGTCAAAGCATAAGGCATGATACGTACTACGACGAGGGAGGAACGAGTGCCGCTTTGAGAAGATTTACCCCTAATATTAAATACGAATGCATTTCCTAGTCGGGCTGTGTCAGGCGTACATTGTAATTTGTCCACCACCCTCTTTCATAGCAACAGATGTGCGAGAGGGCGGTGGACCCTCACCATGCCACGCTTCATCATCGGCAGCTGTCAGCACCAGGTCGAGACGCCGCTGTGAAACGCCAACGCAGAGCTGAAAATGCTGTTTCTTTTGTTCACTTCATGGTGTTTCAAATGCGAAAATTTTTTTAGAGAACTTCGCCACTTTGAGCGCATCTATCTATCTATCTATCTATCTATCTATCTAGCTATCTAGCCGCCTACGTCCAAAACTAAGGAGGTTACGCCAAGCGAGTATAACGTAGCAACCCTTTCTTGTCAGATAGTGCTCAATGTACAAGCCAATGGCTGCTACTAGGGAATTAGAGATAGGAAACTTCGGCTTCTAGTTAACGCACACTCTGCGAATTTTTCATTGTTGAACAGCTCAAGGAAGAAATCTCCTACCGGCACCACCTTGCAAGTCAAAGAAAGGCATGTTACGTACTACGACGAGGGAGGAACGGGTGCCGCTTTGAGAAGATTTACCCCTAATATTAAATACGAATGCATTTCCTAGTCGGGCTAAGTCAGGCGTACGTTGTAATTCGTCCACCACCCTCTTCCATAGCAACAGATGTGGGAGAGGGCGGTGGACCCTCACCATGCCACGCTTCATCATCGGCAGCTGTCAGCACCAGGTCAAGACGCCGCTGTGAAACGCCAACACTGAGCTGAAAATGCTGTTTCTTTTGTTCACTTCATGGTGTTTCAAATGCGAAAATTTTTTTAGAGAACTTCGCCACTTTGAGCGCACCTATCTATCTATCTATCTATCTATCTATCTATCTATCTATCTATCTAGCTATCTAGCCGCCTACGTCCAAAAATAAGGAGGTTACGCCCAGCAAGTATAACGTAGCAACCCTTTCTTGTCAGATAGTGCTCAATGTACAAGCCAATGGCTGGTACTAGGGAATTAGAGATAGGAAAATTCGGCTTCTAGTTAACGCGCACTCTGTGAATTTTTCATTGTTGAACAACTCACAGAAGACATCTCCTACAGGAACCACCTTGCAAGTCAAAGCATAAGGCATGTTACGTACTACGACGAGGGAGGAACTGGTGCCGCTTTGAGGAGATTTACCCCTAATATTAAATACGTATGCATTTTGCTAGTCGGGCTAAGTCAGGCGTACGTTGTAATTCGTCCACCACCCTCTTTCATAGCAACAGATGTGCGAGAGGGCGGTGGACCCTCACCATGCCACGCTTCATCATCGGCAGCTGTCAGCACCAGGTCGAGACGCCGCTGTGGAACGCCACCGCTGACCTGAAAATGCTGTTTCTTTTGTTCACTTCATGGTGTTTCAAATGCGAAAATTTTTTTAGAGAACTTCGCCACTTTGAGCGCATCTATCTATCTATCTATCTATCTATCTATCTATCTATCTATCTATCTATCTATCTATCTATCTATCTATCTATCTAGCTAGCTATCTAGCCGCCTACGTCCAAAACTAAGGAGGTTACGCCCAGCGAGTATAACGTAGCAACCCTTTCTTGTCAGATAGTACTCAATGAACAAGCCAATGGCTGCTACTAGGGAATTAGAGATAGGAAAATTCGGCTTCTAGTTAACACGCACTCTGCGAATTTTTCATTGTTGAACAACTCACAGAAGAAATCTCCTACCGGCACCATCTTGCAAGTCAAAGCATAAGGCATGTTACGTACTACGACGAGGGAGGAACGGGTGCCGCTTTGAGAAGATTTACCCCTAATATTAAATACGAATGCATTTCCTAGTCGGGCTAAGTCAGGCGTACGTTGTAATTCGTCCACCACCCTCTTTCATAGCAACAGATGTGGGAGAGGGCGGTGGACCCTCACCATGCCACGCTTCATCATCGGCAGCTGTCAGCACCAGGTCGAGACGCCGCTGTGAAACGCCAACGCTGAGCTGAAAATGCTGTTTCTTTTGTTCACTTCATAGTGTTTTAAATGCCAAGCATTTTTTAGAGAACGTCGCCACTTTGAGCGTATCTAACTATCTATCTATCTATCTATCTATCTATCTATCTATCTATCTAGCCGCCTCTGACTTTAAGCTCTCCTGGCCGTTTAGATGATGGTTTTCGTTTCAAAATTGATATGGCATAACATCAATGTATGACGAGCATAATGAAGTAGTCATAACATGATTACCATGATATGTATATCATGAAGGTCATGATTTACGTTTCATAGTCTTGCTGCTCTTGCGCTGGTTTATTTCGCATTACATGTTACAAAACTGGCATCGTATGACATGGCTGCATGGCGAAACCAAGAAACGGATCCTAACATGGAAATAAAGACATTCATCTCATGTAAGTCATGAATCATTACTACACGCCAGGCTCATGGTACGCTCGCAGTCGTTTGGTACCTTCACATATACCAAAATTGGTGATACTGGACCTGAATGCATGACGAACGTATGTGCTTGGGGCAAACAGGATAATCATAAGATTGGTGTCATGCAACAACTTGACTACATGACTCGCTCATGATGTGCTCACAGCCGTTCCGTTAGTTTCACTTACACCGAATTTGGTATTACGCGACCTGAATGGTTCACGAATGTATGTAACTGGTTCAAACATGATATTCATGAGATGCGTGTCATGATACAACATCACTGCATGCTATGCTTATGACGCGCTCGCGGCTGTTTTGTTTGCTTCACATGAATAAAATTCGGTATTACGTCGCGTGAATGGTAGATGAAGGTATGTGTCTGGTGCATGCATGCTAATCATCACATGCGTGTCATGTAAGAACATGACTCATACCACACTAGAAGCGCCAATGTACTTCGACGTGACCCGGCGCGCGTGCGCACCAGCGTTCGTTTCTTCTGATCACGCTGGCAATGCCCCACCAGGCGCCCATTTGCGTGCCATACACTCGCAGGCTCGCGCTGCCCTGCATCGCTTTGATGCATGTACGTTTGAGCGCGCCCAGCGTCCCTCCATCACGTAGTTAGGCAGACGTGGTGCTGTCTGAATAACGTCATCGGCACGAAATGCAGCATGTCACACTTCACGCTGGTTGCCGCCAGGCTAGAGTGCAGTCGGGCTGCCCCGAAAACATACTGTCCCTGAACAAAAACTAAAAAAACTGAAATAGCGCCATTCATGTCAATGCGCAGGCTCCTCTCCCCTCACGTGCATGGCAGATTGTAAACTACGCTAGTTGAGGGGCTGAATGGCTCCTGGCTGCGAAGATGGGCGCGTGCTCATCTTTACCTTAGAGCTCATTGAAGCCAGAGGGTTCCTGGACTGAGGAGCCCTCAGTCCACGTCCCACATGAGGGTGACACCTAGCATTGCTCGGGGCACTGTTTCAAAATAAACGTTTACTTTTCTCTCTCTCTCATTCGGGCGCAGAAGTTCTAAGCGATGCACCGAAAGAGTGTTTGACAAAGAAAAAAATATAAAATGTCACGTTAAGTACGACGATATGACGTGTACATAAGCAAGTGGAATTGGAGTTTCAAAAAAATCACAGCACATACACGGAGTGAATGATTATAAGTGAGGCAAAGCGTCCATCAGTCCGTCCGTTCATTTTTGCTTTCGTCCGTCAGTGCGTTCATTTGTGTGTGCTTTTGTTCGTTCATCCGTCCATGCGTTCATCCATCCGTCCGCTCGTGCGTTCATCCGTTCATCCGTTCGTCTGTCTGTTCATGCATCCATGTGTCCGTGCAACCGTCTGTTCGTCCTTAGTTTGGTTCGTCGGTCCACCCGTCCGTGCAACCGTCTGTCCGCCCGTCCTTCGGTGTGTCGGTCCATCTGTCCTTGCGTACATCTGTCTCTCTGTTCACGCGTGCAGCCGTGCGCACATCTGTCCATACGTGCGTCTGCTTGTCTGTCTGTCCATCCGTGCGTCCATCCGTTTGTCTAGTGAACACTATAAATACCGCTATCTCGTATGTTTTCAATACATGTTCATAATATAGAAGTACTGACATTCAGTGGACATTATAAGGTATAAACTAGAGGTAGCTACCTGCTACTGCTACGACGACTATTACTACTACTAATACTACTACTACTACTACTACTACTACTACTACTACTACTACTACTAGCACTACTACTACATCTACATACATCGCGGAGGAGGAGGATACAACTTTATTTGAAAATAAATCAAAGTAAATGTGGTTAGGCCCCTAGAAGCCCAGGAGCCACCCGGTCAACATCTCTAGACAGGCCAGGTGCACCAGCCACAACTGGTCGTCCGAGCCAGTGACCCGAAGAGTAACCTCCCATGAGGAAAGAGAAGGGTTAGGGATAGGGTATGTCACCACGGGCTTTGGGCAGTTCCACAAGCAGTACAAAAGATCAGCCCGGGGTGCCCCGCTGATGGTGCAATGTGGGTGGTGAAGAGTTAGGTAAAATAGGTGTGCCAGATAGAGAGAAATCAATGCTTTCGTCTGCAGCTGGCGCAAAATTGAACTCTGATTAGGGTTGAGGGAAAAGTATGGGGCAGGAAAATCTCGTCTCCCGTTTCGGTAATACCTCGTAATCTCGCGGTAGGTGCGGATGCCCTCTTGTGGTTTTCTCACGGGTTTGGCTGAGCGAATTCCCAGGGTCGGGATTGAAAGACCTCGGACATGCGCATGAACGCACTCATTCCCGGGAAGACGCTCATGGCCAGGCACCCACCTGATAGTCACCGGATGGAGAAGCGAAGGAATGTTGCTCAGTGTGCGTGAGACTGTCTTTGGTGCTATGCCTTGACGGAAGTATCAATAAGCGCTCTGGGAATCAGTGCAAATTTCTGTAATGGTAGAATCTGCGGCCGCATGCACCACTGCTGGAGCTAATACAGCCCCCTCAGCCACGTCGGGACAGGCCGCTTTAACGGACGCGGAAATGCTAATGCACCCGTATTCTGTCATGGCAGCAGCCGCGGCCGTTCCTTCAAGTAGGCCTACCGTAGCGTCAACATAGTTGACGTCTTCACAATTTTTGTACCGCCGTATGTAAAATCAGCGCGTGCCTTGCGTCGGCCCGGATGGTGTAAAGGATTCAAGTTTCGCGGCAATGGTTTGAGTTGTATGTGTGCCGCGACCCTCATTGGAATTGGCGACCTTGCTTCTTCGTTACGCATCGTGTCGCTTGATTCGAGCCCCAGGGTTCGGAGCAGGTTCCGCCTTGTAGATGTCCGAGAAAGGCGCAGGAGCTGATTGCTTCTCTGTGCCTCTAATATTTCTTGCACTGTATTATATATACCAGTCTTTAGGAGGAGAGTAGTTTTGGTGCGCATCGGCAAACTTAATGGGGTTTTAACCGCCCGCCTGATTAGACTGCCAGCCTGTTCTATTTGCTTTTGAGTGAAATGGTGATACGGAAGATGATAAGTGAGGCGACTTACCACCAAAGCTTCAACAATTTGCATGGTGTCCTTTTCAGATAGATCATGATTGCGTGACGCAATCTGGTGGATCAGTCCGGAAATTTGCTTTATCTGCTTATCAAGAATATTCAAGGTGTAGTTCGCATCTAAGTTTGATTGGATGTGTAGACCCGATACCCTGATTTTATGTACTCTTGTCACAGGTTGACAATGCACGTGCAGGTGAATGCTTGGGTCGAGTATGCGGGGTTTAATTATAAGTACCTCCGACTTTTCTGGAGAACAGTGGAGGCCCATTCCACTAATATACCGCTTGATGACGTTGATGGCCATTTGTAGAGCCTCTTGTGCCTCCCCATTAGAGCCAAGACACACCTACAGAGTCGTATCATAAGCTTAAAATGCATGCTGTAATTCAGGAACAACAGCGAGCTCTTTGGCCAATGGGGCCAAGGCGAGATTTAATAGGAGTGGCGATAGGACAGAACCCTGGGGTGTGCCCCTGTTCGGGTAAAAAAAAGTGGCATATGTGAGTGTACCTAATCTAACCTCGGTGGTGCATTTTTCAAAAAAGAACTTTGACCTAATGCCAGGTCCTATGACCACAACCAGTTGTTGCCAATGTCCTGAGAATGTGTTCGTGACCTATATTGTCGAAATATTTTTGTATGTCAAATGCGAGAATGGCTCTCGTTTGGGCTCTCTGCCGTTTGGGATGAAATATAGTCTCTTTAAATGGCAGGACGACATCCTGCGCGATAGGTTGGGGCGAAAGCCAAACTGGGTGTTGGGAAAGAAATTGCTAGCTTCTAAATGTGGCTGTAGTCGACGGAGAACAACATTCTCTAAAGTTTACCTAGACAGCTCGTGAGCGAGATGGGTCGTAAATTTTCGAGAAGTATTGATTTTCCTGATTTCAGAGTCAGATTGATGTGTGCATGTTTCCAAACACAGGACAGGGTGCCCTTTCTCCAGTGTTCATTTAAGAGATCCGTGAGTTCCTGTAGAGACACGTCATATAAGTTTCGGAAGATCTTGCATGTTATACGACCCGGCCCTGGTGCAGTGTCCCGGGTAATACAAGCAAAGGCCTGTTTTACCTCTGCAAGTGTGATATTTGCATTCGAGTTTTCGTCAGGATCAGGGGGTGTTGAAGGGAGTACGTTCGAATACGCCTGTAGGAGCTGAGGAATGTAAAGGTTTTTTATGTGTGTCAATAATGTCTGTGTCTTTTTGCTCTTCTGGGTAAGTGAGCCGTTGGGTAGCGGTGTGAATGTGGTTTTTGGTCAACGTAGGATCTAGGAGAGCCCTTAGGTTGTTCAATGTACGTTTTGTGCCTTTTTGCTCTTCTGGGTAAGTGAGCCGTTGGGTAGCGGTGTGAATGTAGTTTTTGGTCGACGTGGGATCTAGAAGGGCCCTTAGGATGTTTCATGTACGTTTTGTGGCTTTCAGTGTTCCACAAATGTTTTCCCAATTTGACTTCGCTAACTGGGTGGCATACTGTGCAGCCTCTTCTCTGACTGCAGCAATACGTGGGCGAAGTTTGTGCGTTAGTCTCTGACTCTTCCATCGTTTACAAAGGCTTCGTCGGGCCTCCCAAAGATGGAGAAGATGGAGGTCAACTTGAGGCACATTTTGCGTGTTCTTAATCTTTTTACCAGCCCTATCAACAGCATCTTGTATCCTTTGAGTCCAGGACTCTATAGATTTCGGAGTGGTATCCTGCGCGGCGATAGATGGGCGGCGTTTACCCCAGTCAACGGGTATCTGCATTTTAGGTCGGAAAATTTTGAAATTTGGCGTTATAAGAGTTCGAATCCCCTGGTGGTCGCTACCTAATGTATCCGGCAGAACCTCATGTGTTCTTGTTATTACATGAGCACTCCCCATCGTGATGTCAGGCGTGGTATCTCTGGCGGTGCTAGTGCCTACTCGCGTTGGCACAGTAGGATCAGTAATTATGGTATGTGTGTGGTGCATCATGGCGTTATTTACAAGATTACCTTTCGGTGAGTTACTTATGTAACCTCATGCGGCATGGTGTGCAATGAAGTCACGTACTATAATGCGATGTGTGGACCCCGTTTGAGCAAGAATTTTGGGTACGCCAGTGCCGTTACGTTTAGAGGTGCTGTATATGTTGATTACCAAGAGTCCTTTACACGATGTGTGTGACTTGACGGGATTACCTCAAGAGCAGTGTACTCGGTTACTTTCTCTGAAGAGCTTCTCGTAGGGGTCCGATCTATAAATGGAAGAGTTTTATGAATACAAACAGCGGTGCACGATGTCACCGATGCCACCTGATATCCTTGCAGAAAGAAAGGCACAGACCCCGTCTTCTGCACAGCCACTACATAAGGTGGTTAAGCGGAGAGTTGAATGTAGGCGGCCAATGGAGCGTGTTTCTTTCTGATACTTCTACAATTACACTGTCATAGGTTGATATCAGATCAATTTTGATTTGCGGATGGAGAAGGCAAACCTCCTCTTGCGGGATTTCGTTGATTACTTGATTACTAGAAGTCGCCATGTTGAGTCGTTGTGGGAGAGGAAACTGCCGATTGTGGGTTGTTCGCCTGCTCTGTGTGCTGAGAGGAAGCGGCGGCAGATTTGCGTTGTTTATGCTTACAGGTTGGTGATGATTGAGCTTCCATATTGTACAGGTGATTAATTGCAGCCTCAATTTTTTTCCATGCGGTGACCAAACGTGGTCTCCATTCTCTGGAGGGCTTCTTCTTGTTCGTTTATCAGCTGTGTTTCAGCAGCTTCGAGGCTATCACTTACGAACTCTAAAGCTAGTTGTGTGAGGCCCTGAGTGAATTCTGGGGTTCGGAAATACTGGGCGCACGTCTGTGCAACAAGGGATGGTGAATGGAGTGGTGTTGATTGTAAAGGATTTTGGGTGGCCTGCTCAACGGACGACTTACCAGGGTCAGCCTGGGGGGCCGGCCGTCACTGTAGCTGCGACTGTGGGGCTTGATCTAGGCGACCTCCTGCAGTCAAGCCAGATTAACTCGAGGCTGCTGCCCTGGCCTCCAAGCCAAGTGCATGGGTGGGCTCTCTCTGCGGGAGTGTTTGCCACGTATTGTATCTTTTCGCACTGCACTGCGAACAAGGTGGTTGGTAGTTGCTGGATGAATGCGCAGATGCCTGGATGGATGGAGGTGCTTGGGGTTGAATAGGTTGCGAGGTCTGCTTAACATGCTTTGGGGTTTTTGATCACTTGGATCGAGCACTCCTACCGTGGCCTTCGCTGCTGCCATGCTGAGGACTGCTGCGAGGTTGGTTGTTTCGTGGCAACTGTTCAGAAAGTTGCCTCATTGGAGGGTCATTGGGCTTTTCTAGGATCTGGCATTCATCTCTCAAAACACGGAACCCAGGTCTGTTTTGTCGGGCTGGGCAATCCAGGTCGATGGTGGGGTGTTCGTCGCAGCCACAGGTTAGACAGCGTGGGACGCAACTATCATGGCGTTCGCTTGGGATGAGAATGCCGCAATTTTCACGCCATCGTTCCTGTGGGCATGGGCAGATGTAGTCTCGCTAGGCCAGTTCTGAGGCAGCAGTGGCACACTTGGGTGACTGGTAGGGAAGATCTGCATCGAAGTTCCGCGCCATGGAAGTAAACGTATCAGGGAACACGCTTTTCCTCGAAGGTGTGCAGGCATGCTCTATTCGTCCGGAATGGTCGCGCTTGGATAATATTGATACTTCGGGGATAAGTGACGGTGTCGTTCATGAGGGCGTCCTCTGTGGGTATAGGAAGGGCTCCTGTGATTACTTCCTTGCAGTAATTATCTGAGGAAGCCACGTAAGTGGAGACTTCATACGATCTGCTGCCGATCTTGAGCGTCTGCACTTCGCACAGCTGTACCTGTGAGGTATGATTGTGAGGTGCTCATTAAGACAATGTTCTTCTTGCGTACTCCGATCTACGCACTCATGGGCAAGGGGGCTTGGAGCGCGGTTTGTATAGCAGCGCGCAAGGGTAAGACCGCTTCTTATTGCAGAGATATGCCTCCTCTTATACAAAAGGTCGCCTTGTGGACCTCTACCGGTAGGTGTGGCACGCGGGGCCGGCCGGTTCCAAGTCTGTGCTCGCATTTGTGGGATGTGGCTGATGGCACCGCAGAGGCCTCCTCGGCAACAACGTTCTTTCGGTGAGCATCGATCACCCGAAACCATTGAATGTGAGGTACACATGGCCGCAGGTATGAATTGTTGGACGCTTTGGCAACACCGCTTGGACTGGGGGTGGAGTCGCTGGGCCCGACATTGTCCATGGGTTCGACGTCGTCAGCATTCACGCAGTCCAGTTGGTCTTGTGAGTCAGAATCGAAGGTGGTCGTCTCCGCGAATCGGGACCTCAGCCCAGTTCGCTGCGTTGCGGGGCGCGTTGCAGGGCGCGTCGCCGCGCGCGCCGGGCACCAACGCGGCTGGCGCGTACGCTGAGCCCTGCAGCGGGGGCGCGCTTAATGTTGTGACCACCGCTTACGGTTTTCAAACATTTGTTTCTCGTTGAAAGTAGAGTCCAGCTGAAAAATATTGGTGCCAGCTAGATGAAAGATGGTGACTTGCCTGTTGCGATTCTTGTGCGATTTTGTGCCGGTGATAATAAAATCTAAGCTCTTGAGGACGGATAAGTAGAGCCAGATGTGACCTGGTCTGCATGCGTTGGCGCCCCCTCTCAGTCTGCATCACGGACGCAAGACCCAGAAGTTAAAGAGCTTCGCCCCTAAAAACATCACCGCAAGTACGCAATATTCAACATGATAGCCCATCATTTTTCCGCACAGACGCGCTCACCGGTGACGCTTTCGATGACATCGCCCCTACTTTTCGTGAAAACTTGGCGGTGATACGATTCCGCAGCATGACGCTCTAGCAATTTATAAGGGATTTCAAACTCAAAGTTTTTGTCAACTTTCGCGAGCGCACGCTCGACGAACCGACGCCACCAGCGTACCATTTCAGCATAACCGAGGCATGGCAGCGACGCTAGCGAAATGACCACATGCGCATCATGAGCGTGGCATGTAATCATGTTACATGACACGCATGTCATGAGTTTCATGTTAGGGTCTGTCACTTGTGTTCGCCTTGCAATCATGTAATACCATGCCAGTCTTACAACATGCCATGTGAACGAAACCACTACCAGAGCTGCAGAACCATTACAGGGAAATCATGGCAATAATGACATACATGTCGTCATTTTATTGTTATGACTAGTCAAATATGCTCTTCAAGCAGTTATGTTATGCCACACCAACTTTGGTATTAATATCATTATTGAAACGGCCAGGAGAGCTAAAAGTCGTAGGCGGCTAGATAGATAGATAGATAGATAGATAGATAGATAGATAGATAGATAGATAGATAGATAGATAGATAGATAGATAGATAGATAGATAGATAGATAGATAGATAGATGGATAGATAGATAGATAGATAGATACGCATAGTCACTGAAGTTCGCTAAGAAATGCTTCACTTTAAAAAAACATTATTCTTCCAACGCTCGGTTCTCACGTGCAAAACGCCGTTATGAGCGCTACACAATGCGTTAGCATTTTCTCACGATGCACTTTGGCGAGGTGGGGGCACTTTTTTTCTTTTGTGTACAAGTTGTTAATGGTGATATAGGGTGTTACAAAAGGCAAATGAATACTACCAGACCTGTTCATTTCATTTAGCGTTAGTCAGACGGCTAGGGAGCGTCGTAGCTGTGGCATCAGTAGTAGGGTGCAGATTGCAACAGTTCACTGTCATTTTGTCCTCGTATATTAGACAATCTACATAGTCAAACAGGTTAGTGTGACTGCGTTGTCTGAGAGTATATAAATACACTATTGTGCATAGGGCACCATTAAAACAGTGTTTTGTTTTCATTTTGAACACGAAAGCGTTTTATGACGGGGTCCTCACGGCTCTGCTGACCCACATTCGTCCCGGAAGTGACGTATAAATTGTATGCTAAAAAGCGCAAACGAAAAATTTACTCCGTGTCTAATTGTTACACCGGAAATGTCGTCGAAAGACGGTAATCTAGCGTCTGGAGAGAGTGAATATAACGTTTATTTGATATTCTGCGCAAAAGTGAATGATATTCTGGAGGCCTCAAGTTAGAGTGCCTCAAGCGCGCAGCGGAGGCGAACGAGCGCATCAAGTTACGTCACACGTGAGGCATGAGCGCTATCTGGCAGTTACCCTGGAAAACAGAACGCGCGCCGTGCGCGCCTGTCTCTGAAATGATAGGTTGTAGAACGCAAGGTGACGGGATGTGCCACCACCATGTCGTCTTAGCAAAGCGTTGGAAACACTTGCCGTTGCGTGCAAGCGTTGCATGGCCAGCGCAGTGTTATAAAAGCTATGATCCTTAAAGTTACCTATGTATGCATTTTCTTGTAAAAAATACACATACATCATATTGACTGGTTGTTATAGTGACTCAGATATGCGCAATAATTGCTTTTTATTGACGCTTCCACAAATGTGAACGCTGAACCTTGAGCAAAACTGGTGGGTGCTGCGGATGGGGTCGGCCGTTTGGAGTATCGTCTGGTCACTTTTGTGCCGTACAGACAAATGTACAGACAGACAGGCAGACAGACGAAAATTTTTGCAGTGAAGGTCCACAAGGAAGACCATCATCTTTAAGAATTCTCAACACAAGCATCTACCACGCGGAATCGTACTACCAACCTCTCGATTTTCAACGCGCAGGGCAAACGACTATGCCACGAAGCGTTTCTTTTTTCTTGTTTTATTAGAGCATGTGTTGTATGGTAAGCTAACATCTTTCATCGTTAGGCAGTCCTCAGAGCTTCAAAACTTTAGCCCAACTTTTTACCAGTTGCAAGATTGCGTGACAATCTCCTGTTCCGTATGCTCTAGAGGTCATCACCACACAAAGTGACACCTCCAAGGAGCACGGTTTCTTTTGCGCCCGCGCTTATCATACTCGTGATTCGTCAGAGGCTTAAAATCCAACCGAACGCGGCGCGGCAAAGTGGCGAAGGTGGATTTCCGAAGCGGGAAGGCGGCGAGTGCATGAACCTGTTCAGACCGCATGCCTCCTTCGTCTGGCCGCGCGGCAGGAGAGGCGGGCATCTCGCGATTTTGTGCACGTGCCGCTTTGACGTGTCAGTGCTTCTCCCAAACGTACACCCACGCCACCACCGCGCCTCCGCTGCTTGGCGTTCTGATTGGCTGCGGCAAAGCGGCGAGCCTCGGCAGGCGGCAAAAGTTGCTCCAAGAGCAATCGGCCTTGCCGTCTGGTTTTTCTCCCGCTTTCGCCGCCTGGAGAGGAGGTTTTTCCCGCTTTCCGCGTTGCCGTCTCGCCACTTTGGCCACCCCGCCTTCCGTGTGAATGAGCCTTTAGTTCACTTCGCCGGTTACCACGGTCGCATTTACAAAAAGATTGCGCTGCTGACACACGATGCAGAAAAATTGTGACAGTGTTTCGAGCTTTGTCTGTGTGTACTTCTGCGCTCGTTTAGTGCCCCTTTCGGTTCTGTGCGCCTCAAGTGCAGAGCTGTCACCGTTTTTAGTCCGCACTCATCCGTGTATGATAATTTCATGCGTCCTCTCTGCTTGGGGTGCGTGCTGCTAGTTTCGAGCTTCTTGCCGTTCTTAACATGATTTCGAAATTTGTTGCTGTTGCTGAAACAATGCGAATACAAACGCTTAACTGCCTCTGTAAGGACACGTTTCTCTTTCGTGTTACACGTATTCCTACATATGAGGCTCAACCAAGTTTTTTAACATGAAAGTGTTTTATGCCGGGCTTTAACAACCTTTCAGTGGCATATTTCCGTCACAGAAACAATGTAAAAAATTA
This sequence comes from Rhipicephalus annulatus, assembly GCA_013436015.1. NCBI lineage: Eukaryota > Metazoa > Arthropoda > Arachnida > Ixodida > Ixodidae > Rhipicephalus > Rhipicephalus annulatus. Next base: position 27,178 of record WOVY01004756.1, read on the forward strand.
CGCACGTATAGAAGATAAGTGTTCCGCGAAAAACAGTAACCCACGGCCTCTGGGTTCACGACAACGGTGGCCGGACACGCTACCCATTGCGCCACGGTGACATGAAGTGGAGGTTTCGAAAATACACCTTTCATATCTACCACTGCCCTGTTACATTATTCTTGGCAAAGTTCAGATATGTATCATCATAATCACAACCGGAATCACTTTTTGTAGGATGTCTTTTAAAAGCACCCATCGCATTCAGCCCTTCAGTAGCAGGAGTGCAATTTTGTCAACGCCTTAGCACACCCACAAGTGGTAGCTTTACCAAAGGCGTAGGCGTCACTCATAGCATTTATTCATAGCTAACATTCCAGGAATTACCAGAAATAGCGTTTCGACACCTCCACGAGGCTTTGTCTGGCTTGAACACCATGTTCTCACTTTTCAACCGCAACTTACTTTTTGCGCTTTTCAAGTAGGAACACCAACTTAATTGCGGTTAAGCGGGAATCCCAACTTAACTCCAACCTAATTGTTGGGGTTTAACTTTCGAAACGGCCATATGATTATGAGAGACGCCGCAGTCGAAGGCTCTGAAACTTTTTGCCACTTGAGGTTCTTTAACGTGCACCTAGATGAGTCGCTTAGCGGAAACGAATAGGTACACACACTCGCCCGAGATCTTCGCGGCCAAGCCGAGTGTATGGTCCACCGTGTCGCTTCCCCTGACACAAGTATTTCGCGCGACACACTCCTCACCATGTATACAGACATCCTCTCTACTACCGGCTCGAAAGATGCGTATACCCTCCTGCACACCACAATTTAAGAAAATGCGAGGGCGTCCAATGGCGTAAACTACAAAGCGGCTGCTTCACATAACCTTTCTTTTACAGCAGAATTTTCCCGGAACAAATGGCGCCAAAGGGCAAACAATGCTCATATCCGCCTACACTCATACATATTGTGTGGACGTGCACGCATTAAACACAGACAAAACAAACACCCCACAGTCTTGGCAGTCCCTCCTGCGTGCCTCTGAGCTAGTAGAGTAGTGTCGGCTTATCCAGCGCAAGGTGGAGGCTGTGGTGTCTAAAGGGATCTCTAGCAACCTCCTCTGAAATATCGCAACCAGTTTCTGCACAGGTCCCCTCCATTCTTTTTTCACAGTGAAAACTTTTGTGAGATCAAAACTATTACTGCACCGTCTATATCTACTGATGGCCCACAAGGCAGGGAAAGCCCTGTTGTGTTTTGTGGGGACGATGGGCTTCGGTTAATGCCTCTGATTTCTGATGCAGTTCCGCATGCTGTAGTGGATTCACTGTCTTTTTTTTCTTCTCTTCCTTCTATTCTGTCCCTCCTCTATCGATTTGCCTTCCCTAGTACCCCAGTGTAGCGTATCCAACGTGAAACCTTTCTGGTTAAAGCCACTGTCTTCTCCTTTGCTGTTTCCCTTTCTGTTATCTTTCTAACGTAACAGCCACATGATCCATAAATCCAAAGTGTGACAACGTCTAAAGCTTTAAGTCTGAACTAGTTGGACAGTTTGCACTTTCGAATGTATATTTACCGCCACCGCAATTATCGCACTGTAGCGAATCAGAAAAGTTAGTTGAGCCGCAATATCAAGAGGCTACGCAGCAAAGCAAACCTTCCATTCAAAGGAACGCTGCATAACGTTGGGTTAGTGTGAAGAGGTCCAAAAGCTGCATTTCTGTTTTTCTTATTTTCAAGAATTTAGTGTTCTGTTCATTATCAGCACTGACACACACAAGATAATAATTGTTAAAATCTATAAAGCATTATTGTGTGTGGGTTATTTAACCACACAAATACGTATGTTGACAGTAAAATAACATCTCATGGTTATAACCAATATATTCTTAAAATTTGTATTATTGTAAATGGGTTTGGTTATATAAGTTGGGCTTTGGGAAATAGCATCTAATACACGGCATAGTTTTGTAAGTATGCGGTAATGGTATTCTGTTCCTGTATAGTTAGTACGTACTGACACATAGAATGTGCTTTGTGAAATAATGCACCGGGAAATCTATAACTTTGAAATCTTACTCCTGATTGCAGCATCAAAGTATTTCATGTGCTATGTGACTAATTTTTCCAATTTTCAGAGAGCTGTGTTTTTCTGTTACCCACTCCTGCTCCTGGGTTCACTCTGGAGCCAGTGGAAATCCTGTAAATGAATAAAAAAAATAAAGCTTGTCCGTGCATGCGTGCGTGCATGTGGGTGTTTAGAGTGAAAGAGAGCGAGAAAAAAGAGGGATGTGGTATTATCCACACGAATATTAAAGAAACAGCGCTCACACGTTCATTATTTGAGGCAGGAATTGCGTAATCCAGCATAAGCAAGGCCAATAATTCAGGCCAAGCACGCCTAATCCTACGAATAGCAAAACCGACAAAAAATTCCCGGCGATCGTTCCCGGTGATTGTTCGTTCCCGTTGATCGAAAGTCTGAACGCTTTATTCGTAGGCATTCAAGAACCAACACATCGCCAGTGCCAAAGCAGCCTGATTTCTATTTTTAGCCTTTTATCACCAACCCACGAAGGGTTGTTCCCTGTGCAGTGGCCAAAAACCCTTACCCCGTGTTAGAAAGCGTTAATGTCACGTAGAGTAATAAGAAGGGATTGCCGCTAAAATTCATGAGATGGCGCCGAACGGTCTCTTCTCGTAATTAATGTGTATAGAAGCTAATTCGTAACGACGCGCTATTTCTCCATCTGTAATTGAAGCTGACGCAACCACTGTTTGCGTTACAGTCTTGTACACACTTAAGCCTCACAGTAGTAATTATAAATCACTGCGTTTTTTTTTCTTTTGCCTTGTTATTCTCTCTAGACTTTCTTTTTTATTTTTTTCTTCTGTTCTACTTTGTGAATGCTATTGTACTAGGACTCGAAATAACAATCAGCAGACGTCCATTTTAACCTATTCTGGTCCTCATTATGCAAGACTGAAAGCTAAACCTTACTACATAACTGCCTCTCTTCAATATTCATGAAGAATAAATTGAATTGGGCCTGAAATGTCTGTGACGTATACCGATTCTAATTCGTTATTCGTGGGAGCCATTTGAAGGTACTTGAATGTATGGCTTCATTCACACAGACAGCGTGTGGGAAAAGTTCTCACCTCGTTGGTTTTACCTACTTATTTCTTTACTTTTGAACAGCGTGTCACTGTTATTGCAGGCTTCCGTAGTTTTACAAGCCGCCCTATTCTCAATTTTGAACCCTTATTCAGCTTTATCAAAGTAAACATGGCATTACCTATAAAATCTTATACGTTACAGTTTAAATGTCGAGACTAGTTACTTTATGACCCCAAAAGAAACATTTTAACGTGATTTAACGATTGAACAACGGGCTTGATCATGTCATCCCGCAGGACAGTATATGTCATAACTCGAGGGGTCAAGCCAGTGGCCGACGGTTAGCAACGGTAACCAGTCAGTGGCCATTTTAGTCAGCCACACAACATTAAAAAGTGGCCAACTCGTGAGTGGCCATTGACCAAGTTGGCAGTTTGTCAGCCAGCGCGTTCGGCACAACGTCACAGGTTTACCTTCTGCCGATATTACTTACTTGACCAGGTCGGCAGTACGTCGACCAGTGCGCTTGGCATGACGTCATAGGTTTAAGTTATGCCCCCGTAACTTCGACCTGTTTTATTTATTTCGGTGACATATGCAAGAGCGGCGTTGCTGCCACCGAGCGGCACGAACGGTTTCCGGGGCAAAGCATTTCGTTTACCCATATAGCCTCTTAAAACCAACTTCACTTAACTTGGAGTGTATGAATAGATGGCGGCATAAACACTTGGCGCAAAGCTTTTTTAGGTGGCTCAGTTAGCTTGGTGACCACGGATCTTTTCACTAACTTGTGAAAAGCTCTATGACTGTAGGCATGCATGTTGTGAGTATTGGTGTCGGTTTTGACCATGATCTGTGAGAACCATCTCTGCTCGTGGGGACGCACTGTAGTTGTGTAAAAGTGCTATAGAAAGTGATTCACGAGCATGTCGCTGTCGTTATTGTTAGTTCTTGCTAGGTGACCATGTTTACGCTGATGAGCGAACGAAGCTTCACCGCGGTGTTAAGTAGATAACACCAAATCTCTCGAAGTGTGTGTTGCCAGATCAATAAGCAATATTTACGAGATGTACAGGCATGCAATAAAGGCCATGTGTTATGCAATTAGTGAATGGCTGTTTGACGCGCAATGGTATTGTAGCTTGCGTACTACGTGAACGTGTGGTGTTTGTGTTGCTTTGTGTTGATCGGTAATTACTTTGACCAACACTTTTATTTAAGCTTCGTCTTAAGTGCACGTCACGGGATCAAATACCAGCTGCGCTGGTTGCATTTTTGATGCAGGCGAGAATGCTCTTCACCCGTGTGCTCCAATATCGGTGCAACTTAAGAAACCCCAGGAGGTTAAAATTTCCGTAGTAATGAACTATAGCGTCTGTCATAACCTTGTGGCAGTTTTAGAACGTCAAACTACACTTATGAATCAACAAGGCTTTTTTTGCGTAACTTCGCGAGACAGCTGTGGTATGCGCAAGATGGAAGTGACGCGATACGAACGTTTTCATCCGACGCTATTGTAGGAGTAGCTGATGCTATTGCCGATTATGACAATTCACTTCCTAAACAGTGTTAGTTTAGTTTAGTATGTACAAAAAAATTACAGCTTTACCACAAAGATGAAGCAATGAACGTGATAGCAACAAATTGGATGGTCACGCGCAGAAGGGCAAGCAGATCGAAACATGCCCCGTGTTTCTCATGCACAAAGGACACACGAAAAGCACTCACAGGTACAGACTAAACAGAATAAGCGTGTCAGTTGTTCTGAGAAAAAGCGCGCTTTTTACGCAAACGGAAGCTGTGTAACGATTGCAGTGACCCTTGTGCGCCCGGTAACTACAACAAAATCGTTCCCAAAAAACTCAAAGGCTAGCCAAGACGTACGATTCCTCCCACGGCAAGATAAGGGCGCGTGATCCAGTGTACGCCCCTTTATTTACTACGCGGGCCAAATTACGCGTCAGAGATGAGAGCTGCCGCACGCTCACTGTGCCATCTTGCGGATAATGCTGAAAACCTCATAGTTCTTCCCGAGATGCCCGCCAACAGCGGTAAGCGGTAGATATGAATAGCTTGGCGTTTGAACATTGAAGTTGGTTAAAGAACGTTGAAGAAGAAGAAGAAGACGCACTGATCGGCTGTGTTCGAAAATGCTCTCTGCTCCGAACAGCGTATCCGCCAATGCCCGAGAATCATCGACTCCATTTCATGATGAAGACTCAAGCTATGCTTTCGTCCTGCCAAGTCTTCCAACTGGTAACGACATTTTGAATTCTGTTTTCCTTTATGCCGACTTGAGTGGTGGGTCGTACTGTGCCCCATACTTCAGTGACGTGCTGCTTAAAGTGGTGCGAACGGCGCACATCATAAGTGTTGGCTAGTATCAAATGAGCCATGTGAGGATGGTTACGTGTGCAAGCAGCGTGGCGAAACAGCAACTTGTCACTTGTGGTGAGCTCCATATAAAAGGGCTGAAGTGCATGGTGCTAGATCCGAAGACAAAAATTTTAAGGCTGAAACTTCTTTGCTTTCCACCTCATCTTGAATCGCAACGTCTTGAAGAGGCATTCCAAGCTTACGGCGTTGTGAAATCCGTTGAAAGGGAGCGGCATGGAGATGCGCAGGAATGAAACAATGGATGACAACAGAGAGAGAGAAATAAATAAAAGGAAGAGACAGGGAGGTTAACCTAGACGAACCGGTTTGCTACCCTGTACGGGGGTGGGGAAAAGGGGTCGGAAAGGGGATAGAAATAGAGAGATAAAAATAAATTAGAAAAAAAAAACACATGCGCACACATTCAGGTAGTTCCAATCACAGTCGTTTGCACAGGCCGGTTGAACGCAAGAAGCGCAGAAGCGCCTTCATAGCCTTCTTCTGCGACATAAAGTCCTGTCGGCAATGGATGACAACAAATAGGGACGTTGCCTTGGAGCTCAAGGACAACATCACTGTGGATTCAATACCACACTTTTTGTCAATATATGGCAACAATTGCTTCGTACTTACTCCCGGTAGGACTCCACTGTGTCTTCGGAGCAAGCGAGTGGGGCATATCTATCGACAATGCAAAACACCGAGGTCCTTGCAGTGCCATCGTTTGGTCACTCGTCAGATGCCTGCGTGTCGACCTATGCCAACAAACTCCGTTCTGGCCAAGGCACGGATGAGCAACATCTTAATTATTTTATGGATGCCACTGAGGTAGTTGATGTGACTGGAGAAACAGCGGGAGGAGCAGAAGGTGCCTTAAAGGAAGCTGAACATTTGTCCATTGATACCTTCGGCACGCAAAATAACATCGCTGACGACGCTAGTGAAAGCATAAATGAATGCAATGCTGCAGAAGAACACCTCTTGGAAGACCTTAAAGACAAGCCTCCTGACAATGAGGAACAAGAAGCAATGGATAGCAGTCAGACAAGGAAGCGTCAGGCACCGGTTACCAATGAAGCCACAACGAGTGTGTCAGACACGACAGAGCAAAGGTATTCATGTGGTCCACGTGTCGCCTTCTTTGGGGACTGAGAGGCGCGCCGCCTGTGCCAGCGTCATTAGGAAAGTGCTCCTTGAATGTGCAAAGGAGGTAAAGCCACAGGTGGGCCTGTGGCTAAAGGTGACCTACAAAAGCTTTCAAAATGAATCACAGAAATGCTTTTTTCCTCTTGTTAACTTGGCTACTAAACACTGGCGGAACTTTAATAGTTATGATGCAAGTTCAACTTCGCTGCAGAAATTATTGAATGACCACAGTTTAATAGATATGCGAGCGCATGCAACTACCTTGGTGAGGTTCACGCGCTTTCGAGGAATCTCTCATGCTCGGCTTGACCGTGTATATGTATCTCTAAGCTTATGGTCTCACATTTATAATTATGCTGTAAAGCTTATATTTTTTTACAGACCAATGCTTGGTCACTGTTTCTTGGGGTCCTAAAATTTTCGTAAAACCTCACTAAACTGGGACCTATGGAAGCCTAACGTACAGTTGTTGCGCGAAGACAGGTTTGTTAAAATAGTAAGATAATCGGTACAAGAGGTAACACAGGGTCGACAGCTGCCAATTTTTGCTCAATGGAAAAGGTTCAAAGAAAGAGTTAACAATCAGGCAATTAGTACTTCATGTGAAATAGCGCAAAGAAAAAAAAGCTGAAAAATGCTACCTTTATGATTTACTTCATAAGCTTCATGCTTTTGAAAGTCAACAGCCGGGATTGTACGTGGACGAGATAAATGTGATTCAATCACAGATACAAAAGTATGATACAGATTTACACCGAGGAGCAAAGGTTCGTTCCCGTGTTACCCATTTCACTGAAGAGAAACCCACTAAACAATTCTTCGGGAGTCAAAACAGATATGCACTCTGTAAACAGATACTGAAACTTGAGTCGCGGGGTTCTCTTTGCACAAAGACATTGTGAAATAAGGGCCGCATTTGAAGATTATTACAAACGTTTGTTCACCGCGGCTGAGCTTCAGGAGACTTTTGAGAAAAAAGCTCACCACTTCATTGCCCTTGTGCCTCAGTTACAATATGATGATAGACTCACTGTATATGGGCCCATAACCAGAGAGGAAATTAGATTTGCAATAACAACGTTGCAGAACAAAACTCCTCGCCCAGATAACCTTAGTGGTGAATTTTACAAAGCTTTCAGGAGCTTCTGATACGTTTCCTTGAGCAACTTTTTAAAGAGGCTTATAAACGTGGTGAACTTCCTCCGTCATTCTATCTGGTTCATACAATCTTGACCCCAAAAAATGGTGATGCTGATGCATTAAAGAGAGTTAACGAATATAGGCCTATATAGATATGTAACGTTGACTACAAAATATTTGCTAAGTTGTTGACAAATCGTACAGACAGTGATTACTAAATGTGAAGGTGAATGTATTTATGGTAGCAGGAACCGAGTAGCCCTCCTTCAAATAGACCTTTCAAAATCATTTGATAAGGTACAGAATGATTTTTTGTTCCGGCTCCTAAGGCACCTTCAGTTGGGTGATGTACTGTACAATGGTATTTCACTCGGTTACAAGAAGTGCCCCACTAGGCTAATTGTAAATCAGACACTTTTGAATTTAATAGAGTTAAATTCATCTGTGCGTCAGGGATGTCCGTTCTCGCCTTTGTTTTTAGCAATTTATCTGGAACCACTATGTTTATGTGTGCTTTAAAGTCTAGTATAAGATGCTACCGATATGACGCTGAGGAAATTAAAGTTCTAGCTTATGCAGCTGATATTGCTTTCTTTTGCACTGATAGACCCAGCGTTCAAGAAGCAGTCAACACTACTTTACGTACCTGTGAAGTCGCTGGCGACAGCATAAGTTTTGATAAAAGCAGTGGATGCTGGCTAGGCACGTGTGTCCGAACTCCTTCGGTCTTCACAAATATTTATTGGAATGCGACTCCTATGAAGTACCTTGGTGTGCCTTTTGATTACTAACGTAACAGCGGCCCACACAGGACCGCTACGATAACTACGATTCCGCCGAAAGGTGGCAACATGGCACGGATGGGAGCTTTTTATTTTTGCCAGAGCAAAAGCATGCAATCTATTCCTTGTGAAACGGGGTTTATTGGCGTAAGTAGTGGCTTGCGCAGCAGGTCTATTGATACGGAAAGTGGGCGGCAGCAACCGACCCAGGAATCACAGTGCTCGGAGGAACAGCTCGCGCTCGGCTCCTCTCGCTAAAGGCGTCACCCACTGCGGCACATAATTTTCTTCCTCTCTACACTTGCATCAAAGATTATTTATATTCCATTTTGCGTACTTTGAAATTTATGACAGCAGCACGCTCTGAAAAACGCACAACGGTTAAGAGCTTTGAAAAATCCCCTTTGTTTGTATCAGAATACCCAAAGTTCCCTTGGAAGAACAAGTGGTGTTCATCAAGAAAGGGAGAAATAGTAATTACTAGGCTGCGTTATCGAATTCCCTCATTGAACTTTTACCTTCACAGGTAAGGTCTGGCAAAGTCGCCTTTGTGCCTTTATTGTAATGAGAGGGAATCTGTAGAGCACTTCTTTTTGTCATGCCAAAAATTCAAAACTCAAAAGAAAAATCTACTAGGAAAACCCCTACTAAAGTTGGGCTTAAACTTGCCACTTCCGGTGATTCTTCCATTTGGCGCAGTCGCACTTTGATTCAGCCACAGTAGCGTTTTTACCGCTGTTACAAATTTGTTTACGAGAATCTAAAAGAATGAAATGCTAAAAACAAATAACTTTCGTTATTTTATGTATTATTTTTTCTTTTTTGTGTGTTTTTATGTGTTCTTTTCAAGGTAACTTTTTGTTTTGTAGGAATTTAACACATTTATATTATTATCTATATTACCTAATTAATCCAACCCTCTCTTTTAAGAAGTGAATTAAATAAAAAAGCAAGGCACCGTCCCATTCATGGCCTATCCCCCTAGGTTGGTTGCGCCAAGGTAATGAGGACCCAACTAACCAACCATTTATATTCTGCAGGTGTTGCACTGCTCTCGTGTGCTCATTCAAGCCGGGATATTTGCCTACTTTATTGCTGCTTTTTATTGGAGCTCGTCCTGGGAACCCATGAGGAGAGACAATATTTTCCGTCCGCTTGAAAAGGGTAGCCTCGGCCTTGTGCATTTGTTCGTGTGACAATTGGTGTTGCGTTTTTTTTTACCTTAAAGATGTGTGCCACTCCTTTCTTTTAGCGCTTCTTCGTAACCGTCTATGTCATCACCTTCTTTTTATTCATGTCACAACAAGCGTTGCTAAGGAATCGGCGTTGCGGGGATTCCGAAAAGAAATTGTTGATACTGGAAATTTTTTGAAAGCCAGGTTTAGCTTAGAGTATTTGTATACTATTGACAGAACACATTTAACTACTGCAATTGTGAATAATTTTTCCCGAACCAGTTTATCGAAAGCCACATTCGCTTTTGCCAGGTCACGATGTATTATTTCGTGTACGTAGAATGTGGATATCTCCTCGAGTGAAAACATATTTTTCTTTAAACTGCATACTTCCACGCTACCAGTGAAAACGTGGCTGAATGAAAAATTAATATACGTACCCTGGACTGTGAATTGTAGACTCTGCAACCAACCTGAGACTATATAGCATTGTTTTATTCATTGTCGTGACATTTTTTTAATTTTTGGGACATTCTAAAGAGAACATTAGGAAAAGAAATTTCAATCACAGCTCATGGCATTAGGTTTCTCCCATTATATAAGAGTCTGGCTGATAATACTCCTTATGACCTGTTTATGTTGTTGGGAATTTATTCACTGTGAAAAAGTCTAATGATTGAGATACACGCCAAGCCACCACGGTCGACGAGATCTGTCTTCTGAGAAGCCGCTGCTGAAATGCGCACTGTTGTTGAAACTTTTGACCCCGTTCCGGAGTGGCTTTCCGTTCTTGACGCTTGTGTGTGTTGGCCTGACTTCTGATGAAGCATGCTGTGTGTACTTCACTGGTGATGATTTCATGCATTAAAGAAATAAAAGTGCCTCTCGATGGCTCAGTGGTTAAAGCCTCGCATTCATGACGCGGATGTCCCACGTTCGATTCCGCGTGCCGGAGTCTTTTTCTGGTATTTTTCTCTTTCTTAGATTTTCATATATATAGATACGTATAGATATACGGTGCATGACATCGACGCTGAAACCCATGCCGACACCGGTGGCGAAGTCCAGCCGAGAGTGTCTTATAATTGCTATCGCTATAACAAAAGAAATTAAATTAAAAATCTATTGCTGGGAGCATTGTCTAGTCTGAAATGCCGACTCCTAAGCCTCTTTCTAAAATTGGTGGACACTGCCGTAATGCAGTCGTGCTTTGCAGCACAGTGCACGCAATACCTCGGGTGAGTACTGTAAGTAAGCAAGCGCCGTCCCGTGTCTCACTGATGGCGATAGGATGGACTGTATTGCCACTGCAAAAGAGAGAGAATAAAGTTTTGAAAGTATTGGTTCCGGAATCCGCTTGAAGCAGGTAAGCCCATATAACCACGGCCATGGCGGCACCCTCCCGATTCCCAAAGAAAACCACGTGGCTAACTAAACCCATGTTCGCTATGTTCTAGGGGGGAGGGAGGGGAAACGGTAGGGTGGCGGCGCTGCCTCTGTTGGGCGTGTTGGCGGCTAGAGAAGCACTTCCATAACGCACAGCCACACAGGCTCCTGCGTACAATGGTTCACGCTCGAGCGGCTCATGTTCATGAAGCGCAACTGATATGGCGTCATCCATTGGCGGATTTGGAGTTACCCGCGAACGCTGTGCCGGAGCACTCCACTCTGGCAGAGTGCTACAGAAAGGAATCTAGCAATGGAAACACGCGCTCCTTCTGGAGCAAATGGCAGAGTCAGAATGGAACGCGATGCGCGCGTCTCCTTTCTTTGTTTAGTTGTCACGCTGGGCACCGCCACGCTACGCTAGCAAAACGGTCAGCTCCGACGTAAGGCGCAACTGACGCGACCGGCTCCTGCTGGCGCGCCCAAAGTAGGCACCATTTCAAAGCACAGGGCACTTGCGACTTCCGGTCGAATCGCCCCGATTTTCGCGGATTAGAAAAAGTTGCTTCGCGGAATGGAGCTCGTGATATGCTGATCCAGATCTGCCCAAGGAATATTCAGGGTGCACTCTCAATCCACCAAAGGAATAGACTTGCTCCGCATAGAGCAGAAGAAAGTATTTCCGCAAGTGCTCCAAATCTGCCAATAGATAACCCCAAATAGTCAGGTAGGCAGCAAGTGCCTTATCTCACTCTTTTCTGTTTTTTATATAGCCAAGTGTTCAAAGAGCTATCTAGTGGAAGTTCAATTTTCAAAACTAAACGGTGAATCACTAATTTAGCTCCTAACATTTCACTGCACAATTTCGATGAATGAAAGCAAAATGAAATTATTTTTTACCTTGTAGTGCTTGCGACCTTTATTGCAGCTTTTAAAATGTCCAGGACGCTTAAGCACTTTTTATGACGTCAATCCAGTGACCAATGATTTAGTGACGGGTTGCCGAAAGATATCGGAAGATCAGGTGTTTAGAGATCAAGCCCAGGAGATCAGACGTTTCTTAATCTCCAGCGGAAAGCTGGTCATCACGGATTCCCAATGCTCTGAGGTGGGATCATTTCATTATATATGTTATCTCTATTTTTTTAACTCAGATTACTTTCTACGACTCGGCACATATTCGTGTTCACATCGTGAAGCAAAGAGGATATTGGGGAGTATTTTTCCACAACCTTAATAGCTACTACTGTGATATCGTGCTTTAACTAGTGATGTCGGCCACGAGTACATGCTTCATCAAAGTCGAAGGCCACAACGCTATCCGAAGGCCCACACCTGCATTCACCAAGGCCGTGATGTAAAATTGTGAAAGACCTGAATATGTTTATTACAGAAACCGCTTCATAAAATGGCGTTAAAACAAATGCATTATCCCAACAGATACTGAAGGAAGAAATAAATTATCTTCGCACGCTGTTTCTCACTGATACCTCACAAGAAATAGGTGGATACTGCATGCACTGTTTGATCTTTATCTGACGAACAGTTTAGTACCTGGCAAACGTAAATACCCATTGCGACAAGAAAGACATCGCGTATTTACACACAGGCGAATACAAAGTTCTCCTCACTCTTACCATGCTTACGAGGCGTGCTTGACAAGTGAGTGTGCTGACGAGCAGTGCAGCTCTGTGTTCAGTATTGGGTGAAAAGACACAAGGTGCCCGAGTGGTGGTGCACTGTTCAAGCTAATGCCATCTAGAGTGTTTTGTGCCCGATAATCAAATTTTAGCTTACTTCATATTCAAGACCAATGGAGACACGGGACAAAACTGCTTAGTCTTCTTGAAGACAACTTTTGACAGCATGAAAAGACGGTATGTCATCATTTTATCATTAACAGATTTAAGGTTCAGCAATTAACATATTGCTATTTATTCAAACAGGCTGACCATGCCAATACTATATGTAGCGGGAGAACTGCTCCTATGGAAATTAGGAGGGCGGTCTTACTGCACAAGATATGCCACCAAGCTACTAACCCTCGACCTTGGTAACATGTGTTAAATATTTTTGTAGTTAATAATGCATCTCTTGTCACTACATTTATTGTCTCCTTCATTCCTAATTTAATAAGCTATCAAGATGCATTGTCGACATTTAGGAATTAAAGAAATGGACTTGAACGGCCCGCCGTTCCCGGAGTGGGAATGGGCGATTTTTTTTTGTATATCCGATGAATTGAAAGGATAGGAATGGCGGCAAATCATAACTCCCCGGAGTGAAATAGGAAGAAAATGGAGGCGCCCATTCAGCAACACTGGTTGTACTATTGTGCGATCTCTTGGCGATAGAGCTAGTTATACGTAACTACCAACTTTTTCGATGTCATCGCAGTTCTCGTAGTAATTAATTGGCTTTCTTTAGTAGGCAAAGTATAGATAGCAATGTCTTTTGCTGAGCGTTTTCCAGTAAGAGTAGGTCGGCTTTGAAACTTTAATTTTTGTTTATATTTTTTCTCTGTGCTGTATATTGATGTCCCAATGCTGATAAATCTTTATCAGTATATTTGAATCTTCAACTACTATGTCCACTAAAAAAAGATGTTATATTGATAGGCGATTTCAAAATTTTTGTCCAGCTATTAAGTGGTATGTAAATTACGGTACTTCTTCAGCGGACACACTTCTAGACACAATGGTTTCCCTTTGCCTTGAGAAATTGAATAAACCCCTACAGGAAAAATTCAATACTTCATCGGCTATTTACAATAGAACCTTTTACCGAAGCGACTATCCCAGTAGAAATGGGCATTTGTGATCATATGTTAAGAAAGGAAAGGAAGAGAAAAATGAGGGAAAGAACAGCAGGGAAGTTAACCAGCCTTATAGGCAGCTGCTTTTGCTAGCCTGCACGTGGGAGGGGTTGGGGGAGATAAAACATAGAAAGGAGAGAGGGAAAAGAGATAAACACAGCATATTCGACAGCACATGCGCGGACACTCAGTCTTAGTCCAGTCTTGTCTTTCGCGGTGTGTGACATTGCTGGTACAGCCGCTTGTTCAAGTCCGTGTCACGTAGAAACTTCAACAGAGCTGTTGTCGACTTCTGTTCTAATGTCTTCTCTCAGGCACTTGAAAGAGTAGTGTCCACAGACATTTGGCCGTTGTCGATGCGCGCAAAAACAGACGCCAATGACCGTCTCTGGATGTCATAACATAGGTTAATGTCATTTGTTTGGGTATGATAAATTTAAATCAGCAAAAAAGTCAGTAGAAAGTGTAGTAAGAGATTTCTATTGAACAGATTGTGTTGCAGTAAATGACATTTAAATGCACATTTCACCACATATGTTAGAGATGTTGATAGCACCTAGGAACGATTCCGTGGTATTGTGGCCTTCAGCACGGAAATAATTGAGGCTTTTGGGACAATACAAAAGCGTTTACATAACTCATACATAAGCTGTTAGATTATGCAGATCTCTAAAAAGTAAAAAAACACATTACTAGTAGAAAGCAATTTTGAACTAAAAAATGGAAGACGGTTAGTAATCCTAGACATCATTTTTATTGACACAATTGCTGAGTTCATATAGTCAGATCTTGGGAAACTTTGGCGCTACCTTAAGCCACCTAATAAAGAAGTTTCTAAAATCCTCTTTCACGATGTCACAATGACAGCTCGAGCACTAATTGTGATTGAACTTAATAAATTCTTTCAGATTGTATTTTTCTAACAACGTTAATATGAACTGTATGGACCTGTAACCATAGATGATATCCTGTTAGCTCGTGAAGGTGCTTCACGAATGTTACTCAAGGTTATTCTTGCCCCACCGCAGTGGTATAGTGGCTAAGATACTTGGCTGCTGACGCACAGATCGCGAGATCAAATCCCGGCTGCGGCGGCTGCATTTACAATAGAAGCGGGAATGCTGTAGGCCTTGTGGTCAGATTTGGGTGCGCGTTAAAGAACCGCAGGTGGTCTAAATTTCCGGAGCCCTCCACTACGATGTCTTTCATAATCATATGGTGGTTTTGGGACGTTAAACCCCTATATCAAGTCAAAGTTATTCTTAAGAAAGTGTCAGGGCCTGAAGGCATCAGTAATTCATCCAACAATGCTATGCTGAACAAATTACCCACTTACTTTTCTCTCTTTCCAATGCATCACTGAAATGTGGGGAGTTACCAGCAGATTGGCATATAGCTCGTTTTCTGCCGATGTTTAAAAAAAGTGACTGCCACTAATTGTCAAACTACTATCTCGTTTTATCACTACTAGCTACTGTAAAATGTTAGAGCATGTTGTTTCCAATTAGGTCACCACAATATTATCAGAAAATAATATGTTGTCATCATATCAGCGTGGTTTCTGAGAAATATGTCCCTGGTATAACTTAGCTTATGTCTACAGTGCATAAAATCGCAGGGATTTTAAAAAGATCGAAACGGACTGACATGCTCTCTATATATTTTGGTAAGGTCTTTGATGCGGTGCCCGACGGAAAACTCTAGCCTGTGAGACTCTCGTCTTAACATCCACACATGTGTTCTAAACTGCATTGGAGGCTTTTTAACCAACCATCAGCCATTCCTTCATGCCAACTTATACTGTTCATCTCTAACACACGTTGTTTTAGGTGTGTAGCAAGGTACCATACTTTGTCCTCTCCTCTTCCTAATGTACGTTACTGACTTTTTCTCAAATATTTTGTCTCACATTCGTTTATTTACCGATGATTGTGTTGTCTACCACACAATGACAAACCCATCAGATCATTCCATATTACAATGTGATCTCACCCGCATAGAGAACTGGTGTATGTGCATAGAGAACTGGTGGCTAATGTACTTGAATGTTTCTAAAACTGCATTGATGTCTATCCCCCGTCGTCATCATCACGTTGTTTATATATACGCTATAATTAACAGCGAGATTCTACAGTTGATTTTATTAAATACCTTGATGTGAACGTATCCCCTAACCTAACATGAACCTGTCAGATTAACCCCATTATAATTTCTCCAAGATGTACTCTATAGGGTACTCACGCTGCAGCATATCACTTCCTTCTCCTTTGATTAAAAAGTTGCACTTGATACCTTTGTCCCGCCAACGCTAGAGTATGCACATGTGATTTTCGATTGTCACCACAATAACCTGACTAACGCCCTCGAGTCTCTCCACAACCGTGAGGCGTGATTAATACTATAAAACAGTTCATACACCTCAAGCGTCTAGGTACTAAAAGGAAAGATTAAATTATACCATCTGGCTAAACACCGCAAAATCCCACGTCTTAGTCTTTATCATGAATTCTTCAATTCTTTGCCTTTTGATAACTGATACATCAGAAGAGCCCCGGGCACGGTGACTGCCTGAGGGACCGCATGCTCAAATCGCCACTGCTTTTTGCACAGATTCTGCCGTGCTTTATCGCCGTTTTGCCGACAGCAAACAACTGGATTTAACTGGAATTCTCTGGTAGGCCTCAGCGTGGCAATGATACGGCGGGTCATCAACTTGACAACGCCTACCCTGCTGGAGTGACGTCCCCTCTGAACAGTCTACAAAAGGCGCAAACCTTCTGCAATTTCTTCAGTGGGCACGGCGACTGCCTGAGGGAACGCATGCTTAAACCACTACAGCTTTTTGCGCAGGTTAGTACATTAGGCAATCTCGCTAGTTAGCGTAGCGAGGATAGAGTTTTATTGGTCCTGCCAATGAGTTTGTTTTTCAATTTTGTATGACGGCTGGTCAACGTTCGTGTTGTGTTCGGGGACATGAAAAAAACCTAGGGCCAAACTGTGGTTACAAGCTTACAGAAATGTCACAGGCTATGATTGCTAGGCAGGAAGAAAGTGGCCGCTAAATAGATACCTAAGGAGACAAAATCACCGCTGTCAATGCTAAAACTGATTTTACAATGTGTTTTGATGGTTTTTGAAGACATGAACAGAAGGATTTAAACATTGGAATTACTTGCCCAACTGCAGGCGTCTAAGTTTAATAAGTATAAAAGTATAAGTAAGTGCAATAACCTTTTAGAGTTTGGGATCGCCGAAAGTGGTGACGAAACAAAAAGCAAACTTGACGATATTTCTGACAGAGCTTTATTAGTTTCCGTGAGGAAGAAAGGGTCAATCCACCGTATCGGTCAAGCGAAATCGAATAAACTGATACCCAATATTATGAAGTCTATGACTCCAGAATTGTTGCAAGCTGAAAGGCACTAATATCTGGGTCAGTCAAAGTTATGCAAAGGAAGCAGCAGAAATAAGAAGAAAGCTTTGGGAAAGTACAACATCGGATCGGTCAAAAGGCACGAAAGTCCAGATCATCTACGATAAAATGCAAGTAAAAGGCAAAACATACACCTAGAACCTCACCCAAGATAAGTGCATACCTTGTATGGTTGAGAGTAGTAGACTAGATAAAGATAAGCATAAAAAGGCTCAGGTCATCAACTTCCCACCTGACTGCTTGATTCAACAAGTTTGCGATTAACGCCCACCACGTCCGTGGGATCATAGCGAGGTTTTATTGTTCTAAATGCACGCAGCATTGTTAACAAAACTACTTATATGGAATATTTGCTGCTTTCACGAACTCCTTATATGGTCTTGATAACTGCAACTTGGATGCATTGTGGTATAAATACTGACGTAATAATTCCCTCTGGATAAAAAATGTTCAGATAGGACAGAGGTTCCCGGGGCGGGAGAGTGTGTATAATAATGAAAAGAATGTGCTCATGCGTCCATATTAGACTTTGACGTTCCCGAAACAGTTTGGTGTAGGATTACTTTTGGAGATGTTGCTTATCTAGGTGGTGCAATATATCGCCCACGTTCAGCCTCTTGTGACTTTATAGACCAGTTAAACACACTCTTGTGTACCAATCAACATAGGAAAACACGTCTAATTACGGCTGCGGACTTCAATTCACCACATAATAACTGGCAGTACGTGGTTTACAATATCGTTGAAAAGTCTAGTGCAGATAAATTATTAGATGTGTCGTCTTTTATATCTAATTCAAACCGTTCATGAATATACATAACTAACTGCTACGTCCCAGTAATCATACATCTGGTGTTCTTATCAAAACAATATTGAGGAATATTCGTGTTCTATTGAGGATGGTATTTCTGCCCATAAACTGACTATAGTGAATTTGACTGCTAGCATTACGTACTACAGGAAACGCTATTACAACAACTATAAAAGACTATACCAATGCTGAGGACACTGCAGTTGTAGATTTCTTAAAATTCTCATTCAGCCTTTTCGAGCAACACACGAATGAAAAAGCAATAGATAAGTTGTCGAGTAATTTCAAGGCTATAGTAGACCATTACGTGGAGCGCTTTGTGCATTCACGTGTCAGAAAATCTAAACAACGCCTACCAGGAATAAACTGTGGTATTATTCATATAAAAAATGCTAAATCGGTTCCGGAGAAAGAAAAAGGGCTCTGAAGAAATATCCGGACTTCGCTCAGAATCGAGGCGCACTCTGACGCTAAATAAAAACGGTTCTTTGATAAAACACTAACTAGATTGTTTAAAACTTCCCCACAAACCTTTCTAGGTATATGAGCAGTAGAAAAGAAGAAATCGAAGACATCGCAATTGATACAGGAATGTTAACACATGCAACTAACATTGCTGAATATTTCAATTACATTTTCCAGTCTGTGTTCACCAAAAATGCAAACACTAACGTGGGCGACCACTAATAATATTGCATACGTAAACCAATAGAATAACTTATAATCAAATGAGAAGGAGTGTTTTAACTACCCCTGAACTTAGACGGGAAAAATTATAGTTGGCCTGATGAGATTTGTTCAGAACTTCTGAAGTGCTACGCTGAATGGATATTGTCTTACCTCACAGTGATATTTGAAAAATTGCTAAATGCCCATTCATTACCCTTCGACCTTCACAGGGCAGTTGCCATACCGGTATAAAATGGAGCTGATCGCCGACTCGTAAGCAACTACCACCCCTTTTCACTTACGCGTATTAGTTCCCAAAATTTAGAGCACGTCATCGCAAAACACGTATCGAAATTACATGACCAGAACAACTTATAAAACTCATCCCGGCACGGCTTCCAAGCCTGACTAACTATAGTTACACAATTATTCATTTCATTTCATTTATTTATACTGTTAGCCCAGAAGTGGGCCGTTACAGGGTGGAAGTACAAACAATTATTTGCGAAAAAGAAGTACCGTACAGGTCTCGAGATAATTTCTCGGTATTATTGTGACCAGCAACTCGAAGTTATACATAACAAGAAATGGAACACACATGCGATGCAATACATACGCGCAGAACAGCACATGACGCATTTGAGGCGGCACTTTTCCACCGCACTGAAGATTTGAAAGACAACTACTGCAGAATCATGCAACCAACAAAAAGTACACACGCACGCAAAAAAAAAACATTTGTCACTGTTATTCAGAAAATAAACGTTTTAGATTCTGTTCAAATGATGTAAGCGAGGAACAACCAATTATAGACTCTGGCAGCATATTCCAATCTTCAATAGCACGTGGAAAGTAACTGAACTTAAAGCAATCGTTACGTGGGACTAGGGGTGGTATGTACATATTATGGCAATGTCTGGAGTGTTCTTGTGTGTTGTGTATTCGAAGTTTTTTTATGATTTTACGGCAGCTTTAAACAAAAAGCAACAAACTGACGTCATTTGTATGAACTTTGCAAAGGTTTTTGATAAAGTGACTCAGGATAAGCTTATTTTTAAGCTTCAATAAATCGGTATTGGTAGAACACTCGTACCTTGAATAAAAAAACACTTCAGCAATCGAACACAGACATTACATATAAATGACAGCTCGTAATGTCCACTTCGAGTATTCTCGGGTGTTCCGCAGGATTCGATATTGGGCTCATTGTTATTTCTTATATATATCAATGATATCGTTTGAGTGGTTGAACACCTGGTACGAGTAAAACTTTTGCAGATGGCTGCTTAACTCATTCTACTGTAACGAGCAAGCACGATCAAGTTAGAAGAGATCATTGCTTAGAAAAATTCAGCCTTTGGTGTAACTTATGAGATAAGAAAGTAAACTACAAAAAATCAACATATACACATATTGCCACAGGGTTTTGCTTGGATGTGATTGATGAGTGAAAGAGGACAAAGACGATCTATCTGAGCTGCTGCTTGGCTTGTCGACTCAAAGAGCCCATCGTATTAAGTTTGTCGTGAGAAACGTTACAAGACTAGTGGAGGTGCTGGGTACAACGTCTCGCGATCCACCCGACGCCCAAGACCCCGCCCAGCAGCGGGAACACAAGCCCTGCATCCATGGACACTCCTGTTCACAGAGTAAGCCGCGGCCAGCGAGGTCTACCACCCGAGACACTAACCACTGACGCAGCGACTATGACTTCGACACAAGATCTCGTGCAAGCTCAGCCACTTTCCACGCCGATCTACTGCACCGTCCAGAACCCGCTCATGCCTAGCCCCTTTCACGGAGAGCAGCATGAAGATGTTGACGATTGGCTGAGTGAGTTCGAACGTGTCGCAGCGATCAATTAGTGGGATGATGCCGCGAAGCTTCGGAACGTGTACACTTGCCTAAAGGATGGTGCCGAGCCGTGGTTTTTGAACAGGGATAATGTTCTGACATCTTGGCGCGAGTTCCAGCGTCGCCTTCTGAAGACCTACAGGAGTCCCGACCGCCACAAACGGTCAGAGCGTGAACTACAATCACGCATCCAGATGCCCAACGAGACCGTCTCGATGTACGTCGAGGACATGACACGGCTTTTCAAGCGAGCGGATCCTGCTATGGCAGAAGAAAAAAAGTTGCGCCACCTCATGCGTGGTGTGAAGAAACAACTTTTTGCTGGTTTGGTGCGTAGTCGTTCCAAGAGTGTTACTGAGTTCCTTACTGAAGCGGCAACAATGGAGCGAGTACTGCACCAATGGTCTGCCCTGTTTGACCGTCAAGTAAATGCTGCCTCAACTCTCGAAATATTCGCCACCCCTGGGAGCAAGAGCTCCTAATTAATTCGCGAGGTCATCCGCTCTGTTGTCCGGGAAGTAATGGAAAATATCTACAGGACAAGGCAAATCGACGTCGGTTCTATCACCAGTGTCATCCGTGACAAGATCCAGCAGGCGCTGCACGCCCATCATTTTCCGCCAATGTCGGTTGATCCGGAAACGGCTCCTGTGTCTACTGACAGTCGCCTTCGTACGTACGCGGAAGCCTTGCGATATGCCACTCCTCTTTCTGGTCAAGGAGTCCCGACCAAGACAGTGCCACACGTCCCGATCCAGACAATGCCGCACTTCCCGATCCAGATGTGATGGTTAACGACGCTCGTCACTACGTTTGTTGATAGCGGACGAGAAAGGATTAACATGAACAATTTATTTGATGGCATGGGTGGAACGGCTGACGGCGCACGGTTACGCTACCGTGTGCAGCGCCGTTGAGTCAAACGTCGCGGCCAACCCAGCAGTCAGGGTCGCAACTCCTGAGGTCCAGGATCAGGCCACGGCTTACGAGGACCACACTCGGTAAGCCTCGCCCACGAACCTGCTCCCGGTCACTGCACCCAGGCAGGAGCCGTTCAGCAGGCCCCGTCCTTGGACCTTGTACAGGCCGACGGACTCGACCTCGAACAGACACAACGGAGCTCAACCTGGCCGACACGTACGGGTCCCACGTCCGGCTCAGGAACGCTGCAAGGAACTCATCCTCTCGAGCGGCGCACCGCTTCGTCTGCCTTCGTGGCCCACGTCCGAGTCTGGCGCGTCGCTCGGTACGGCTCGGCACCGCTCGGCGATCCTCGATTCAGCCAGCAACTCCCCTGGCACCTGGATCCTCAGCCACCCTTGACCTTGCATGCCTCCGTGGTCCGTGCACACACCCACGTCTCGCCCGGCAGAACGTCTCGCTCGTCCCTTGCCGATGTGCGACGCTCTGGTGACACCGGCGCTTGATGGCATGGGTGCGACTACTGAGCAGTCAACCCGCATCGGAGACGCGATGCTCGGCGCAACCGTGACCATTAGCCAGGCCACGTTCATCGCTGTGTCGAACGGCTGACCGTGGAGACGCCTCGCCGAGATCCGCGATGCCCTTGGCAAGGAAGACAACAGCAGGCCAGGCCGCGCCCCGAGATTCAGTACTCGTGCCGGCAATGCCGCCCGTCTGGTGGTTGGACGGTAGCAGCGTGGACGGCCGCGTTCCCTGGCCGGAACCTGGATCGCCTGCGTCCGACGCTTCGGCCCGCTGTCTTCCGTCTGCCGCTGCTTCGGCTCGTCCCCAGCCACAAAGCTTACCGCCACGTAATGATCACACGTGGCCCAATCGTGGCACGCCACTTCTATGGGCCACCGCTAGTCATCAGCTGATTGGCGCACAGCTGCCTCGTAATCGCACGTGCCTTGTCCCGCACCTTCGTCGTTGTCGTTTTTTCTCAAATCCTCACACCAGACAATGCCATACGTCTCAATCCAGACAATGATGCCGTCAGTCGCGATTCAGTCAGCGCACGCTGATTTCGACATCGATAGTCGCCGTGCACCTACGCGCAAGTCTGATCTCTGGTGTACGCCGGAGAGACGACCCCTCTGCTATCATTACGGTGAGGCTGGTCAGATTTACCGCGAATGCCCATACCGGCAACCTGGACTGCGCAGATTTTTCGTCATTTCCCTTCGTCCACGAATGATCCAAAGGCCAAGATATATTGTTACGGGGAGAAGGCGTCTGCAAACCACCTTTTCTTTTGGTAAACAGGCAGGCATCCAATATGGAGCCCAGTCAGCACGAGCTCGCCCTAAACATCGTCCTCTTTTCTACAATGTTTGTTTGTGGCACCACGTAGCATCACCCCCGGCGGCGAAGGCACCGTCTCTGTGCTTGGTTGGTCCGAGTAATATCGCTTCAGCCTCGTGACGTGAACAATGTCAGAACACGATCACGCGCTGGTGGCGTTAAGAGGTTCAATTTCATATGTCACGTCAGTGACTTTGCGCACCACACGGTACGGACCCGAGTACGGTGAAGTCAGCTTTTCGCACAGGTCAACTCGCCGCGACGGCGTACAGAGTAGGACTGTGTCACCTTGACTGAAGTGGACATCACGATGGCACGCGTTGTAGACCTGTCGTTGCGTTCCTGCGAATCGCTCAGGCGCCGGCGAGCAATCTCACGTGCCTCTGGAGCTCTAGAGATGACATCGCGGGCATATTCTGACGTGTGGCTAACGGCAGAAAGGAGCGTGTCAAAAGACAACGTAGGTTCTCGTCCGTACAGGAGAAAAAATTGCGAGAAACCTGCAGTGTCATGCCGAGACGTATTATAGGCAAATCTTACAAATGGAAGGGCGAAGTCCCAATCACGATGGTCGGAAGAAACGTACATGGCGAGCATGTCCGTGATGGTTCTATTTGACCGCTACGTGAGCCCGTTGGTTTGAGGATGATACGCCGTTGTGAACTTGTGCTTTGTAGCGCAAGAGTGTAATATGTCTTGGATAACTTGTGTTAAAAAGTAGCGGCCCCGATCGGTAAGCAGTTGCCTAGGAGCGCCGTAGTGTAATATGACGTCTTCTAGAAGAAATTCAGTGACGTCGGTCGCACAGCTGGTAGGAAGGGCTCGCGTGATGGCATACCGAGTGGTGTAATTCGTGGCGACTGCTATCCACCTATTTCTGCTGGCCGATAAAGGGAACGGTCCTAGTAAGTCAACACCTACCCTATAAAATGGTTCGGATGGGATCTGAAAGGGCTGAAGGCGTCCCACTGGAAGGGTTGCTGATTTTTTGCGGTGTTGACAGGACTTGCATGAGGCGACGTAACGGCAGACGGATCGGTAAATACCGGGCGAAAACAAGCGACGTCGAACGTGGTCATAAGTTCTTGAAACTCCCAGGTGACCAGCTGTCGGAATGTCATGCAACTGTGCAAGGACAGTCTGACGCACATGTTGTGGTATGACCAACAGCAGCTCAGGTCCATCAGGATGCATGCTGTAGCGATATAAGACGCCATTTTGGAGCAGGAACATACGGAGAGATGGAGGAGTTGTGGAACCACAAAGCCAGAGGAATATATCTCTGAGGTGAGGATCTCGGCGTTGCTGATCTCCGATGTTGCTAAACGCGGAGAATGCCAAAACGCAAGTAGGCTCATCGCTCTCAGAAACGTCTGCTGGGTCTACTGGATGACGCGACAAGCAATCGGCATCCTCATGGTGGTGACCTGATTTGTAGACAACCGTGTACGACTATTCCTGTGGCCGTAGAGCCCACCGGCCGAGACGTCCACTAGAATCTTTTAAGGACGACAACCAGCATAAGGCGTGGTGATCAGTGACAACCGTGAACGGGCGTCCATACAAATACGGCCGACATTTAGCCACTGCCCAGACGAGCGCGAGGCATTCGCGTTCTGTGATGGAGTAATTTCACTCTGCTGGCGATAAAAGACGGCTAGCGTATGCAATAACGCGCTCGCAGCCATGCTGTCGTTGTGCCAAAACGGCTCCGACTCCGTCTCTGCTGGCGTCGGTACGCACTTCCGTTGGAGTGTATAAATCAAAGTGGCCGAAAATCGGTGGCGTAGTATGTCTACTCGTCAGTTCAACGAATGCTCTGGCTTGTTCTGGTCCCCACACAAAAGTCACATTTTTTTAGTAGTTCCGTGAGCGGGCGTGCGACGTCAGCGAAATTCCGCACAAATCAACGAAAGTAAGAACAAAGGCCCACAAAGCTTCGAACGTTGTTCGCAGAGGTCGGCACAGAGAAGTTCTTGACGGCACGCATTTTCTCGGGATCGGAACGAACACCAGAAGAATCGACAAGATGTCCAAGGAGAGTGAGCTGCCGGCGGCCGAAGTGACATTACGATGAGTTTAGTTGGAGCCCAGCTTTGCGGAAAGCCGAAAGAATTGTTGAGAGACGCTCGAGGTGAGTTTTAAAAGTTGGCGAAAAACAATGACATCATTAAGGTATTATAAGCAGATTGACCACTTGAAACCGTGAAGAAGAGCGTCCATCATTCGTTCGAATGTAGCAGGGGCATCGCATAACCCGAACGGCATTACTTTCAACTGATAGAGCCCGTCGGGAGTTATAAATGCCGTCTTTTCATGGTCCAGACCATCAACTGATATCTGCCAGTTCCCGAAACGAAGGTCGATGGAAGAAGATAATTTGCTCCACTAAGGCAGTCAAGAGCGTCATCTATCCGCGGCAGAGGATACACATCTTTTTTTGTAACTTTGTTAAGATTTCTGTAGTCGACACAGAAGCGCCAGCTGTTATCCTTCTTTCTCACGAGCACAACGGGCGAAGCCGAAGGGCTTGAAGAAGGTTCGATGATGTCTCGGGAAGCATCTTGTCGACTTCTTGCTGGATCACGTGGCGCTCGGTGGAGGAAACCCGGTAGGGTCGCCGGTGTTCTGGATTTGCATCACCGGTGTCGATCCGATGCTTTACGACGGTCGTTTGACCTAGGGAGTGGTCACAAAGATCAAAGACGTCTTGATACGACGCAAGAAGGCCACGAAACGCAGACACACGCTTGACCGGGAGATCAGAGGCAATCATTCCAGTTATGCAGTCTAGTGTACTGCCCGACGGAATACTTGCAGATGACGGTGTATCCTCTGTTAAGGCCGATATGTGGTAGTCGCCGGCCGGGGCAAGGGTTGCAAAGAATATCCCTTGTGGCAGCACTTCAGATCAAAGTGTAAAGTTCACAATAGGGAGACATGCCACGTTGTCCTTCATTGTGATGATGGTGTGGCGGAACGCAACATTGAGCGAACAGAGGACTGTAGGATTAGGTGAAATGACATAATCCCCGTCAGCCACAGGTGGATCAGAAGAGACGTCGATATACGTCACAGCTCGACAAGATAGGCGAACAAAGTCGGCGGAGCCTAGCTTTGGCGGCGCAGGATCGGGAGGGTCTACGGCGTGTGATAGGACGAGCTGAATAACACCAGCAGAACAGTCAATTAGGGCAGAATGCTCCGACAGAAAATCAAGACCAAAAATGATGTCGTGTGGGCAGTGGTCCAATACGTAAAACAGAACAGCGGTATCACGTTCAGCAACAGTGACACGGGCGGCACACATCCCAGTGACTGCCGGTGTTGCACCATCAGCTACTCGGACAACAGTGATCGGAGCAGGAGTGAGCACTTTCTTGAGTCGAGCACAAAGGCTGGAGTTCATGACTGGTATGTGAGCGCCGGTGTCAATGAGTGCTACCACAGAAGTACCGTCAACATTTACATTAATCAAGTTGTTGTGCCCGGGTATCGCGTGTAGAGGAATTTCGGGTCAGGTCGTCGAAGCAGGCTCACCTCTAGGAGATGCACCCGTCAGTTTTCCGAGGACTGGTGGTAAGAGGGTGAGGGGGAGCGACGTCGGTTAGTTGAGCGGGACATGCATCCAGAGGGCGACGGGGAGCGGCTTGGTTGGGCGGGCCTGGATGGCGAAGCATCATCTTGTGCCGTGTAGATCGGCATCCGAGAGCCAGCAGGTGGGCGTCGGGTGTTGGCATAATGCGACCATGGCTGCCAACCGCAGGAAGTGAGGCAATGACGCGAAATATGGCCGACTCGTCGAGAGTTAAAGCAAATCGGTCTGTCATCGGAAGTTCACCATTCTGCCGGGTTCCGGTAACGTGGGCGGTTGTTTGGTCCGCGGGACATACTAGGTGTACTGGGCAGTCGATAGTCAGGTCGGTTAACGGGGCATAGCGTCTGAAGTCCGGCGTTGGCCAGTTCCTGGCGTACGACACTCTTGATCATAGAAATCGTGGCGCGAGAGTCGTCGGGGGCCTGGACTTGGTCAGACAGGGGAGACGCTGCCTCGATTTCGTGGCGCACGATGCGCACGATATTGTCGGAAGCAGCAGGGGCTGGTGGCAAACGGGCGTCCTCGCAGGTAGATGTTGCAGCCGTGTTGGGAAGGCGCGAAAAGTGTGGAGTGATACGGCGAGTTTTTCCGTCTTCGAAGCGCCGGAATTCATTGATAACGTCGTCTACGGTCGATGAGTTTCGAAATACGAGGAGATCGAAGGCGTCATCGGCGATTCCTTTGAGGTTGTGCGCGACCTTTTCAGATTCCGGCATCTTGTCATCAACCTTCCGGCAGAGAGCGAGCACATGTTGTATGTACGTAACGTACGACTCGGTACAGGACTGGATTCGGCACGCTAGTTCTTTCTTCGCAGCACGACGACGCCCGATTGGCTTGCCGAAGAGGTCGATGAGTTTCTGCTTACAGGTGTCCTAACTCGTGATATCTTCCTCGTGGTTGGAAAACCACACTTTAGCTGTACCATCAAGGTAGAAAATAATATTGGCCAACATGAGCGTCGGATCCCAGTTGTAAAGAGCGCTCACCCTTTCTTACAGCTGAAACCATTCCTCCACGTCAGTACTGTCACTGCCTGAAGAGGTGCCTGAGTCACGCGGTTGAGTCAGCACGACGGTGCGGTTAGAAGCAGCTGGATGCGGTGCTGTTGGTTGCTGCGTAGTTGGACGAAGCACGGTTGGGGTAGTCTCCGAAGAATTCTCGTGCTCGTCTTGATTAGGCATCGCACAGGCAGCCAAGGAACGTCCGCTGCGTAGAATCGTCGTGGTGTTGACTGTGGGAAGACCCGCACTCTCCACCAAAATGTTACGGGGAGAAGGCGTCTGAAAAATACCTTTTCCTTTGGCAAACAGGCAGGCATCCAATATGGAGCCCAGTCAGCACAAGCTCGCCCTAAACATCGTCCTCAATTCTACAATGTTCATTTGTGGCGCCCGGTAGCAATATCGAAGAGTATCTCGCGCAACAGCGTGCACCATTTACATGACGGCAATCGCGGTCACCATCTCCGAGGAGACCCGCAGCCACTGGGCCACGTTTTGAGGTGATGGCACGGGAACGCTCCCCGAGTCCTTGTCGGGAAAACTGAAGGCAGTGGCCTTCGCGGGCAAGGTCGCAAGGACTAAATGTGCGGAAGACCTCCCATCGACACTTGCACGCAACGCCGAAGGCATTTTGCCAGAGAATTATTGCAGTACCGAACAAACGACGACATGCACATCTGAACCCAGTGACCACGTGTCACTCGACATACCTGTGCTGATTGACGGTTTTTAGGTCTGTGCATTGGTAGACACTGGTGCAGACTATTCGATTATCAGCGGGAGGTTAGCGAAAGATCTCAGGAAAATGATCACGCCGTGGAATGGAACGCGAATTCGAACAGCTGGAGGACACGTTGTACCACTGGGTCGCTGTTTCGCAAGAGTGAAAATTCGTGCGTCAACGTTTGTGCTCAGCTGCCTCGTTCTTCGCGACTGTTCGCGTCAGCTTATTATCGGCATGGACTTCCTTCGGAAATACGGTGCCATCATAGATCTCCGTGAGCGCATCGTGACCTTCCCGACTCAAGGCGCAACAGATCGGGATGCTGATAACTGCCGTAGACCTGCGCTGCGTGTTGCTGACGACAGTGTGACGCTGCCACCTCGAGCGACTGTTCCCATCGAAGTCACTTGTGAAGACCTCCAAGACGGCGACGTGGTGGCTGAAAGCAACCTATCACTTCTGCTGCTCCAAGGTGTGTACGCCGCCCGAAGTGTTGTGCGTGTCCGTGACGGACAGTCAACGATACTATTTACGAACTTCAATTACGAGCACCGGCTTCTTTTTCGCGACGTCACGGAGTGCTTCGCGTCTGAGGAAACGCATGAAGATTAGGAATTTCTAGACCACATCGACATTAATTCGTCGCTGTGAGACGAGAGAAAGGCTGCACTTCATGACCTCCTAAGGGAGTTTTGATCTTGCTTCGCCTCTTCTTCCTAAGTCCGTCAAACACACCTCACGAAGCATCGAATTATTACCGACGATGATGTCCACCCCATCCGGCAGCAGCCTTATCGCGTTTCTGCCAAAGGACGCGAGGCTATTCAGACACAAGTAAAAGATCTAATTGATGACAGGATTATTCACCCATGGAGCAGCCCTTGGTCCTCGCCAGTCGTTGTAGTGAAGAAAAAAAACACAACGCCGCAATTCTGTATTGACAACAGGAAGCTTAATAGCGTCACAAAAAAAGCCGTCTACCCACTTCCACGGGTCGACGACTCTCTCGACAGGTTACGATGCGCGAAGTATTTTTCGTTCATCGATCTAAAAAGTGGCTATTGGCAAATCGAAGTGGATGAACGAGACCGAGAAAAAACCGCGTTTGTGACTCCAGACGGACTTTACAAATTCCGAGTTCTTCCCTTCGGCCTCTGTTCTGCGCCAGCCACTTTTCAGAAGATGACGGACACAGTTCACGCTGGCTTGAAGTGGCAAAGCTGCCTTGTGTACCTCGATGATGTGGTCATCTTTTCCGAGAGCTTCGAAGAACATCTGAAGCGTCTGAGAAAGGTTCTGGAAGCCATTCGCACAGCTGAACTCACGCTGAAACCCCAAAAATGCCATTTCAGCTATGAAGTGCTGAAACTTCTCGGACATGTCATTAGTGCGGATGGAGTGCGACCTGGTCAAGGCGAAACTGATGCTGTCGCCGTCTTCCCCGTTCCATCAGATAAAAGAGCAGTACGCCGTTTCCTCGGCTTGTGCGCGTATTATCGCCGATTTATCGCCAACTTCTCGAAGATAGCTGAACCTCTTACGCGACTCACCCGAGATGACGTGCCCTTTACTTGGGGCGCAGAACAAGATACAGCGTTCACAGAGCTACGACAGAGAATGCAAACAGCCCTTGTTCTTGCCCATTTTGACGAGGACGCTGCTACAGAAATTCATATATATGCCAGCAACGTCGGACTTGGCGCTGTCCTTGTACCACGACACGGCGGCGTTGAGCATGTGATAGCTTACGCCAGTCACACTCTTTCTAGAGCCGAGACCAACTATTTTACGTCAGAAAAAAGAATGCCTTGCAGTCGTGTGGGCGACGACCAAATTTCGGCCTTACATCTACGGTCGTCCCTTCAAAGTGGTGACTGACCACCACTCGCTCTGCTGGCTGGCGAATCTCAGAGATTCATCCGGCCGTCTCGCTCGTTGGAGTTTGCGTTTGCAGGAGTTCAATATTACGATTGTGTACAGGTCAGGGCGCAATCATGAGGACGCCGACGCGATTTCTCTAATGCCTGTGGGGCATGCTGTCAGGGGCTCCGACGATGAAGATGCCTTTCTCGAAGCAGTTAGCGATTCCGAAGTTTGTCAAAACAGCGGGCAGACGACAAATTACGCCCAGTCATTGATTCCCTGGAAGGCCGCAACTCTCAGGTCCCTCAACACACTGCTCGCGAACTGTCCTCTTTTTGTCTAGGAAGAGGCATTCTTTACAAGCAAAACGCCCGTGGTAGCGACAAAACCTTCCTACTCGTTGTTCCTACCGACATGCGTGATGACATCCTCCTTGCGTGCCACGACGAGCCCACGTCAGGACATTTGAACTATTCGCGAACTCTCACCAGAGTACGCCAACAGTATTACTGGCCGCGACTATCAACTAGTGTACATCGATATGTTAAAGGCTTCCGTGAGTGCCAGCACCGCAAGACTCCGCCTTTGAGACCCGCGGGCCTGCTTCAGCCGATCGCACCACTACGGATGCCATTTGAAATCGTGGGAATGGACCTTCTTGGGCCTTTCCCTTTGTCGTCCTCTGGGAACAAATGAATTATTGTTGCGACAGACTATCTTACTCGTTATGCGGAAACAAAAGCGTTACCCCATGGCACGGCCTTCGAAGTCGCGCAGTTCTTCATGCACCAAATCGTCCTACGGCGTGGTGCCCCGTCATGTGTGATTACGGACACAGGGACGTCATTTAAAGCACGAATCATGGAGGACATTTTTATATTGAGCTGCACAAGTCATCGAAAAACAATGGCTTATCACCCGCAATCCAATGGACTGACAGAGAGGCTTAACAAGACCATAGCGGACATGCTGTCAATGTACGTGGACGTACAACACAAAACCTGGGACGAGATTCTTTCATACATAACGTTTGCTTACAATACGGCAACGCAAGAAACAACGCGATTTCCGCCTTTCCGACTTGTTTACAGACGCAACGTGCGAACTATGCTCGATTCTATGCTTCCGTGCGACCAAAGCGATGAACTTGCCCAAGACGCTGAGCAATACACTCCTTACGCCGCAGAAGCTCGACAGCTTGCTCGCATAGACACCAGTCACCAACAAGATGCAGGCGCACGAGGTTACAACCTCCGCCATCGAAACGTCACCTACAATTCTGGGGACTGAGTGTGGGTGTGGATTTTTGTCCGGCAACCATGCTTATGCGAAAAACTTCTAAGCCGTTATTTTGGACCGTACAAGGTTCTTAGACGTGTCACTGATGTTACCTACGAGGTATTTCCGGACGGCGCAGCGTCTTCTCGTCGACAGCTTCGGCCCGAAACCGTGCATGTCGTTCGGCTGAAGCCCTACTTCACACAGTAGCCCTTGTGGTTTCACGTGCTACGACATGCCGTGACTTTGCGTTGCTGGTGCTGTTTGTGTTCTCCTGTGTTTTTATGCCGTTTCTTTTTGCGCTTGGCACAAGCGCTGATGAAACTTCCTCATTTGCGCTGCGAGTACTGGCACTCTTTCTGTTTTGGTTCTCTATTTCTGCGTGTGAATGCCTTCATTTTTTTTCTTTACGAGCATCGAGTCGATGCTTTCAAGGGGGGGGGGGACTATTGTCTCAGGGTTTTGCTTGGATGAGATCTATGAGTCAAAGAGGACAAAGACGATCTATCTGTGGTGCTCCTTGGATAGTTGACTCAACGAGCCCATCGTATCAAGTTTGTCGTGAGAAACGTGACAATATGGTTAAAAAAAGCCGTTATGCTTTTTCAATATTGTATTGATGGCAATTCACTCCTCTATTCTAACCATTTTAAATAATTTGGGGTCACACTTAATAAAAATTTGGCAAGGCATAAACACATAGACAATGTGTGCTTGAATGCGAACCCGAGACTAGGTTTTTTAGGACAGAAACTACATCAAGCTACGCGAGATATAAAACTTTTACCTCAAAAAAAACCTTAGTTAGACTACTACTAGAATATGCCTCAGTCGTGTGGAGTCCTCATCAAGACAGCCTGAAAACAGAATTGGAAATGTTCATTGCTGTCCGCTTAATATGCACGAATTATCGCCGGTTATCTTCTGTCACACAGATGTTAGAGTTTTGTGAAATGAAATCACTTAAGGCACAAAGACAAAAGAAGTGGTTGATGGCTCTTATCAAAATACTACAAAGACAGCTAAAAATAATAAAGATATGTTCTTAAATATGTCAGGAAAACGAAGCAGTCGGGTCGGTCACGACTGTGTTTTAGTGATGTAGTCTTGTCGCAGTGATGTTTTTCGTTCTTCTTTTTTTTCAGATGCAACTGAGCTTTGGAACGCGTTGCCAGGCAATGATGTCAATGCAAGCAATCATTGCCAATTCAAAAAATTGTTGGACTTGTATTCGAGCAATTGTGCTGCCAAGTTATAAGCCTGCATGTTTCCTCGGTATGAGTTTTTCTGTTTTCTTTTATCCCAGCTTTGTTTAAGCCTTGTAATGCGTAGCCAGGCATTGCTGTAAATGCTGGCAGTGTCTGACGATTTGATAAAGAATTACACATGTATAATTGATTGCGGCTTTAGAAAATTCAGCATCTCCACTGAATGCGGAGGCTTCTTTCTCAAAAAATATTTGCACAAGTGCAGGCGTTCACAGAGCAAATAAACGTGGAAATTACCAGCCATCGAGCCGGTGTCCCGAAGCAAGACTGTGGGACCAGTGCAATCGAGAGCAGGGAAAGTATTTTCGCAAAACGCTCTTCGTTCCATTTATGGGCGACGTATTAGCCCAGGTAAACCAACTGTTCGAAAACCGGAGGGCACTTCTATAAGATTTTCCAGTATTTGCACCATCTGCAATATTACCACCAGTGTAAGATGATCGAAAAAAGAGGAGGAGAAAATTTAGGTCCATTTTTGCGCGTGACGTAAAACGAGGGCTGCTTTGGGAGAACTACTAAGGTGGACAAAGTGGCAGAACAATGCAGCAAACCAGCGGTCTAGCACAGCAACTGATGTCCTCTCTCATTGAGACAGCTGGCTGTACCCGAATGTGTACAAGCTGCTGCAGATTCTAGTCACGCTTCCAGTGACCTTTGCCATTGCAAAGGGAACGTTTTCAAGCATTAGGTTACTGAAGAGCCATTTACGCCCCACAATGTCTGAGCAACGCACAATTACCCTGGAACTTTTGTACGCCCTTAGAGATGTCGACATCAGCGTGTCGGAGGTTATGGACTAATTTGCTAAACGTCCTCGCCAAGTGAAGTTTGTCCTTTGATACCAAAAAGAAAAAAACAGTGCATGCCAGAAAAAAAATTTACAAAACGCCGTTGCAGAAATCAAGTAAAAGAGCCAGTTTTCATGAGAGAATAATATTGTTCATGATCCTTTAATACTTAGAAGTTCTTGTACATCTTAGCAGTTGAGAGCATGACCTGAAATAAACACAGAAATACAGGGACCTGGTGGAACTTAACAGTTAATAGACAAATTCACGCTGTTCACTGAGACGTCGGGATACGCGGTGTTACCTAACAAAATGTGCTACTGGGCAGCTTCTGTGAGTTTGAAGTTTACATTCCACATTGCTTTTTGAACAATATGCAATACACCTGCTCTTATGTTCAGGGGTTATACGATTTGCATTTTCTGAAAACTTTTGCAGTATTTCTTTATTTTTTCACTATTCCTTTAAAGTTCTGTCAACATAGTGCGTCCGCAACAGAAGCTTCACCCAAGAACATCAGGGATTTTCTTTGGTTGCGCAGCATGTTCTTTAGCCTCATTTTGGACGTTATTTGTAGTCATCATTGCTTAGTTATCGCCACAGATTGCATATATAAATGAACAATTGGAAGCTTTTCTTTAAAGCATACTGCACACCGTTTTCCGTGGACTACGTTTTCCCCGCATTTGAAACGTACTTTCTCATTCTAATTTTTTTTTGGCCGCAGCATGAGTGCAACAAGATCGTAGTTACGTATTGAGAATCTGCAATAAAGTAGTTGTCCTCATCTTGGTTAATTATGTGCTTCCATTTCATTGTTATCAGGCTCTTGAGCTGAAAACTGATGCAGTTTCAAAATAAACGTGATAACCATGATATTGTCTGTTACTTTTTGCCCAAAAAACACAATAATTAGGAAACATAATGACAGCTATTCCTGCAAAGTTTTTGTGGGCATGCCAATATTATAGCTTCTAAGAAAAAAACGTGTTCTCGTTTTTATTCGGGCGCAGCATTCAAGAAGTAGTTTGCTGTATCGAACACAGATTGGCACTGATAATGCATCTGTTATTCATGTACTTGTTGTTTTCAAAAATTCAATGAGGAGGTTATGCTACAACATGAGTCCCCCCCCCCCTATCCCTGCTGTAGAGAACTTCCGCCAACACAACTGCACAAAATGATAGCTAAACTGAACACATGCTGAACACACCTGTGGTCATGTAGCGTATCAATTCTAGTTGCCGCCGGGGCCTATTAAACGAGAAAAAAATCGCCCCCGCAATTTTAACAATACTAGGTACTGAGGGTCGAATTTATATGTATGTAACTTTCCTGTGGGTTGCGAAAGTTCTTCAAATATTTGGCGAAAAACGCTCCGCTGGAAACCGCGTACCGCGAACAAGAGTACAAGCCTGGTAGATGTGCACTTCTTGTGCTGACTATAAGGAGGTAACCAGGCCATTTTCGTCAGTGGGCTGTATGGAATACATAAACAGACGCCTATATGTCTCGGCCTTTCGCTATCATGGTGCTGGCGACAGAGATGACGTCACCTACTCAGAAGGGCTATTTAAAGACCCTCAAAGAAATGGATGCCACCGCACCCACTCGCAAATGGTGCAGTGCGTGTTGAAGTATTCATGAGCTTGGTCACCTTACTGTGGATGCAACGCGTATTCGGAGATCTCATTACACTTCACACAGTATGTGTTCTATATTTTGTTGGATAGAAAAAGTGCAGAGAAAGATAGAGGCATTGCTTATTCTGTCATTGACTCACAGAAATACAGAACGCGTATAAGCGTAATAAAGGGAAAAATGCAAAATTTTACAAATGGCGAATGTCAGCAACTTTTACTACGCATCACAAGAACGAACAAGCTTTCCACTCTGTACAGTGGTGTCGCCCTGTCTGATTGAAACTACCGTGTAGCTGAGGCACTTGGAAGCACGCGATTCCGAAGGTATATTTAAAAAGGTACTCTAGGGTGAAGCTACGTTGGTGTTTGGGATATTGGCAGCTCTCTTTGCATACCTTGTTTTTTTTCAGGTACACACCGCGAATATTGCGCCTCTCGGCTACTATCATTGTCGCTGAGTTCACCTTTGAACTACAAGTATTCAAAACATATTGCTTATTAAAAGATACTCAAAAAACGTATGAAAAGAAGTGTATATTTCAAGCTACATTTTTTATTGTTAGACACAATAATAATGTGAACAGAAAATCAAGCCTGTGAATGTAAGCGGCATCTCATCAGTAATATTTGTAAGATAAATCTGAAGAAAGAAAACTAATCATTAATTTTCACTGGCAGAGACCAAACAGGCAATCTTCTAGTAACGCCTCTACCAACTGAGCAATAGTGGCGCTCACGCCCTCGACACTTGAGATTAAAAAAAAACGGAGTATTGGGCTTGTAGTTCTGCTACACAACAACAATCGTCATCTCACTTGCTCGGGTTTCCTTTCTAAAAAACCCGGCGCTGGCCACTTTCCTACCAAGAATGCTATGTTAGACTGACAACGCGCACGCCGTTCGTGACCATGAACTAAAGGACCGTGGTATGAACGCGAGAGAAGTACATGACTTATTTGATATTATGTGCGGTTTAACATCCCGAAAACGACCCATGATTATGAGAGACGCCGTAGTGAAGGGCTCCGGAATTTTACACCACCTGGTGTTCTTTAACGTGCACTCAAATGTGAGCACACGAGCCTACAGCATTTCCGCCTCCATCGAAAATTCAGCCGCCGCAGCCAGGATTTGATCCCGTGACCTGCGGGTCAACAGCCAAGTACCTTAGCTGCTAGAGCTCTGCAGTGGGCCGAGATAAGTACTCGAAGTAGATGATGATTATTGTTGTGGGGCAGAAACATTCTCAAATACTCATTTTTTTAGAGTAGAGTGCATGCGTGCATCCAAAGTGTTATTTGAAGTTCACACGTTTGGACCGCACCATAAGGCAGTTATCTTTACATCGACTTTAATTTGTTCACAAATACATTATATATAATTTGATAAAATCTCCCATACTTTCCTTGACACTGTTGTCTGTTAATTATCACGAAATGAGAGAAAAACGTATTCCGCCTTTGCAATTAACAATGAACTTGTTATTCATTTATATATGGTAAACGTGGCAATTAGGGACAGCAGAATCAACACTTTCATTTTCTTCAGTCACTTGGCTGAACGAATATGCGGCACTACGGCCTACTAGAAAACGATGGACATTTTAAAAGGGTCCAGTGATTGGGTGAATCGCCCCGCCGCGGTGGTCAAGTGGCTAAGGTACTCGGTTGCAGACCCGGAGGTCGCGGGGTCGAATCCGGGCAGTGGCGGCGGCATTTCCGATGAAGGTGAAAATGTTGTACGCCCTTGTGCTCAGATTTGGGTGCACGTTAACGAACCCAAGGTGGTCGAAATTTTCGGAGCCCTTTACTACAGCATGCCTCATATTGATATGGTGATTTTGGGACGTTAAGCTCCACATATTATTAAATCGAGATTAACTGAATTCCACTACTCCCCACTGGTCCACTAAAAATGAAGACGGCTGAAATTCTGCGTTCTAGAATGCTCTTATATTAGCAAGAGTGAAGTGGGCCTCTTTCAACACGCTAAGCACAAAACATTTGTCGGCAGCAGGTGGGGCTGCTGTCGCTTACCCGAAAGGAATACAAAAACGCGTAGATTGGCAGGTTGGTTTGCATCCATGATGTGTGAGTAAGCGGGAACAGACAAGACAGAAAAAGAGTACTGACACTCACAGCGTGCTACTTTCAACTGATCTTCAACTTTCGCATGAAGTGTGAAATATATACCTACCAAGTAGTAATAACAATAACATAAACTCGTGGCTTCACATCGATGAACCCAGCACGTGTACATTGCAATATTATGACATAGCAAAAAATCTATGTCACTGCGTCCAATCAAGGTACTGCAGCTCGGTTGTAGAAAGCAATACTGATGGCTGGCTAACGCACATGTCTGATAATCTCACAATTCATGCGCCTTCATAATCTTTCTTGTCATCTCTCCAGGTGCCTAAGTAAGACAAGGAAGATTACGTGGTCATATGAAATTGCAAGATTATCAGACATGTGCGTTAGCCAACCATCAGTATTGCTTTCTCAAAAAGAGGTCCATTACCTTGATTTGACGCAGTGACATGTTTTTTTCGCTATGTCGTGATATTGCAATGTACTAGTGCTCAGTTCAACAATGTGAATCCACGAAATGTTCTTTAAGTTTATGTTAAATTCGCTCAGGCGCTATTTATTTATCGGTTCGTGCGAAAATAAAAGATCAGTTGAAAGTAGCGCTCTGTACGTGTCAGTACCCTTTTGCTTCTTTGTATGTTTGCGCTTACTCACATCGCACTTCGAAGAGAAAGCGTCAATGTCGGCAACCACAAGGAGGTGCTCTGAGTGTACTTTTGAGAATCAGCTTTAGTTTATGCTGTAATTTTTCTTTTCGGTGGATGAGTATTGAGCTCTTGACAATATACGCAGAAGAAAGAAGTTGTTAAAGGTGCACTGACACATTAACTTTGGCCTCACGTTTTTTTTACTGCAATGCAGGAGACCGCCAGGTGGCGCCGAGGAGTGCACACGCGTTGTACCTACATGATGATGTACCTACAAGGATTAGAAGCAAAATTAGAGGGAAGTGGGCTGGGCTTCAACCTCTCTTTAGTCGAACAAGGAAAACTTATTGATCAGGCACTACCAGCATTAATGTACGCAGATGATATAGTGCTAATGGCCAACAACAAAGAAGATTTGCAGAGATTGATGGACATCTGCGGTAATGAGGAAGATAGGTTAGATTTTAGATTCAGTAAGGAAAAATCAGCAGTCATGATTTTCAATGACAACGAAGGTAGTGAGCTTAGAATACAGGAGGTCACGCTAGATATTACACATAAATACAAATATCTGGGCGTATGGATCAGCAATGGGACCGAGTATCTGAGGGAACATGAAATATACGTGACGACTAAAGGTAACAGGAATGCAGCAGTCATGAAAAATAGGGCCCTGTGGAATTACAATAGGTATGATGATGTGAGAGGAATATGGAAAGGGGTCATGGTTCCTGGGCTGACGTTCGGCAATGCGGTCTTGTGCATGAGATCAGAAGTTCAAGCAAGATTAGAAATTAAGCAACGGGGAATAGGTAGGCTTGCTTTAGGAGCTCACGGGAATACACCAAATCAGGGAGTACAAGGTGATATGGGATGGACATCATTTGAGGGCAGGGAAGCTAGCAGCAAGATAAAATTTGAGAAACGATTGAGAGAAATGGGGGAAGAGCGTTGGGCTAGGAAGGTTTTCAGCTACTTATACTTAAAGAATGTCGATACGAAATGGAGGAAGCGAACCAGGAAGTTGACTGGTAAATACTTAGAAAACAGCAGGTGGCCAAACCAAAAAGAACTATCGGTTAAGAAGAAAGTGAAGGAAACTGAGACTGACATGTGGAGAATGGGCATGATTAAGAAGCCCGCACTAGAGACCTATCGAACCTTTAAGCAGGAAATTGCCAGGGAAAGGATCTATGATAATACTCGGAGTAGTTCTCTACTGTTTGAGGCCCGGACGGGAGTACTGCGAACAAAGACATACCGGGCCAAATACGAAGGGGTAGACACAGTATGCAGTGCGTGTGGAGAGGAAGAAGAAACTGCCGAACACTTGATAATGTTCTGTAAAGGGCTTCACCCTATAGTTCAGGATGATGGCGCTGCGTTTTTCAAAGCACTGGGGTTTAGGTACCGTGAGGGCAAAATAGACTTTAAGCGGGTAGACAAACTAGAAGGAGGTTATCTGATTGGTGGCTAAAGTCGAGGCACGAGTGAAAATTAAACTCTTCACTGCAAAGTACGAATACACAAACTCACTTTTTAAGAAAAAAAAATATATAGTTTTTGGTTCATTAGGTATTGCGGCTCGGTGGCGCTAGCCACCGCCCGATCTAAAGGGTACAGCCATATCCATTCATCCATCCAGCGTTCACATCGGCTCCGTCAATCATCGTAACTAGCAGCGGTTAAAATCATGTGACTACCAGTGAAACTACGGGAATTGTGCAGGAAGACGTCAGGTACACGCTGACACCACCTTTTTGGACAAGCAATCCCGGTTTCCTCTGGGAAGTGAAGACCTTCGGCAGAGCATGCCAACCCGCCACGCTAAGCCTCGCGGCGAAGCGGAACGCGGAGTTTTGGCAGCCAGCTCTCGGCCGACGCGTCGCGCTGCACCTGCCCGAACCTCAACGGACAACGACCCGGAACTAGCCCAGGCACTTATGGACATGGATGACCAAGACATCGAAACCCAAGTGAGCTCTGCGGTGGACGCCAACGAAGATTTCCTTTCACCTGACGAGGTGCTACAAAGGGAATCTACTAGCGACGCCGAGAACAAGGAAAAAGACTCTGTGGAGGAACGCGACGACGAAGCCAAGAATGGTCAGTGGCAGGTAGCTATGTCATTGCGACAGCGAAAACGCATCAGGAGACAAAAACGCACAGCGAGTGATGACAGCGTTGCTCGAGGCGGAACTGAGAGCAACAGCTCCGGCGCTAGAACGCTTGCAGAAGAGCAACGCGGAAGAGCATCTGAAAGGGGCCGTACGACGAACGCACGCGGCGCCGCTGCCCAAAAACGATATGAAGATTATCGTGCGGCCCAGACCAGGGTTAGTTGTGAAGGAACTGAAAGCATACCAGGTTGCGCGAGCGATAGAACATGTGAGCGGTGACCCGGAGGCCTGTAACAGCCACAAATTCCTGGTTCGCCTTCGCAACGGATCAAACATAATTATTGCAAGCACTCCGTACGAAGATGTTGCAGAAAGGATCTTGAAGATAAAGACACTGGAGCTCAATGGCACCAACTATCCCGTGAACACCTACATATCAACTGCTGCTGGATACCAGAAAGGAGTGGTACACGGATTAGAACGCGAAACGCCAGAAGCTGAACTCCTGAGCCATCTCCGAGTGCGCACTCAAGGAGTGACAATTGTTCAAGCCCGCATGCTCAGACAGTCACAAACTGCAGTGATCACGTTCGATGGACCAACACTGCCACGCTTCGTGTATTATTACGGTGGCGAAATGCCGTGCGTGCCTTATTAACCCACACGGCAGTACTGTAAACTCTGCAAGAGCCAGGGTCATAGGACGGATGTTTGTCCCACACCAATGACAAAGGCGTGCAGTAACTGTCGCCTAAGAGACCCACCTGAGGACCACACTTGCGATCCGGCATGTGCCCTGTGCGGCGGACGCCATCCCAGGGCGACATCGGAGTGCACCAAGAAACTCAAACGCGTCCCTCAAAAGGGCTGGTCGCTGCTGTCGCACCAACACAGCACACCAAAAACCACTGGCATACTCAAGAGACGCTGGTTCAGCACGGACCCCGAGGACTCTGCACCGCCAGGCAGGGCCCGTTCCAGTTCCCGATCCAGATCTTGATCTACATCCCGATACAGGTCCAGCTCTCGAGACTGCTCCAACTCCAGGAATGGTGGCCACAAGAAGGCCCAAGCAAAGCAAAAACAGCACAAGGGCAAGAAGGCGCGAAAAAACTGCCCGCAGCTTCCCTCGGGGGAACACTGAGGAGGATGCGGAGCATATAATTGGTTAACGGGGTGTTAAAGTGCGACTTACTTGGGTCGATGGCTAAATTGGTCAACGTGGTTGTGAAATGGGGTGTTAAATTGCGACTTACTTGGGTCGATGGCTAAATTGGTTAACGTGGTTGTAGGAGGGGGTGGTAAATGAGTGAACACGTACACACGTATGCGAAAGGGCGGCGCTGGTCAAAGGGACGTCGATCATTGTGTTTGTGGATTCGTTGGAATTCATTTCACCGCGACCTTGGACGTCGACGCGCCGTACAAACCAACCGACGAGCGGCAACTGAGTGAGCGAGCGCCGACCTTGAGTATATATACAGCGCGACGGCGCATGCACTGTCAGCTGTTGAATGTTCTCGAAGCGCGACGGGCGCATGCGCGTCCACTGGAGAATCAGGAGAATTGTAGAATGTTCTCGAAGGGGAGAAGCGCGCGCGGCACAGATGGTGGGTGACGGAGCATGCGCGCGTCAGCTGTCGAATGTTCGAGAAGGGGGAGAAGCGCAACGGCGCATGCGCGCGCGTCAGCTGCCGATGTTCTCGAAGCGCGACGGCGCATGCGCGCGCGTCAGCTGCCGATGTTCTCGAAGCGTGACGGCGCATGCGCGCTACATTATACAGCTAGCGAATGTTCGTGAAGAGGAGAAGCGCACGCGGTGTGTAGAGGAGGAAGGGTGCACAGATGGTGGAGGAGTGAAGTGCGCGCGGTGTGTAGAAGAGGAAGGGATGCACAGATGGTGGAAGAAGGAGGAGGAAGCTTGCGGACGGTGCCGCACTACAAGCCTCGAGTATTAGATACTCCGCATCTAAAAAAGGAAGCGAAGAACCAGGTCAGCAGGGCAGCAAATCCTCCCTACACTCACACCAAACACCACAACTCACGCGCTTAGAACGTGAGTTAGAGATAATGCGGGTGAGAATAGGTGACCTAGAACGCGAAAATAGGGAACTAAAAAAACAACAAACGCAGCACGCGCAACAAAACTCTATACCCTCCCAGAGTGGCTAGAAATTGCAGACGCAACCGAATGCAGGAGGTGACTCAATGATTACGTCGTCGATGCTGAAAGAAACATTAAAGGAAGTAATACCGACAGTTATAAAGCAAGTAATGATAAATGTAGATAGAAAGCTCGAGATTCTGGACAAGAAAATCCAGGCACAACACGTCAAATTCACGAAAGCCTTGCGAAAGCATGCCACAGGCATCAACATTGGAGAAAAAGCTGAGAAAATTTACAACAGGCCCGGATTGTCGGCCATGAACCAGGAGACGCATACTGGCTAATCATCAAACGCAGCGGTCAGAAACGTGCGAAATATGGCAGTGGAACTGCCGTGGTTTCCAGCGGAAAAGAGGGCAACTGTTGCAGCTGGTGGCGTCGCAACAAAAGCCACCTGCTGTCATAGCAGTCCAGGAAGCAGGAACACAACCAAAATTATGGGGCTACGAAACCTATAGTACCGGGGACGCAGAATGGAAAGTTCCTACATTAGTCGATAACTCAATTACAGCAATATGTCATCAGCCCATTGAAGAGGCGGATATCCCGCATATCATAACAGAAATAACCTACAAAGGGAGCCATGGAAAGAGCGCCTTCATACTTAATATTTATATTCCCCCAAGACAAAAGAGAGCAGCGTTCGACAAGCTCTTTCAAGAGACAGCAAAACTGGCGAAAGGGAATCCATTATTCATAGTTGGGGACTTTAATGTCAGGCATGCAAGCTGGGGATATAAGATGCAAGACACCAAAGGCAAGAATATCACAAGACAAATAGAGAAACTGGAAATGACTGTGTTAACTGACCTTGCATGACCAACGAGGATAGGCAGCAGCGTATCCATGGATACAAGTCCGGACCTGACGATAGTACAAAACTGCCACAGCGTGGACTGGTACAACACCCTTGAAAACCTGGGCATCGATCATAACATACTAAGCACTACAATCCGCACCGGCCGAATCCGCAAACACATCGCCACAACCAAAATTACAGACTGGCACGCATATAGAAAAGCGCTAAAAGCACATGTGACCGCCATAGACGACTTGGACGAGTGGTGCAAAGTAATTCGAAATGAAAAGCAAATGTACACCAAAACTGTCGCCCGAACAAATGATACCCCTGAAGTAGACGCTCACCTTCTCCACCTGTGGGAAGCAAGAAGAAACCTCACTAAAAGATGGAAATGGCAAAAGCGAAATAAGAAACTCAAAGCGGAAATTGAAGAAATAACGCAGCAAGCCGAACAGTACGCTAATCAACTTGCGACAGCCAACTGGGAACAATTTTGCGATTCACTAAATGGAACCCTAGGAACAGCAAAGACATGGAATATCCTAAGAGCCATGATTGACCCTCGGAAAACTAAACGCGAAGGACAAAAATCTCTAGAAAGATTATTGCACACATATCCAGGCACAAGAGATGACCTGCTTCAAGACATCTATATTAAGTGTTTCGGCGCCCGAGCCATCACAGCCCCTTACCAGGCTCCCAAACTGGTCTCCCAAACTCAGAACTGGATGCACCTTTCTCGCATGCCGAG
This sequence comes from Rhipicephalus annulatus, assembly GCA_013436015.1. NCBI lineage: Eukaryota > Metazoa > Arthropoda > Arachnida > Ixodida > Ixodidae > Rhipicephalus > Rhipicephalus annulatus. The sequence goes on from WOVY01004756.1 coordinate 70,882, forward strand.
GTCAGAGCGGCAATCGTCAGCATGAAACGCAACACAGCGCCTGGGACGGACCAAATCACCAGTGTCATGATTCGCAACATGAATGACGAAGCCATAACAGCGCTTCTAAAGTTCATTACCAAACACTGGGTGAATGGCACTATACCTCAGCAATGGAAGCATGCTGTAATAATTATGATACCCAAACCAGGAAAGAAATTGGCAATAGAAAACCTCAGGCCAATCTCTCTTACCTCGTGCTTAGGCAAAGTGTTTGAGAGATTAATAAATGCCAGACTTCAATGGCACCTTAAACAAAATAACTTGTTGCCAAACACCATGTTTGGTTTCCGCTCGAACCTTTCGACACAGGACATCCTTCTGCTTTTAAAGGAGGAAGTACTAACAAATGTTCCAAAAGCAGGAGAAAACATTGTCATGGCCATCGACATAAAAGGCGCTTTTGACAACGTAAGCCATAAGGCCATATTAGATAGGCTAGCAGCGACAAACTGTGGTAAAAAGACGTACAATTACGTACAGAACTTCCTTACTAAAAGAACCGCTGTTATCAGATTAGGAGAAGACGAATCCACTGTCTTCCACCCACCGAGCAAAGGCACACCACAAGGCGCTGTGAATCTCACCTACGCTTTTCAACATAGCCATGATTGGTCTAGCCAAAAAACTGGAAGGTATTCCCGACATCCAACACTCCTTCTATGCGGATGACATCACTGTATGGACAACCAAGGGTAGTTTGGCGGAAAAAGAAGAGCGGCTTCAACAGGCAGCTAAAACCATCGAAGATTACACTAAAGAAAGGGGGCTTCAGTGCTCAGAAGACAAATCGGAACTCATTCGGTTCTCCAAGAGTAAAAAACAAAAGACAGACCCGAGCCTCCGCCTTGAGGTCAAGCTAGACGGCGATATTATACGAGAGAAAACAACTGTTCGGATCTTAGGGATGTGGTTACAGTCCAATCAGCGATGTCTCCACACACTGAATATGCTTAAACGAACAGCTCAACAAATTGTTCGTATGATAGTTCGAATAACGAACAATCGTGCTGGACTGAAAGAACAAGACGTGCTTCGTTTGGTAAAGAGCTTAGTCATCAGCAGACTAACATATTCGCTACCCCACCACAACACGAATAGAGAGGAGAAAGAAAAAGCAGACAAAATAATAAGGATGGCTGTATAAAGCGGCTCTGCGACTACCACAAAGCACTTCAACTGCGAAGCTATTAGCGCTCGGACTTCACAATACATTTGATAAGTTAGCAGAGGCACAAATGACCACTCAGATTAACCGCCTGCTACAGACGACAACCGGCACAAAACTTCTTCAGAGGATCGGCCTCGGCGAACAAGTACAGGCACATGGAAGAGCTAAGGAATTGTCGTGCTCAGTCAGAGCCTGGTACAAAGTATGCCCCCTACCGAATACATGGACCCAGTTTTACACGCTGGAAGACGTAAAGCAAGAGCCGTTTACATAGATAAACCGACAAAATATCTGAATACGGCGAGATTTACTGACGCCGCACCATATCAGGCAAATGCAAAGAACATGGTGGCCGTGGTCACACACCGAAAAGGAAACGTCACAAGTTGTGCCTCCATCGCCCAAGCCTCTATCACAGTAGCGGAGGAGATAGCGATCGCGCTGGCAATCGAGGAGGGCAGGGAGCAAAAAGCCCCAATGACAATAATCACAGACTCGAAGGCTGCATGTAGAAATTACGTAAAAGGTAGAATATGTATGAAGGCCTTCCAAATTCTAACCAAAGCTCAAAAGGATTTCCCAATTGAAAACACCCAAACCATTATCTGGGCGCCAGGGCACGAGGGCGTCACCGGGAACCAGTTTGTGAATGAGGCGGCTCGAGGCTTCACAGATTACCGAGCTTCTTTGCACACTGCAATAGAGGATCCAACGCCCCTAGACCCTAACTTTGGTGCAATTCTTCAGTATTACAGGGACATTAGAAAAGTGTATCCAGCACCGCATAAGAAACTCACAGCAATGGAATCGGTGGCATTACGCAGAATCCAAACAAACACATACACAAGCTTACACAGGCTGCATGTATTCTACCCCACAGCATACAAAGATATATGTCCGTGGTGTGGGGCCACACCAACTCTGTTTCACATCACGTGGGAGTGTACGTATCACAATGAAGAACACCACAACATGAACAACACAGAGGAACAATGGGAGGCGCTGCTGTCCAGTTCGGCCATTGTTGATCAGCGCTGGCCGGTCCAACGAGTAGAGATGATGGCTAGGGCCAGTGGAGCCCTGGAATAGGGGCCCGATCATTTGGAATGCTCCGCGTTATGCGCAAATAAAGTTTTCTCTCTCTCTCTCTCTGCTGCAATGCATTGCTGGGGATTGTTAGTCATAACTCGGCACATCGTTTGTTGTAGCACGCGACATGCAATTAACTACAGGCTCCTAATTATCGACCAATTTCAGCTTTGATTCCGAAAACGACAATTTTCCAGGTGTAACTATCACCACCTAGCAGATGCAACAATCGATTACGTGAGTACACAGAACTGTGACGCACTTTCAGGCAAATCGCGTCGTCTGTTGCATTTCCAGGCTTACCGCACGTGCTGCGCGATCAGTGCGATGTCGTCGCTGTCGTCTTCCTCATCGTCGTCATCCGTATCATCGTCGTCTATGAACGACAATTCCCTTAAGACTGGCGTACAAGGCATATTCGACGTGGCAAACCACTTACAGTTTAGCCTACTGGCATTGCCCCGCCGCGGTGGTCTAGTGGCTAAGGTACTCGGCTGCTGACCCGCAGGTCGCGGGTTCAAATCCCGGCTGCGGCGGCTGCATTTCCGATGGAGGCGGAAATGTTGTAGGCCCGTGTGCTCAGATTTGGGTGCACGTTAAAGAACCCCAGGTGGTCTAAATTTCCGGAGGCCTCCACTACGGCATCTCTCATAATCATATAGTGGTTTTGGGACGTTAAACCCCACATATCAATCAATAGCCCACGGGCATGAAGTCACTCGTCGGGAAGCAGCAGCAGTGATAGCAGCGACGACGACCACCACGAGGAACCTCGCGTCAGTGGCGTTGAATGGCAAGGCACGACACAATAATGCGCAAATGCTCTACAGTAGAATTCAATTAGCCTAAGTATGTTTGTCTTTTCCACGTTGATTATTCGCCGTATTTATCAGTAGCCACCCAGAAGCCCTTGTAGTTCATGATACAGAAAAAAGAAAATATAGCTTAGACCACGCGACAGCTCCGAAACTACGTTGAATAACTTAAGTTCTCGTGACTTACGAGCGAAAGCCAGTTCTACTCACGAGGCACGCCGTATTCAAGGGCTTTCGATGAATATTGAGCAGCTGGAGTTTTTACAACGGGCTGTACAAGGCAAGCACACGGGATTTCTGACTTCGCCGCGGAGAAGTGTGGCAGTTAGGGCTGGTTGGTACGACATGACGATAGTTCTAGCACCAGAACCGAACGACGACAAAGAAACAAGAACAACTCAGTTTGAAGTTAGTGCTCGTGTCCTTGTTTTTTTGTCGTCGTTCTGTATTCGCGCTATAACTATCGTTGCGGCCAAGAACAGACAGCTGCTGTGGCCGGCATTTTTTTTCCTGCGACATCATGCTCAATAGCACGACGCACGTTTTAGAATATTATTGAAATGAGCGCAAGCTAGGAGTTATAGGCACTGCACGTTTATTTTAAAACACATGACTGAAAACGCGAAAAACGTAACCAATTTGTTTTTTCACACAACTTCCTAGCACTGATGGTATGCAGCGCAAATGATCATGCAGTTCCGCTGCTATCACAGGTGCAACTGCGGACACTGCCGCCCCATGGGCACGGGGCTGGAATCTGTGCGCTGTAACGGGGTTCAGAAAATCGACAGCCTACGAGGAGAAAGCATATGCATCATCGACCACGAGGCCTTTGCCGATGTATGCCTCAACGTGACCGTCCTGGCGGTAGCCTAATACGCTTAATGGAAGATCGGCCGGCACTGGTTGAAGCGGTCGAAATTCACGGTTAATTACGCAGCTCACATTACCACGCTCCTCATTCCATTTTGCTGCTGTAAATTGCATGCGTATTCGCGTCAGCTGTACTGTTGCATTAAGCGCGAGACAGACGTGTGATTTTCTCTGCGATTCGGCGTGTGGTGGGACGACGCGACTGCCGGAGTGGTGACGTTTCGTCACGTTTTGTGACGTATCATCGCGTCGCACCGCCGCACAGCCGGTGCGGCGAGCATCAAACCGGCCAGATATTTTCGTCGCACCATCGCACCACCGCATAGCAGCAGCCAATCGTGAGCATACGAGTGGCGTCACAATGCTAGTGGCGCCATCTCCCTGTCGCCGCTCCCATCACCCTTGGTCCAAGGCTCCAGGCGAGTCGATGGAGCGGTGCGAGCGTGGATTTGCTGACATCGCCGACTACGGCGGCGTGACAAACATCGAGTACATTTCCCTGGCGACGTGATATTCCGGTTTGAATAAAGTGGTGCTTGAAGTGTGCATTTTCTGCAAGACAACGCCCGTTTTGAAACCACTAGCGAGATTGGAGATAGTGAGCAGCGTTCCAAGGTCATTTCACAGGTAAACACAGCTACCGGCGTCTCTGTGCTGGCTCGCTTCGCTTCCACCTTTGATCTTCACTTCGATGTCATCGATACAGCAATAATGTATGCTAACGCATTACATACGAGCGCAATGCTTGATAGTTTTGTCAAAAAACAAGCGCTCGATGACGAGCTCACGTGTGAACGGCGTAGGCGACGGCCGGCGCCCGCGATGCTAGGCCTACCTGTCGGAGTCGTGAATAATCAAGCTGTTGCCGTGGTTACGACGTGCTTGTCGTTCACATATGCGTTTTAATAATTATTTTTATAGAACGAAGCGTGGCTGTGCAATGTTGTTTGTTTTGAGCCTCATTACGAGGATACCAAGTCATTCGACGCTGCAGGCCGAGGCGCCTCATGGGGGTGGAGCCTGCTGCTGATAGCTTGATAGTAGGCAATGGTAGAGTGAAACCAGGCAAAGGTAGAGTGTATATCAAAGGACATTCAAGAGTTAGGAAAAGAGTGCGAGATAATTATACTAGCAGACATGAATGCGCACATAAAAGATGTAGATGGGTATACCGACCCGACAGGCAAAATGATCATGGATATGTGTGAAAGGCTTGATTTGATCATTTGCAACAGTGCCGAGAAGTGTGAAGGGCAAATAACATGGGACGTAAGAAGGCTACAGTGGACGATAGATTATGCACTGATGTCACATAGGATGTATGATAAGCTCAGAGGAATGCACATAGATGAAGGTGGCTCCAGAAGTCTGGCTGGGTAGTGATCACAAACGTATCAAGCTAAGTTTTCGAAGAGCAGTGAAAGTGAAAAGGAGACAACATGAACAACTACAGGAAAATTTTTATCCAGAAAGGCAAATTGAATAGCCACTAAACAAATCGAGAAAGTAATCATGGAGGGTAATAAGACAGTGTGTACATACACGAATCTAATTAAACTCTTTGAGCTAGAGCTTGCTAAGACGCGTGACAAGTCATCCCAAAAAAGAATACACAAACCCAAAAGTTGGTGGGATGAGGAAGTTAAGAGAGCCATAGCGAAACGTCAGGAAGCCTCTAGGAAACACAGACTTGCTAAGCAGTGGGGTGAACCGACAGATGATGTTGAAAGAAAATGGGAAACATTTCTAAGCTGTAGAAGAAATGCATCCCTTCTGATCAATGAAAAGATTAGAAGAAAGGGAGCTCAGTGGCTGGCAGAAGCACATAAAAAAGATAGAAAGGCAGCTGCGAAATTTTAGAACCGTCTAAACTCCCTAAGAAATGAGACGAGCCAAGAGCGGAGTTTCATACCTACAGCCCAAGGTGCTAGGATAAAAGGGGACGAAGCTATTGAATATATAGAAAAAAGGGTGACAGAAAACTTTCCACAAAGAAGTACTTTATGCACCACAATAGACAAGGACGAATCAAGTGGTGCAATGGCTCCATTTTCACAACGAGAGTGGGAAAGGGCTGAGAAAAGGGTCCCTAGTAGTACATCAACAGGCCCAGATGGAATTCCAATTATGCTGATAAAGACATTAGGTCCGAAGTCTAAGCAGGCTTTAAGAGAGGCAGTGAGCAAAATAATTATCGATGGTGATGTTCCCGATAGATGGAAACTTAGCAGGATGTGGATGATCTATAAAGGAAAAAGGGAGAAAGCTGACATAAACAACTACCGTCCTATAACAGTGACATCAGTGGTCTACAGGCTGGCGATGCAGATTATAAAGGAAAGACTGCAGGTATAGATAGAGAATGAGGGGGTGCTGGGGGAACTGCAGAATGGGTTTCGGAAACACAGGAGGTTGGAAGACAATCTGTTCTCACAGACGCAGTGCATCGAAATAGCAGAAAAGGAACACAGACCCCTGAAGCTAGCATTTTTGGATATCAAGGGAGCGTACGATACCGTGGTTCAAGAGGAGCTGTAGAGAATACTCGACACACGTGGCGTGGAACATGTAGTCACTGATCTTTTAAAGGATATCTTTTAAGGTAACAAGGTAGTTATAAAGTGGAAAAAACAGGTATCCCCGCCTGCAGAGGAAAAACGGGGGCTTAGGCAGGGGTGTCCCCTGTCACCCCTATTATTCAAGATGTACCTACAAGGATTAGAAGCCAAATAAGAGGGAAGTAGACTGGGATTCAAGCTCTTTTTAGTCAAACAAGGAAAACTTATTGATCAGGCACTACCAGCATTAATGTACGCAGATGATATAGTGCTAATGGCCAACAACAAGGAAGATTTGCAGAGATTGATGGACATCTGCGGTAATGAGGAAGATAGGTTAGATTTTAGATTCAGTAAGGAAAAATCAGCAGTCATGATTTTTAATCACAACAAAGATAGTGAGCTTAGAATACACGAGGTGACGCTAGAGATAACAGATAAATACAAATATCTGGGCGTATGGATAAGCAATGGGACCAAGTACCTGAGGGAACATAAAATATACGTGTCGAGTAAAGGCAACAGGAATGCAGCGGTAATGAAAAACAGGGCACTGTAGAATTACAATAAGTAAGATGTTGTGAGAGGAATACAGAAAGAGGTCATGGTTCCTGGTTTGACGTTCGGCAATGCGGTCTTGTCAAAGTTCAAGCAAGATTACAAATCATGCAATGTGGAATAGGTAGGCTTGCTTTAGGAGCTTACGGGAATACACCAAATCAGGGAGTACAAGGCGATATCGGGATGGACATCATTTGAGGGCAGGGAAGCTAGCAGCAAAATAAAATTTGAAAAGCGATCAATAGGAGCGTTGGGCTAGGAAGGTTTTCAGCTACTTGTACATGAAGAATGTCGATACAAAATGGAAGAAGCGAACCAAAAAAGTGACTGGTAAATACTTAGAAAACAGCAGGTGGCCAAAACAAAAAGAACTATCGGTTAAGAAGAAAGTGAAGAAAACAGAGACTGACATGTGGAGAATGGGCATGATTAAGAAGTCCGCACTAGAGATCTATCAAACTTTTAGGCAGGAAATTGCCAAGGAAAGGATCTATGATAAAACTCGGGGTAGTTCTCTACTGCTGGAGGCCAGGACGGGAGTACTGTGAACCAAGACATATCGGGCCAAATACGAAGGGGCAGACACAGTATGCAGTGCGTGTGGAGAGGAAGAAGAAACTGCCGAACACTTGATAATGTTCTCTAAAGGGCTTCACCCTATAGTTCAGGATGGTGGCGCACAGTTCTTCAAAGCACTGGGGTTTAGGGACCGGGAGGGCAAAATTGACTTTAAGCGGGTAGACTTAACTAGAAGGAGGTTATCTGATTGGTGGCTAAGGTCAAGGCACACGTGAAAATTAAACTCTTCACTGCAAAGTACGAATTCTCCAACTCACTTTTTAAAGAAAAAAAAATAAATCTAGTTTTTGGTTCATTAAGTATTACGGCTTGGGGGCGCTAGCCACCGCCCGATCTAAAAGGTACAGCCATATTCATACATCCATCCATCCAGCTCCTTTGCCCTCGTGTGTCTTGAGACGTCGCATGCGGCACGCCACCTCATGCGACGCCGCATGCCGCATCGCACTAAAAATCGCACGTCTGTCTTGCGCTTTACTCGCGACACCTTAACGCGTACCGTGTCGGAATTTATATGCCCATAGATTGCCTGCATATATTTACCACCCAAGAAAACGTGCATATATTGCTTAGGAACACTGCCCAGTTGTTCCAAATACATTTCGAGAAAAAAAAATTCTTTCCAAATCTGCATGTTACACCGCAAATGTCGTCAAAATACAATAAATAGTCTTGCGTCTAGTGAGAGTGAACAAAACGTTTATTTCATGTTCTGCGCAAGAATATCGGTGAATGGCATTCTGAAGGCGCTCCGTTAGAGTTCCTCGAGCGTGTAGCGGAGCCAACGAGCGCATCAAGGCACGTTAGAAACAAGCGCAATCTGGCAGTTATCTCAAAATCGAAGGCGTGCAGCCCGCGGAGAAAGATGTGTGCCAGTCTTGAAGGTGATAAGGTGTAAAACTCAAAGCGACGGGCAGGTGCCCCCACCGTGACGTCATAGCAAAGCGTTAGAAACACCTTTTTGAGCATTGTGTCACACTGTCAGCGCAGTGCGATAAGCGCTACATTCCCTATAGTTACTTGTGTGTGCCTCTTCTAGTATAAAGGCGGACATACAATACATCGAAGCGTTGTTGTTATGGCGCCTCAGATATGCGCAATATTTACTTTTTAATTGACAGTCGCACAACTATGAATTCTAAACCTCGAGCCCTATTGGTGGGCGCTGCGGATGGGATTGCCCGTTTGAGGTATCGTTAGAGCGGACAAACAGACAAATTTACAGAGAGACAAACAGACAGACAGACAGACAGACCAAAATTTTCTGTCGAAAGTCCCGAAGAAAGACTATCGGCTTTAAAAACGGAAGCAACCCGCTGCCACCCCCCCCCCCCGTTTTTTCTCGTAAACTGCATTTATCACCACAGTCTATTGTACTGAAGTAATGAAAGCACCAACTCGCCCCCCCCCCCCCAAAAAGTCCTTTTGGCGCTTATATTGACCACAGTCTATCATATTTAAATTTTTTTTCTTTTTTCACAAGCTACAGGTACACAGCGTACCACCAGTTTGTGCACTTCGTATGGCACCACATGGGCAAACAAAAAAGAAAGGTGCTGCCAAGCTGTGTTGTTTCCAATATAAGGGACCCCTTCCCTTCTGAGGAGTACACTGGATTTAAGTACCCCGAATATTATGTGTAATAAAATTGGCTGGTTGGGTACAAGAATTCCAACACTCCTTGCAGAATAGGGAATCTAATAAACACTCCTAACTATAAAGGGTATGTGTGCTAACTGCATCTCAAAAATTGCTTGCTACCTGTATAACAGCGAACTCAACGTGAACTTCTGTATGCACGTGTCAGCAATCAGCTCAGGGGAAAGAATGTGTGCTCGACTTGTATTCTCTTTCAACAGTACTGCACATCCCTTTATTTCTAAACAAAAGCTTGCTAATACGTTGTCACACACAACAATTTGCAAGCATCATGCAGAGTTGACATTAGAACATAGAAACAGACAGGAAGTCGACTTCTTGCAAACATCGCATAAAAACTGCGAGCACATGGATGATATGTTTCGTCAAGGGCATTAAAAGAGCCATAACCAAAGCCACTATCACGACTAGAAAGATGAAATGAGTAGCAGTGTTCGGGCATAATGCTATGCAACTCCAGTCATTTATTCAAATGCACTCTGAAAATGGTGCCTTGCACGAAAACATGAGGTCACAAGAATAGCACAATCAACTCGATTTAACCTTAAAAAGCTAACATTTGCTAACATGCTAAGCAGAGTTATGCAAACTCCCTTCACCAGAGAATCAATGCTCTGAAAATGTCTCAAATAGCCTTGCAGTCTTTCATTATGCACGGGACAGTACTATGGCTTTTACCTGTGGTATTTACAGGCTCACAGATAGCAATATCATTGTGTTCAGTATTTTAAGTGTAGGTCTGTATCATTTTACAGAGGACACAGGAGACCTAGTGAAGTGTGGCTATCGTGGACACATGAACAATGCCACATCTGTTAGAAATTGATAAAAATCAACGTAAGATAATCTGGCAACGCAATTTCTTCTTTTGGTGTTTTAAATGCGGAGCGTTTCTTAGTCGCACGATGTCATGCGTCAGCGGCAATGTATACACTTTTACTGCTCATGCTTGCGCCTCGCGTATCGTGCCGCATGCTTGCATCTCATGTGCACTGTTCCCCCCTCTTTTTTTTCTCGCAAGAGTGACGCAGGCAGCGTCTGCTAGTAAACACCGACTGCTCAAGCTGCACAACCGTTCACTGGCCATCTCGCTTATGTAGGCACTGGATCACACATCAGCGTCCCACCACTCATTGGGGGCAACGCTGTTCCTTCATTCTATAAATAAGAATAATACAGACGAATAACAATTAGGCATTTCCCAACCATGCCCACTTACGCAACAATTCACGCAATATTACCACCACTCTGCGAAGAGTTTATTTGAGTTCCCCCTGTGGAAAGATGCGGGCGAAATTTTCGTTCCAATAAGCACCAATGGTTTAGACGGGTGTCCAACCTCTGTCACTGCTAAAATTATCGCACACACAAACGCATTGGCGATGTGGATAACTTGAGAAACTGAAGCGTCTGTGTCGGCGTCATGAACGGTGCTCGATTCATCAAGTGAATAAAAAATATATTTTATCCCTCTGTCATTGGAACTGCTATAACACGGAAGTAACTGGTTGATATGTGGGGTTTAACGTCCCAAAACCACTGATGATTATGAGAGACGCCGTAGTGGAGGGCTCCGGAAATTTCAACCACCTGGGGTTCTTTAACGTGCACCCAAATCTGAGTACACGGGCCTTAATACACGAAAGTAAGAACTGTCACTACAAAAGTAATTGAGTGCTGTACATTGAACATAGTTTGCAGAATGTCTGTTATTGGTTGGCAGCTATAGACGCATTCTCTGGTACTGCCCCTTATTACACGATTCTCAGCACATGACCGAGGGGGAATGGAGCTCTGCGCTCAGGAGCTCAGAACTTGCACATTAACTAGCCTGGGGTGTCCGGAAGGCCCACGACGTGGCGGTGATGCTTGTTCTACCCGTTTCAACGTGGGAGCGGCCCGCTGCTCTACCTTCTTGAGGTAGTATTCTTCAGGATCTCAATAAATTTCTCTGCCTGCCTGCCTGACTGCCTGCCTGCCGGCCTGCCTGTCTGTCTGTCTGTCTGCCTGCCTGCCTGCCTGTCTGTCTGTCTGTCTGTCTGTCTGTCTGTCTGTCTGTCTGTCTGCCTGCCTGCCTGCCTGCCTGCCTGCCTGTCTGTCTGTCTGTCTGTCTGTCTGTCTGTCTGTCTGTCTGTCTGTCTGTCTGTCTGTCTGTCTGTCTGTCTAGTCCAGCCAGCCAGCCAGCCAGTCAGCCAGCCAATGACCTTCCCCATTAAACACGTGCTCATCAGACCCCATCCGGCATCGCTTACCTTCGACATCCTGGCATTTAAGAGTACGCCGCCTGCATTACCCCCTTTTTTGTAACCCCTTTTTTAAGTCTCCTCCACCGTGTTGTGGGCGGCTATGTCTAGCAATCTTAGTGTGCACGAGTTTATTGGCACGCCCACTGCTTGCTTCATTGCCTTGCGAAGCACCATGTTGAGGTTGTCCCTATTGGTCCTCGTCAGCTCGACTGGAGATACGGGGCGGAGTAGGTAACCCGCGACACAACGAACGCGCGTACCAAGTGCATGACATCGTCGTCTTTCAGGCCTCGATTTCTGTTCGATAGCTTCCGAATCATGCCAAGATTTTCCTCGGTTGTTGTCTTGATCTTTGTGAGGGTGGCTTGCGCCTTCTCGTCGCTCTGAAGCAGTAGACGGACAATTTTAATTTGCTGTGTTGGTTTGATGATCATTCCGTCGATGATGATAGTCACGTTAGGTGGCAGCTCCCTCTTGGGTGTTGCTGGTTGGATCATGGGCAGCTCTGATTTTTGCGGAGCGCTGCTCAGACCATACGACTTGGCATACTCGTGCATGGTTGTCACCGCCCGCTGCAAGACTTCCTCCGCCCAGGCATCAGTACCCGGCTTTGGCCGTCAACAGCGTGATATCATCGGTGTGGAACGCGTGGTCCACGCCTTCAATTTGCTTGAGGATATCGGGCAGTGGCAGGAGGGCCAGATTAAAGAGCAGGGGCGACAGGACCGATCCCTGAGGGGTGCCCCGATCGCCGAGCTTGACAGGGTAAAGTTTTTTTCTCCCCTATTCTAATTGTCACCATTCGATTTGGCAGAAAGTCGTTTATGTAGCGAAATGTCTTGCGCCCACACCAGGTTTTGTCAGATTTTGCAATACGCTCACGTGCGACACGTTGTCAAAGGCTCCTTTTAGGTCGACGGCGTGTATCCCATGTGGTGCGTGCTTCCATTATTGCTTGACGACCAGCTCGCTGAGTTAGATCATCTCGTCTTGCGTGCTGAGATGTTGCCTGAAGCCGTACATCGTCTCCGGCATCTTATCTGTTTCTTCGAGGTGCTTCTGCAGCTGGCGAAGATCCATGCTCTCCACCAACTTTCCCACGAAGGATTTGAGGGAGATGAGCTGCATGTTGTCTATTACGGGGGCTTTGCCTGGCTTTGGAATAAAGCGGGCCTCGGCTTTCTTACACTCCTATGGCAACCACTAGCTCTCCCAGGCTTCCTTTATGTGCTCTCGGAGACCGCGGCCCACTGCATTCGCTCATGTTACCAAGTAGTTCGTAAGTCATGGCGTCCCTGCTGGGTGCACTTCTCTTGTTGCTTTAGTCTATCGCTGTCCACATTTCCCTGATAGTAAGTGGCCGATCAAGCTTTTCATTATCGGGTCCCTTTTACCTCTCAGGCACCGGGTACCGGCCCTTCTCTGTGTTTTGGTACCTCACATTCAGATTTTCCAGGAGCCTATGACCGTCTCCCTAGTACAGGTTCAATACTTTGGCAAGGTTGCGATTGGTCGCAGTTTTACAACTCAGCGAGTCGATGAGATGCTTCAAGAGGCACCACGTCTTCCGCGCCGAGAGCTTGCCCTGCAGGCACTCGCGGGTCTTCAGCCATTTTCCCCTGCAGAGCTCGGCCGCGTGCTCGGCGAATTTGTTTGTTCAAGACTGCAATGCACTTGGCCAGTTTTCCGTTGTGGCTCTGACGCTTCCACCACCGTGTTAACGATTGCCGAGCCGCCCACATGTTGGTTAGTCTATAATCCACGTTAGGTGTCTGCAACGTCGTTGCGATTTCTTAGGTGAACTTTTGGAGGGCCTTCTTCTTGTCCCTCACCCATTCAGTGTCGGTCTGTTCTTTTCATATGGTTTCGATTCTTCCTCTGATGCCTCTTCTTGTTCTTGGGTACATTTTCTGATATTGTCCCAATCCATGATACCCGCCTTCTCCAGTACATACCGATGTCAGGAGCCTATGATAGTAATGCCGATCACATTGTGGTCAGACCCCAACTCCACGTCTTCTTTTCTCCATGTGACGTCTAGTGAACCCGATGACCACGTGAGGTCTGGCGTAGTGTCCCTCGCGGCACTGCTGCCTCTTCTGGTGGTTACGTCCAGCTCGTTCAAGACAGCCATCTCGTGATACTTCATTGCATTGGCCAACGCTTTCCCTGTCTTGGATTGAAACTTATGTCCTCACGTTATGTAAGGAGCGTTAGAGTCACCGAGGATAAAGAGTGGTCAAGTTTCCAGCAACCCCTTCGCCTGGCTCACAATGCGGTCAAATTCTTACTGGCGTTGTGATGGCCAGCACTACACGCTTATTATGAATAGATTGCCCAAGCTGCCAATTTTTCTTGGATGAATTTCGACCAGCGTGTGCTCGCACCCACCCTTTGCCGTGACATGCTGAGTAGCCACCACATTTCTCCGTACGAGCACCACCGTTCTATTATCCGTGGGGTCAGTGTGTTTGACATACTCCGAGAGTCTTGGTCTCCCATTCATTACTTGTAGAGCAATTATATCCGGCTTATTTTCTTGCCCGAAAATGTGTAACAGTAGGTCCGCTTCTTTATTGCGAATGCCGCGGCAGATCAAATAATAAATTACGTTGGTGTCTCTCTCGGTATTATACGTTTTACTCAGCTTCTGCATCATCCTTTCCATATGTCTCGAGCCGACCGCGCCTTTTCGTGATAGCATCTTCTTTTGATTGTTTCGGCCCGCTTTTTTTCAGGGACGCGAAGCGTTTCTGCACCAACGTCGAGGCTACTTTTGTCGCTAGGTGGTCGCGCTGTCCCAGGAGCGTATGACGCCGACTCTCGACAGCTTCAAGTCGGGCCTCCATATGGCCTAGCCTTTCTTTAATTTGGGTGATTGCAGCCAAATGGCCACCAGCTCTCCTTCTCGTGGTATCTGCGTCATTGCCGTGGTTGCGGTCTCTGCGATCGCATGGTTCTTTTCGGCGTGCAGCGTCTCTTGGTTATTCGATGCCACTTGTGAGGCCTCAGCCTCTCCTGTCGTCCACCCTATGCGGAGTGAGGGGGGGGGGAGGTTCCTCCACGGTACTTCGCTCAAGCTTCCGGCGTTGTTTGCTGCCATGGTACTGTTTTGGGGTTTTGTATTAACCGAGCTGCCGTTACTCACTAGCGTTTGGATTTTTGGTCATAAGCGCTCGTATTTGGACGTTCTGCTCCTTGATCTGAGCATTTTGGCGCTCATTGATTTTCTTAAGTACTGTCACTTCGCTAGTGTGCCTTTGCGCATTCGTTTGTGAGTTAAGAGGTTGAGAGGGGGTGAGAGGGGTGGGGATTCGCTTTCACGCGTTCGCGCGACGGGAGGCCTGTTGGTCCAGCTCACCTTTTTATCGGCTATCCTCGGTACCCGGCTGACTCTTTCCGTGACTTTGGACCGGCCTTGGAGGTGGAACTAGGTCCAGCAGCGCGAGCCTGTCCGGGGTTTCGAACGGGCCCGGGACACCGAGGCGGTCCTATTCGTCGCCTCTCACGAGCGGTTGCCGCCGCCTTTACATACCCCGGATCGTGGCTTTGATCGACAGCGAGTCTGGCAGCCGTTTCCACAACCACGGTTGTTGCTGCTGCAGCTCGGCGTTTGTGAATTATGTCGCTGTTTGGAGGTGCTACGGCGGGGTCCTCCTGCAGGACCTCTCTTGTGTCGATTATTTCTCCTTGTGTCGTATTGTTCCACCGCCCGGGGCCGTTCCCAGCGTCGCTGGCGGACAATGTAAGGCATTTTGAAGTGGGCCTTGAAGGTTCTGTCTGTGTTCAGGTGATTGAATCTGTACAGGCCGCACTTCGTGATGCATTTGTGGCGTTCAGTGGGGTTGGAGATTCCACATCTGCGTTAGAGCTTGTTCTAAGGATCCGGGCACATGTTAATTCTGTGGCCCATTCTTCCACGCGCATAGCATACGTCGATTTGTTTTCTGTGCAACGTGCGCCTTCCATAGAGCAACTTGTACGGCGTCATCTGCGTCGCTTTTTTTTATTTTTGGACGACCTATCGTAGCGAAGGTAACGTACGAAAGGATTTCATCCCAAGTCTTGTGCTAGACGTCGATGTACAAGGCCAGCATGTTGGCGATTGTCTTGTTTAGGCGCTCGGTGAGGCCATTGGTCTGTGGGTGGTTCGCTATCGTATGGTGGTGACTTGTCTGGCTGTATGCCAAAATGGCTTGGGTTAGCTCAGCCATAAAAGCTGTATCTCAATCGGTGATGAGGACCTCCGGAGCGCCGTGACACAGGACAATATTTTCGACGAAGAATTTGGGGGACTCAGATGCACTACCTTTCGGCAGGACTTTCGTCTCGGCGTAGCGGTTAACGTAGTCGGTAACTACGAGGATCCATCTGTTTCCGACAGCCGAAAGTTGGGAATGGCCAAAGTAAAGTCATATCGATTTGCTGGAATAGACAGTGAGGTGTTCGATGGGCTGCAGAAGTCCTGCTGGCCTTATCGGTAGTGTCTTGCGTCGCTGGCACATGCCCGCTCTAGAGCAGATATGTGCCACCGATGGCGGTACTTGTATGTCGAACTAGATGGAGGTACTTGCAGTTGATGTTTGTATATGATAAAATTTAAACATAGTACAAGAATGACTGTTCATACTCGTTCGTGATTTCAACGTTGATATCGCAGACACGGCCAATAATTGGCTTATCCAACATGTGGCTTCTAGATATGCACCCAGATGTAAATCGTATGACCATTAGAAACCAACCACGATCTGAGGAACATGAATTGGCCTAGTATTTACAAATTTCCCTCAGCAACCTATACAGGAACCACTCGCCCTTCATTTCACGGATCATAAAGCTGTCATAATGAAGGGACATTGCAAGTCGTATATTTTGTCTAACAACATATAGAAAGTGCTTACTGTATATACGCATACAGTGTTTCTCATGATGTGTTTAGGTCATGATAGACTGGGCGAATTACACACGGAAAATTCACGGTTTTACCGATGATTCTCTCCTGAGCTTCACCCAGCCGTCATTCATCCCGTGGATATGCTTTTATTTTTTATTTATCAGCTTAAGTTACATGATGAGTATGTTGGTAGTCCTTTATAAGGTTGTGATTGGCTTGCACGTTTTCCTGTGTTGCACCTACGTCCGTAGACAACAATTTGGAGTGCTTTTAGCAGTTAGGGCGTAGTTAAGATATTGCCACAAGGCAGTAATGGGATCGGGGCATAAATCGGTAGAGGTCTCTAACTGGAAGAAAAGACTACGAGGTGGATAGAGACTGGTCTCAGCCCGCCAGTGTGCCAGGCATTGTCATTGCTTGTAAACGTCGTATATGCAAATATACGTTTCCTTGTAAGAATGTGTATCACTATATTGTACACTCTACACTCGCATACAAGCGAAGTTCGGTGGATGAACCGAATAATTTGTCGCGCGTGCGTGTGAGCGCACGCACGTTTGTGTGTGTGTGTGTGTGTGTGTGTGTTTAGATGTTAGCAGAACTTGCGATGGTTCAACAGAAATGTTGCTCTCTGGCCTAAGTATATCTTCGCACACGTAGGCAAGATCTGTTTAGGCGGGTACACGTATGACCATGGATGCAGCATGAATTCCGTCGCCGAGCCAACTTACCAGGCTCGCTACTGAGATTCCTGCCCCAAATTCTAGATTTCCAAAGCCTTGACAAACAACGCGACACAATTTCCCATGTGCATAGATTATTCTTTACAATAGCGCCAAGGAATGGCATTGTGATATATATTATCACCGGGTCAAGTCAGCGCGAAGCAATGAAAAAAAAGGGTGCGTAAGTGGCCGTTAGGGGGAGGTTTACGTGAGAAATATCGGGGGAAATTTGAACCCCCCCCCCCTTCTTAGCTACGCCACTGGAGCCCTCATTGGGTCTGGATAAATCATTTATTCTGTAGTTTTTGCGGAGGTCTTGCTATGATTCTGTTCTCTCATCATGATATCGCGTTTTTTGCACGCTGTATTTTTTCATGGCTGCTCACGCAGAACAGTAGCGTAACATAGCAAGTCATAATTCGAACTCCTAGAGCTTCACCATGCACTTTTCGATTCATAATGATCAGAAATAATTATGAAAACAAGGTGCCATTATCTGCAGTTCAATTTGCATGACTTGACACTATGTACATCACAGTGACACATTTTGGTAGGCTGTACTGATACAAGCATGCGAATGAGGAGTACTGGAACACTTTCATTGGAAATAGTAGGCCATCTATTCGCGTTTTTTTTTGTGTTGCACTGTCGAAAATGGTGTGCTGCGTTGACGAGTTTGAGTAAAGTATTGCTGATTTAGAACTATCCATTTTTGTTAAGTATTATTTGTGAGAACCACAGCAAGTACATTTTTGAGTAGCTTGAAGCGAGTACTTCACTATTTCTGAAAGTAGCTGCGAAGAAGTAGAATACAGGTCAACTTAGTAGGTTAAGAGAGCTTTAAAGTCACTTCACGCTTAGGTTGGTGTTACTTTACTCGCGTAGGCAAGAGTCGTCTGACTTCCAGAGAAGTAGTCGTAGAATCCTTCGCAGAAGAGTCATTCCACTCTTTCTAAAAGAATTGGAGAACTCTCCTAGAGCGTGCCAACTCTGCTCCGCCGAGAGAGTCATCATGCTTGTCTAAAGCCAGTCGTATAACTGGCAAGTCAGAACAATCTGCAAAGAGTCACGCATATCCTTTGATTTTTCTTAGAGCGAACTAGAGAACCGCTTCATATAATATGGTGCGTCAATAAAAATTATGGGTTTTTCTTTTTTTGCCGTCAGTAAACTATAACTCATCGAATACTGAATGCAGGGGTTGTTCAACGTCAGCAGCTTTTCTTTCCAACAAGCTAAAAAAAAGTTCTCGCTCTTCTTATTGACAGTCAAATAAACTCGTGTGAACTTATACATGAAACAACTCTCCATAATTACAGGGAAGTAGCAATAATGTTTAAGATGCGTTACATTTTTTCCTTTGTCCACCCTTCGCACACTTTGTGTCAGCTTCACACAGTCACACTTTGCAAACGCCAACACAATATACGGACTCACATACCGTACCATTTCATTACTAATTATTGCAGCACAGAATACAGCACTCCGGGATATTCTCTTTAAAACGGGCATATTCAATTACATTATCATACCTACTACTGAATATCCTTCCTGTGAAACGCTGCATTGATTACCACGTTTCAGTAATGCTGTATAAAATAATGCATAAAGTTATACTCCGTTATTGTATAGAAGTTACTTACCGAGACACACCGTACCCAATGCGATCAGTCACCTCCGGTTATTCAACCATTCCAAAAGCTCGCACAAACTATGGATCACTGACATTCACACATAACGAATAACATCTTTAGAACGAACTACCTCAAGACTGAGGAGAGCACCCGTAGTTTACCTGTTACAAAATTAATTTACAGTGTCTTATGCTCTCTTCACGCTTTGGATGGAATGATCCATTCTATGGCTGTTAAAATAATTTAGTGCGCAATCTAGTGTTTGTATAACTGCACGTGACATAAGGGCCCCTTAAGAACTGCTTTGTCAGTTAGATGGCCCTTTCTTTATAACAAAACTGGTGCATAAATCTTCTTGTGACTATTATAAATAAATGAATAGACTAAGTCGTCAATTCTTCCTAGATAGCCCAACATTAGCTCTTTAGTAAATTACTTGATCAAAGATGCAGAGCACCGTTGTTTGTGTTTCCAGAGGAGTAGTTCAACAAGACATATATGAAAAAGTGGCAATTTTTGATGCGAGTGAGCAATATTTACTTTTTTGAAGAGCTTTTATTAGCGAAGAGGTGAAAGAGAAGTGGAGATCCAGAAAAAAAAGTATAGTCATGCCCGTGTGCCTTTTCTGAAAACCATCCTACATCTAGTTGTTCTAAACGAGAATTTTCTGTAATTCACCTCTTTCATTTTCACCGTTGCCCTTCCACAGACGTCCGCGGTGATTCTTTTCGTTTTATCTGTGGAAGCCCACTGAACGCTTCAATGTTATCAGCTGGAAAATGTGGCTGGCGAGCTCGGCGTTACATGCAACCAAACGAAAACATCCCTGCGATACGAACACGCTTATTCAGGCACAGTTCTCGCCACGGAATATTGACTTCCTAATTACTGCAGCCCAGAAACCATCGCATGTGCTCAGTTCTCGCCTAAGCTTTGTGCCACATTGCGCCCCGGCTAATTTCAATCGACCGGTTGGCTTTCAAGCGAAAAACGTGACAAAGCGAAGTACTTGCTTCAGGTATGCCTTACTGGCCTCGCCTTAGCTATGCCGCTCTTAACAAAACATATTTTTTATAAAAAGTCTGTATCACGTACATAAAATAAAGTTGTAGACAAGGAGGCATAAACAAATAAGCTGCCCTTCGTAACTTTTGTGCGCAGTGAGATCAAGTCCCCTGTGCCCAGATATGCCTAGTGCACAAGGAAGGGGAGCACTCACAAGTGGGGGATCGTATGAAGTAAATGGCAGACAACGTAGACATAGAAAATATTATCGGATGCGCGGAAGGTAATGAGAAGGCGCAAGCCGCAGAGAATGCTTCTTTTAAGAAGTCTGCACGCGAACGTACTGATGTAGATGAACTCAGGTGTTCGAGCTGCCGTTAGTTTGTAGCGTTGTCATTTTACTTCATAGACTGTTTGTGGACTAAGGCCGTATACATACACAGAGGTCAAAACAATATCCTTCGAAGAAGAACGGCTATTTGCTCTAGTTGGTTACAACGCATGGTAATAAGGGCTGCAGCGTGAGAACGAAGGTGCTAAAAGAAACGTGAAATGAAAGGCGAGTCAAGGGAAGCAAAGAGGACAACACGAGTGCTGACTACCACCAGTATTTTATTTTTCGCAGCACACATAATAATATATACAACAGGCAACCTTTCAACCATTCATTCATTTAACCATTTTATTATTGCACCTTCTCTTTATCAGACCCTTCCCCAGAATATGTCACATTGCTCACGTTTGCTGTTAAAAGGTTGCCTGTTGTATATACTATCATGTGTGCTGCGAAAAATAAAATTCAGTTGGTAGTCCGCGCTCGTGTTGTCCTCTCTGCTTTCCTTGCCTCGCCTTTCGTTTCACGTTTCGTCTAGCACCTTCAAGCTCGCGCTGCAACCCTTATTGCCATCACTATCCTTCATATCGATTATGCAGGTTATCGCTTTCTTGCGCTTTAGCCAAATATGCAGCTTCTATAAAATTAGTCGCAAGAGCGCTGTGGCCACCAATAGTTTAGTTGGCTTAATGGCTTAATGTAATTTCAATGCGAAGCACCCCCTTGCGTATACCGCAGGTATATTGAGTATCTATCTATCTATCTATCTATCTATCTATCTATCTATCTATCTATATATATATCTCTCTCTCTATATATATATATATATATATATATATATATATATATATATATATATATATATATTCATCCCCCTACATATGGGTGCTCTCTTGATCACTCCGATAGCTTGGGGTGGACAAAAATTACTATAAGCGGGTAAAATCGTTTTACGAATAATACTCGCTGGTCATTACTTGAATAATATTACTATGCTGTAGCGTACATTGTAAAACACTTTCCGCAAGACAGTCCTACATAACCGCGGACGGTTATGTGCCACTGGTATGCGGCCCATACCCGCTCGTGTGCCACAGGTGATTGACTATTTATGTCTATCCAAGAATGTTGAGAACAAACGGGGTAAATATAACGCATGAGCGCTATTAAAAGATTGATGTCGGTTGTATTGACCCATAAATGCAAATAATAAGTATCAGGGCCCCAGCAGCTATTGAATCCAGTGATTCTAAGTGGCAATCAGGTATTCTACCGCCGATTTACGCCAGGTCTCGATACTGTTTTGGAAAGGACACTATTCAGACTAACGTTGTGAAACGTCGGTGGCTGTGACGATGCTGACTATCTAATTTTAAGATATTATGTAAGTACTCCTATGATACAGCCGTTATGATGGTTTAACGTCCTTTGTATTTAGGTGGCATAAGGTAATTTTGATTTACGTAGCAGTGTCCGTGGCTACCATCCTTGCGAGCACCAGCGCTTCGTATCAGCCATGGAGGAAGGAAAAAACCAAGGAAAGGCCATGACGCCGCATTTTATGAAGCCGGAAGTAGGGAAGGGTAGGAGCGCTCCTCCTCGCACTTGTGGGCACGCTCGTCTGGTTGCCAAGACACGATATCGTGTCGCGCTGGCCAGAGCGCAGGGAGATCACCAGCTGACCGAGCTGGAAAGCGATACATCTGATGACATCGGCTAAGGAGCTGAGATGCCCTCTATAAAACGGGACCCAGGCGTCAGCTTCCACAGGTGAGTGTAGTGAATTTTCTTTATGGTCGACGTATGGTATGATCGAGAGTTACCTCGCAGAACATAATGCACGATTCTGCATGCGTCAGCGTATATTTCTTATAGTTTATTTACGGCTCTTGGTGACAGTTCTTGAACGCAATAAAACGCTGCGCAGTTAACCACTACGCTGATGACATGACGCAGGCAGCGCCGGAGTTTCTTCTTTCGTTCGCTTTGTCCGAGTCGTGATATCAATGTATTTTAATTTTTTTCATGACTATTTGTCCATGTGTCATTAATATCAGCAAATTCGCGTACATGTGTAATTGCTTTCGTGAAGGTTTCCCAATAATTCCCGTCGATGGAGGCTGTGAATCGAGGCCATTAAACCTAGCCAACGTGACTGAGAACCAACGAAATGGTCTTTTGTGTGCTCAAAACACTTTACACCAAAGCACTTCAATCGGGCGGCGCCAGTGGCAGTTGGCCTTCGCTAGGATGCCATTCTTACTGCCGTGAGAAACCGCAACGACGCGCGCGCTGCCGATATAAATGCCCAACATTTATTGAAGAGATATGTAAACTGACTGTATGTTGATACGTCCGTATATTGCCCAGGCAAGTATACAGGAAATGAAACAAAGTATTATGTAGTGCAAGCGTTGCTATTGAGCTTTTAAAATTAACTTCCAGTTACGTGCTTCAAGCCTATTGAGATGAATGCGAGAAGAAACTGCGCATCTCGGCAGGGTAATCACTGTCGAAGTTTTTTTTGTCAGGTGAATTGGTAAGTTAAGGGCACCCGACATGATTTAACAGTGCCATTTGCATTGGACTTTTTCCATAGAAACATGTTGCGCCTTCAGATTATCCCTTGCACCTGTGCGTCATAACATTCACACTATAGAGTTTCATACAATCGCACCAAGGTGGCGGCACTTCAGTCAAGCTAAAGAGAGGCGGGGTGGTCGTTCGGGTACGACCGCTTCGAAGAAAACTGGGAAATGTATCCCAGTGTTCATTGGGAAATGTATCCCAATGTGTTCTGGGAAATGTATCCTTTCATCGGAGAGGAATGCAGCAGCACGGTGTCGAAAGTGAACAGAGAAGCTGCGGCGCGAAGCCTTCTCGGGGAAGCTGCCATGGGCTTCAAAAAGCCTTCGCGATGACACGCTGAATGCTGCGCACGTAACCGTGACGACATACGGTCATAGGATAAACTTCTAAAAACTTACGTCAACCGCGAACACATAGATTTCATAAAAATGCCGATTCACAGACAACAAGCCGATCAAAAGTGTGTTTGCCGATGACGCGAGACGACGGGGCCATGACAGGGCATCGACGGCGTGCCCACATTGCTATGGCAACCATTGCGCAAAAGCACGTGACGTCCGCCACGCTTTTTTTCTGCCACCTGGATAGTGAGGGCCTCTCCTCAGCTTTCCTTCCTCCATGGTATCAGCCATATTTGCGGTGAAATCTGTCTATAGGTGGCAGCACCATCTCCGTGGAAGTATGAATAGGCGGTGGGCGGCGCGCATAATAATACACGCAGTCGTGCTTCGTTGCGCGCGGTCTGATCTGATTGTCGGCGAAGAAAATGCGTTGACTACAGTTTACTGCTGATATCTACGCTCCTCTATACTGATCCGATTGTCGGCGGATAAAATGCGTTGACTACAGTTTGCTGTTGATATCTACGCTCCTCTATACTGAATCGGCGCATGACGCCTACGCAACGTTAACATTTCCCGCGAGTAAAGCACATTCTGCTTCTCATAGGGTTGCTCGGACTGCGTGACTCTCTTCACGATTTTGCACTAAATCACGCCTTAGTGGTTTGTACGAGGTTAGCTTCTGTTCCGCCTGCAACGCATGGCTGTGGCGTCACTGAACTACTTATTTTTTTTTGTTCATCTGCATGCAGGAGCAAAAACAACAAAGAGAAAGATTATAGAAAGCCCACACATCTCTTCGATGAATTCAGTACCGCCGTTCGTAAACGTAACTTATATGCGTATGCATACTTTTTTTTTCTCATTTTGTTCGTCATGAAATGTTGGACAGCCGATAACTCTAGTCAGGAATGCTAAGTGGCAGACAACGCTTCACGCTACACTGCGTTTACGACGTGTACGCTCGTTCTCTTTTATTAGTAGAAGTATAAACACTTCTAAAGCGTTCAGCAGAAAGCTTTAATCGATAGATAACGTGCATTACAGTGCGACAACAAAGGTCTGGTTATTTCATGGGATGAGTTTGTTTTTTTTTTCAGACAAAAAATGACCACTTTTATTCTTAGCTTAATGAAAATGCCACACAAATGCTCAAGATTCTAAAAAAATGAGATTTTCAGTGAAAATATACACCAATAAAAGTAAAGCATGCCGTCTGAATTATTTTGAATGTCTGGGCTCTTTAAACTGTTCATGGATATATGCCCACAGTTGTGCATGGCAACTCTGTACAGTGTATCAAAGTGCCACAGTTTATGTGATTTCAATATTTATTTTTCAAACAAACCACCTAATTGTACACACGCGGCGACACTTTCCATAAAAGTACTCTGCGTAGGTACTTACAGTACGACCAAAATATCGGGAACTACAGCTCTTGACTAGAAGGGGAAACACCTGTGACGCGACTGACCCGCGCTCATAGACAGCGTAACAGCGGTCTCTGAAGTGGCCTCCGGGATCAGCTCCGGCACATTTATATGTCGTGGTTCCGCAGCCAGATAAACACAACCAACACTTCTCACATAATCAATAAACTACCGTGTCGTAGTTGTACACCTACCAACAGTGCGCAACGGCATGGCCTAGAGCCTCGTTTATGTTTTGCAACCGAGTCGTTAAAACGCTGCATTCATACACCAAGTTTGGGAGAAGTTCAAGAGCATTTTTCGATGTGCTTGAAACAGAAAGTGGCCCCCACTCTGAAATTGTTTTGGTCAATGGAGCATGTGACGACAATAAACAGCACTTTGGAAAGCTCTACTCGCCGATCTTATTACAATGCATTGGCAGCCGAGGCAGAACAAACACTTTCGTACATCGTTTCAGGCATACGTACAAGCAGTTACACTGGCGCTGATATAAACGGACAAACCACCTTTTGAGAACGCGCATGACGTACGTAGAGTATACTAGAACTTCTCAGCGGCACGAATGGCTTCCTGGGCGCGGGCCTTTCAGCGTAGAAAGGTGTGGTAGCGCTGGCGTTGACTATCCTTCCCGGGCATACGGCTGGCAGGTGCTCCGCGTACGTGTTGGTACCTCATCGTCTATTTCCGCCGCGGCGATAGTGCGATCACCCTCAATTTTCGTCCCTGTTATACCTCCTCCTTTTTAAAGAAGGTAGTCTTTCTTGAGGAACTTCAACGTACAAAAATTTTGGTCTGTCTGTCTCTCAGCACATTTGTCGGTTTGTCAACCTTTAACGATACCCAAATGGTCGACCCCGTCTGCAGAGTCCACCAATATTGCTCAAGATATTGCGTTCATACTTGTGCGATTGTCGATTGAAATTCAATTATTGCGCATACCTTAGGCACCATAACAGCGCGTCAATATTCTGCATGTGTGTCTTTTCACTAGAAAAGGTATACATAATTATTTATTACTAACGTAGCGCTTATCACGCTGCGCTGATGATGCAACGCTTGCACTCAAAGGCAAGTGTTTCCAACGCTTCGCTAAGCGACACGGTGCTGGCACCTACCCGTCGCCTTGCGTTCTACTTCTTATCACCTCCGAGACGGGCATGCACGCCACCTGCTTCGTTTTTTAAGATAACTGCCAGATAGCACTCATTTCTGACGTGTGACATGACTTGATGTGCTCGTTCGCCGCCGCTGCATGCTCGAGGCATTCTAACGCAGCGCCTCCAGAATACCATTCGCCGATTGTTTGTGCAAAGCATCAAATAAACGTTTTTATCACTCACTCCAGACGCAAGACTATCGTCTTTCGACGACATTTGCAGTGTAACATGCAGATACGGGGCCAACTTTTATATAAACAAGTATGAGGATTGATTTTTTCGGACATCATTATCATATTTTTACCACATATGCAATTTAGGTATGGGCATCTGTGTAGCGGGGAACTGTGTAGGGCATCTGTGTAGTGGTGTCGAGAGGTCTCTGGTGTGCGTTTAATGTATACCCTCGCGTCGACCGTTACGTCGCCTCTGAATAAACAAACCCCGTTCGTAGACGTAACAAAGTGGTGGACGTGCGGGGTACAGCACGTCCACGAATTACGGAGCACACAGCTGTTTGAACTTCGCCGGAGCCGTCATCTTGCCGGTCTGCCACCGACAACAACCGTCATGGCTGCGAGCGAAGGTCACGGCTTCTCAACCACGCAAAGGTCAGTGCCGACTGCACCTCGGTATCACTATATGGAACCCTGCCCGTTCGCAGGAAGAGCAGGAGAAGATATGGATGCGTGGCTGACACATTACAAAAGGGTGAGACGGTACAACTGCTGGAATCCTACCGAACAACTGGAAAATGTCCGCCCACATTAAGGCTGTTTTCTCACGAAAAGCGCCCTCATGTAGGCCGAAAACCACAAAGATTTCTTAACAACGTGGGATCGTTTTGCTCATGAAGTAAATAAAATGCTTCGGCGACTCTCAGTCGAGAAAGAAAAGCGCGAAGCGCAAGTGGGCTCAAAGAGCTCAGACTCCTAGAAAACATGTACCATTCACATAGAGGAGGTTCTGATGCTCTACAAGATCATCTACCCATATATGTCTGAAGAGGAAATGAATGGACACCTGAAGGGCATAGCAGAGGACGTCTATATTTTTTTTATAGGCAGGGAAGGTCTCATTTGCGTCGCTGCCATCCAACCTCACTGCCGTACTTTCGAGAAGCTGAAGACCCGTCGTATTGCCCCGAAACTTGGTAGGCTGACAAATGTGACAATGGTCGCCAGCGTCTACGTGAGCCCACCCGCCGACTTTGCCGCTACTATTCGTGCAATATTACGTGAAGAGCTGCACTGACAAGGGGATTGGGTTGACGAAACCATTCCTCATCCGCCTACCAGTCCACTCTACTACACAGCGGCACCATTATCTCATTTGCAACCATCTGTATGTGGGACAGACATCAGCAAAACTGGAACTCCGTGGCCACGTCGTTATTCCTTCACGGCCGACCAGCGATATGGCCAACGCCTTCGTCACGGCTCCGCTACACAGAGGTCGGTAGCGCCCGCTCAGCAAGGTCGTCACCGACCTTTCACAGCTGAGCGGTCTCGTAATTGGTTTGGCGGGCGTTTTCTACCAGTCTGATACAACTGTGGCTTCGAAAGCCCCAATGCCAGGTATTGCAACTACCGGCAGCCGGGAAGTTACGACCGATCAACGAGATATAACCGTTCTGGCGTCACACGAGCACCAACATTTCCGGGAAGCGCGTATTACGAAATCCCAGAACCGCTACGAAACCGATCTCCGGCCTCTGACCGAAGTATGACACCACCGCCTGCCCCTCGCGGCCACCGATCACCGTCTCCTCGGTGCCGCCACTCCTCGCCTCCTACGGAAAACTAGTCAGCGCGGCCATTGGAGGTGAGGTCGCCGGACATTCTTCAATTTCAACAGAAATACCTCCTTTTGCTTCCTTGTTTCAAATTAAGGCTTAAGTGCTTAATGATGGTGCACCAACAATGGCCTTGGTAGACACAGGTGCAACCGCGTCAATTATGAGTTTCGTTTTCACCTGCCTCCTTGGACGAAAAGTTATGTTTCGTTGGGACTGTTCTGATACGTTTCGTTTAGTGAGTGGAATTGTGTTACAACCTGTTGGCGTCTGCATTGTGACTGTTGGTTTGGCTTGCCAAAAATTTGTTGCAGATTTTGCTGTTCTTCCTCATACAACGTATGGCGTCATTCTGAGTCTCAATTTCTTCAAAGTAGGTGGTGCCACTGTCAATTGCCTCACAGGACAAATTACAGTAGATTCCGGTATTCCAGTAGCGTTTATGGAAAACTCGCCTAGTCAGGAAAGTGCTCTTTGCATGTCCGTGGACACAACTGTGCCACAATTGACTGCAAAATGTGTCCCTGTTGTTTGTTCACACGCAAGGGAGAAAACATTTGATGAAAACGTGGAGTCCATGCATCTGAGTTGCCTAAAGAAGACAGTTTTAATACCCTACTACAGGCTATCGGTTGTGCAAGGGCATACTGGTTTATGGGTGATTAACTTCTCTGAATAATCTACAGTGCTGCCAGAGGGTCTGAAACTTAGAGATTTGTTAACAACAAGTATTCTCACTTGCCATCCTTGCAGAAAGTAGCGATTCCCTAGATAAGATCCGTTGCGATAATCTGCACGCCAAGTACACCACCATTATAACTATGATTGACAAGTCACTCAGCACCAACGAACGTAATGAACTGGTGAGTGTTTTGCGCAAACATGCCGGTATTTTTGATTTCGCTCAGCACGATCCACCATGATTCCTGCTTCTCGTATAAAGCACCGAGACGACATGACATCTCACAGACCTCTCCGACAGAAACCATATTGTGTATCGCCTTCGGAATGCGAAGTGATCAATAAACTGGTTTGCGAGATGCTCAAGAAGAGTGTAATTCAAGAATCATGTAGTCGGTGGGCCGCTCCAGTAATTCTAGTGAAAAAGGAGGACGGGGCATCGTGATTTTGTGTTGACTACAGTTGTCTCAACTCCATAACTAAAAAAGACGTATACCCTCTTCCGCGGATTGATGATGCTATCGACTGTCTATCATCGGCCTCTTATTTTTCGTCTGTGGATTTGAGGTCAGGCTACTGGCAGATTTCAATGCACGCTGAAGACAAGGAGAAAACGGCATTTGTTACAACAGATGAACTTTTTGAATTTAATGTGATGCGATTTCGACTCTGCAATGCATCTGCAACTTTTGAGCGCTTCATGGACAACATTTTTCGTGGACTGAAGTGGGAAGTGCGTATGTCTTACTTGGACGACGTAGTATTTTTCGGGCGCACCTGTTCTGAGCACAACACACGCCTCGGCCTCGTGCTGGACTGCCTAAGCAAAGCACGCTTGGTGCTCAACTCAGGTAATTGTCGCTTTGGAGAGCGCCAAGCAATCGTTCTTGGACACTTGGTAGACAAAAAAAGGCATACGACCGGTTCCTGGCAAGATGGCCGCAGTGGAGGCGTTTGAGCAATAGCACTCGGTGAAAGAAATGCGCAGGTTTTTGGGGCTTTGCTCCTACTTTCGTCGATTGATTCCCGGCTTTGCCAATATCGCCTACCCGCTCACGTGCCTACTTAAGAAAGGTGCGCAGTTCGACTGGACCCCGGAATGTGAGTCTGCTTTTTCGGAGTTGAAGGTTCTTTTGGCATCTTATTTGATTCTTTGACATTTCAATCCTCTGGCTCCCACTGAACTTCACACAGACGCTAGCTGTATTGGTGTAGGTGCTGTCCTGGTTCGACACTTGGATTACAAAAAACACGTCGTGGCGTATGCAAGTCGCTCGCTCAGCAATTCCGAGCGTACCTACACTGTCACAGAGCAACACTTTAAGGCGAAGTTACACGAAAAAGCAGTAACGGAGCCAAATAGGCGCGCGCGATGAACGGATAGACCATTGAGGAGAAACCTCAGAGGGAAGCTTGCCGTGCGAAACCACACGCGCTAGAGGGATGAACCACCCGCAGATTGCAGCCAGCGCAAAAAGCTTGCCAAGGTGCCCACCCCTCCTTCTGCTCTCTTCTCCTCCTCTGCTGGCTCAGTCTTTCCCCGTGTTTTGCCAGCGACGATTGGCGTGTTGCGTCGCACTTGGAGTGCTCGACCATGGCCACCTGGATTCGACTATGTAAGAAGTACGACGTGGTGCTTTTGTGTACGCTTGGAGGAGCATGGGCTGCTGCTGTTGTGTTTTTGCTGCACCCATGAAGTCTGGAGCGAGTCTCGACACGTCACTCCACCGCGCTGTATATCTCTGGCTTGAAGATAGTCCCGACCAACACACGACAGCAACAGTTGGGAAGGCCAATATGGCGGCCGAGACCACAACAGGCCTATCAGATATATACTTCACTCCGACTCAAGGCAGAAAAAACAGTGCTGGATTCTAAGTGAAGTAGGTTATCATTCTTTATTCTACTCTACTAGTCGCATGTGCAATACGGATTACGCTTGTCGGCAACGGGCTCGGTCGTGTGGTATATCGCACGCACGAAATGCATCAAGGTCAGCTTTGGCGTCTGTAGTTCGCCTGTCCTTTGCGACAAGCGTGGAAATTGGCCGCCATTGCCATCGGCCACCCGTACGCTCGCTCATCAAGTGCTCGCCTGTCTTCGCCGCCGCGATGAGCTTCGGGCTGACGATATTGGGCTGAGACCTCGTCACTGTGTTCGGAGTCGTCGAAAACACTATGCGGGTTCTCGTAAAGAGCTTGGTTGTAGAAGGTCGCGCGCTGTAAGTGCACCAGCACGGGCTGGCAGGGCTTTCGCTAGCATCGGAACTCGCTGAAAATTGGTCGCCATTAGAGTTGGCTTCCCCGTCAGTCGGTCGCAAGCAGCTCGGCGTAGTCCGCTGGCCGCGGCGGCGGACTCGCGTTTACGCGCTGCACTCGCTCGAGTTTGTGTAAAAGGGCCGCATTACCGTCTATTTCATCGCCGCTAGGTCAAAACCAGCTCGGCGCTGTTCGTGGCGGCGGCCAAGCGCACGCTTTCTCTCCTGTTCGAAGTTCGCCGGTGGCAGACACCGCGAGCAGTGCCGTGTTTAGCCTCGCGTTCGCTTGCTCGAGCTGATCGACGTCACTCGCTTCATCATCATCATCATCCTCATCATCATCATCATCATCATCATCAGCTTGACTACGTCCACTGCAGGACAAAGGCCTCTCCCATGTTCCGCCAGTTAAACCGGTCCTGTGCTTGCTGCTGCCAATTTATACCCGCAAACTTCTTAATATCATCTGCCCACCTAACCTTCTGTCTCCCCCTAACCCGCTTACCTTCTCTGGGAATCCAGTTAGTTACCCTTAAGGACCAGCGGTTATCCTGTCTACGGGTTACATGCCCGGCCCATGTCCGTTGCTTCTTCTTGATTTCAGCTATGATATCCCTAACCCCCGTTTGTTCCCTAATCCACTCTGCTCTCTTCTTGTCTCTTAAGGTTACACCTACCATTTTTCTTTCCATTGCTCACTGCAGTCGTCCTCAATTTAAGCTGAACCCTCTTTGTAAGTCTCCAGGTTTCTACTCTGTAGCTCAGTACCGGCAAGATACAGTTGTTATATACCTTTCTCTTGACAGATAGTGGCAATCTACCTGTCATAATTTGAGAGTGCTTGCCAAATGTGCTCCACCCCATTCTTAATCTTCTAGTTACTTCAATCACGTGGTTCGGCTCCGCGGTTATTACCTGCCGCCCTAAGTAGACATAGTCTTTTACAACTTGAAGTGCACTATTACCTATCTCGAAGCGCTGCTCTTTTCCGAGGTTGTTGTACATTACTTTCGTTTTCTGCAGATTCATTTTAATACCGACCTTTCTGCTCTCCTTGTCTAACTCCGTAATCATGAGTTGCAGTTTGTCCCCTGAGTTACTCAGCAATGCAATGTCATCGGCGAAGCGCAGGTTACTGAGGTACTCTCCATTAACTCTTATCCCTAACTGTTCCCATTCTAGGCTTCTGAAAACGTCCTGTAAGCACGCAGTGAATAGCATTGGGGAGATTGTGTCCCCCTGCCTTACACCCTTTTTGATTGGTATTCTGTTGCTTTCTTTATGAAGCACTATGGTAGCAGTTGATCCCCTGTAGATTTCTTCCAGGATGTTTATATATACTTCATCGACGCCCTGATTCCGCAGTGTCTGCATGACGGCTGATATTTCTACTGAATCAAACGTCTTCTCGTAATCTATGAAGGCTATGTTTAGTGGTTGGTTATATTCTGAGCATTCATCTATTACCTGATTGATAGTATGAATGTGGTCGATTATTGAGTAGCCTGTTCGTAATCCTGCTTGTTCTTTTGGTTGACTGAACTCTAATGTTTTCTTTACTC
Source organism: Rhipicephalus annulatus (assembly GCA_013436015.1). Lineage (NCBI taxonomy): Eukaryota > Metazoa > Arthropoda > Arachnida > Ixodida > Ixodidae > Rhipicephalus > Rhipicephalus annulatus. Next base: position 102,879 of record WOVY01004756.1, read on the forward strand.
TGTTAGCAATTACTTTTGTAAATAGCTTGTATACTACAGGGAGCAACCTAATCGGTCTGTAATTCTTCAAGTCCTTGTCATCTCCTTTCCTATGTATTAAAATGATGTTAGCGTTCTTCCAAGACTCTGGTACTCTTCCCGTCAGGAGGCACCTCGTAATTAGGGTGGCTAGTTTTTCTAACACAATCTTTCCTCCATCTTTCAGCCCATCTGATGTTACCTGATCCTCACCAGCAGCTTGGCCTCTTTGCATGCTCTCCAAAGTTTTTCTGACTTCTTCTATCATTACTGGTTGTGTGTCATCTGGGTTACTGCTAGTTCTTATAGTATAAAGTCTTGGTTGTCCCGGCTACTGTACAGATCTCTGTAAAACTCCTCCGCTATTTTAACTATCCTATCCATATTGGTAGTTATTTTGCCTTCTTTGTCCCTTAGTGCATACATCCGATTTTTGCCTATCTCAAGTTTCCTCTTAATTGCTTTGACGCTTCCTCCGTTTTTCAGAGCATGTTCAATTCTCTCCATTTTATACCTTCTTACGTCGGATACCTTACGGCTAATAATCAACTTGAAAAGCTCTGCCAGTTTTATTTTGTCTGTTGTACTTGAGGCTTTCATGATTTGACGCTTCCTAATGACATTCTTTGTTTTCTGGGAAAGCTTGCCAGTGTCCTGTCGAAGTACCCTGCCTCCTCCAACTTCCACTGCAAACTCCGTAATGATACTCATCAGATTATCATTCATTGTATCTATGCTAAGGTTGGTTTCCTCACTAAGAGCCGAGTACCTGTTCTGAAGTGAAACTCTGAATTCCTGTACTTTCCCTCTCAGTGCTAGCTCATTGACTGGCTTCTTGCGTATCAGTTCCTGTCGTTCCTTTCTCAAGTCTAGGCGAATTCGAGACCGTACCACTCTATCGTCACTTCATCGTACCTTGCCAACCACATCCACATCCTGCACGATGCCTGGGTGTGCACACATTATAAAGTCTATTTTGTTCTTATTTTCGCCAATAGGGCTCCTCCATGTCCACTAGCGGTTTCCTCGTTTTCGGTAGAAGGTATTCAAAATCCATAAATTATTGCTTTCTGCTAATTCTACTAGTAGCTCTCCTCTGGCGTTTCTAGTACCGATGCCATAATCTCCTACTGCCTGGTCTCCAGCCTGCTTCTTCCCTACCTTTGCATTAAAGTCTCCCATCAGTATTGTATACTGTGTTTTTACCTTACTCATTGCCGATTCCACGTCTTCATAGAAGCTTTCAACTGAAGCGTCATCAAGGCTGGATGTAGGCGCGTAAGCCTGTACCACCTTCATCTTGTATCTCTTATTCAGTTTAATTACGATACCTACCACGCTTTCACTAATGCTATAGTACTCCTTTATGTTGCCAGCTATGTTTCGGTGAATTATGAACCCCACTCCCAGTTCTCTTCTGTCAGCCAAGCCCCGATAGCAAAGGACGTGCCCATTCTGTAGTACCGTATAGGCCTCATCTGTCCTTCTAACCTCACTGAGCCCCATTATATACCATTTAACACCCCCTAGCTCCTCGAATAGTACAGCTAGATTTCCTTCACTAGATAAGGCTCTAGCGTTAAACGTTGCCAAGTCCAGGCTCCAATGGCGGCCTGTTCGGATCCAGAGATTCTTAGCACCCTCTGCTGCGTTGCAGACTTGACCGCCGCCATGGTCAGTTGCTTCGCAGGTGCTGGGGACTGAGGGCCGTGAGTTATTCGACGTATACATGTGGGAGGTAGTGGCCAGATACTGCACCAGGGTGGCCAATCCTTCTCTGGTGAGGGAGTGCATTCCCGGCGGTGGTTACCAGTGAGGCCGCACCTCCGGCCTCGTATTGCAGTTCCATCACCACGCGGATTTTTTTATCCGGTTGGAAAACTGCGCGGCACCGGGTTTTTAACCACGGACCTTTTGCATGTGAGGCGGACGTTCTAACCACTACGCCCTCGCTGCATCGCTAACTGGTCGCTCGCTTAGCACTCGCCAACTTGTTAGCCGCACGGTGGTTTGTGGAGTTTTGTCTGCGGCCGCCGCTCCTAAGCTGTTGTGCTACGGGAATGGAAATGAGTCTTTGACGATGTGTGCCATCACGGCGAAATTATTAGCATGTCATATCTCACATATGTTTTCATTTCACCTTGCACGTATTTCTCATATGCATTTGTATTCATCCTATGTCACGTGTGACTCACTATTTTACATATTTATTGAGCAGCCGTATGCACACACTATGGTGATGACTGTGCGCTGGCGTCTGCGATGCCCGTCATCCATCTCTTTCGTCAGAGCAGCTTCAGAAGGATTGTGCGAGATCTGAAGGTAAAGTTATTTGTGTGCCATATTTTAACGCTTGTTTTTATATTAACGTGCCCGCACTTGTAATACGCGTGCATCTTCGTCTTATGTGACGTTTGCCTAACTAATTTCACTATAATATTGTACGTGCAGCCGTGGGAACATAACGGGCAAAAGGCTGCGTGCGCTGGCGTCTGCAATGGCTGTCATCTATCGCTTCCGTTGGAGGAGCTCCCCAAGGAGTGAGGCAAGTTTTGACATCGAGACTGGACGTGTACACTTCACCATGAATTCACTTAAAACAATAAAGAAACATCATGTGTATGTAAAAAAACAAGAGATTTCTATGTCTCACTTTTGTTTTTTGTTGTTGCTGTGACTGTGAAAGCAGTTACCCATAGGTAGCTAACTACTTTTTTATGTGTTACTTTTTGCGGAATTTGTAGCTCACTGCGCAGAAAAACAGGCGAAAAAAGTATTAGGCCTGGCGGAAAATAAAGAAAAAACAATGTTTAAGCTGGGGGCAAAAAGTTCATCCGATTGTAGTATTTGAGTGGATGAACCGTTCGTCCGGCAAGATGCAACTGTGAGGACTACCAGTTGCCCGGTAAGGTGTAAATGTGAGCATTAACACTTCTTCCATAGGGTGCAAACGTGAGAATCAAGCGTTAGTCCTTTGGGGTGAACTATGGGATGAACGGTTGATCACTAAGGTGTAATTGTGAGACTAAATGTTAGTCCCTTGAGGAGAGTAATTCTTAGATCCGGTGTCGTTAGTCCTTAAAAGGTATAATGGTTGTGGCAGCTCATTAGTCCACAACGAACCACACACCCTCTTAACACCCTTTCGCCTTAGAGTGAGGAATGCCTTGCAGTAGTCTTCGCAGTGCAGTGCTTCCGGTCCCACCTGTACGGACACCCCTTTACCACCGAGACAGATCACCGTTTTCTCTGCTGGTTGGTCAATCTGCGTGACCCATTTGGTCTGCTGGCGCGCTGGGCATTTTGTCTACAAGAATATGACTTCACGGTCCCCTATAAAAACAGGCGACGCCATGCTGACGCAGATTGTCTTTCGCGACGACCGCTTCCAACGACGGAATGTGACGCGGAAAGCTTCGACACCTACATCGCATCACTGGATCAACAATTTCCCGATACCAAGACCTTTAAGGATGAGCAACAAAGGGACAGTACCATACAGCAACTTTTTGCTACCAAGCTAAAACCGTCGCCTACGTGCTTCTGCATCAGAGACGGGTTAGTTTACAAAAAAAACTACACCAGCACCAGCTCACGATATCTTATGGTGGTTCCAAAGGGTATTCGCGTTTATGTTTTCAGGCTATGCGTGATGACCCAACATCCAGTCATTTAGGCACAGCAAAAACACTTTGCCGTCTTCAAGAAAGATTCTACTGGCCCAAAATGCACCAGACGACGGAACAATACGTGTCGACCTGTAACGAGTACCGACGTCATAAGCGCCCAACGAGTGGCTTTTCCAGGGCGATTACATCTGGTGCCGCCGCCTAGTTATCCATTCGAGCCAGTCGGGATGGACCTCCTTGGACCCTTTCACCGGTCTTCCGATGGAAATCGCTACATATTCGCCTGCACCGACCATTTAACACAGTACTGCGAGACAGCTGCCATACCATCGGCAACTGCAGTTGATGTGTCTTTCTTCAAGCTAGGCTTTGTAATTCTACGACCTGGACATCCAAAAATTGTAATAAGTGACCGTGGCCGACAATTCACAACAGACGTGGTGGAAGAGATGCTTCGTATCTGTGCTTCAAGGTTTCGCCATATATCATCCCCAAACGAAGGGTTTAACTGAACGAAAGAACAGAACTCTCACGAATATGCTGTATATATATGTTGCATCAGATCACAAAGACTGCGACAGTATTCTGCCTTTTATCACTTATGCATTTAAGACCGCACAGCATGAAATTACCGGCTACAGTCCTTTCTTACTTCTATTTGCTTGACCGCGTCGTCATATCCTGAGTACCATCTTCCCGTATTTGTACCACATCCCTGCATATCCGAGATCATCTGTCGGGCAGAAGAAGCCAGACTCCTTGCATATTTGCGCACTCATGCTTCGCAAGACTGCTCAAAGGCACATTTTGGCCGCCGACACGTGACGTACTATCGCGGTAACCTAGTGTTGCTGTGTACACCAACTAGAAAACGTGGTTTGAGCAAGAAACTGCTAGCGCACTATGCGGGACCTTACCTTGTTATAGACCATATCAGTGATTTAGTTTACCGCATAGCACGTCTCCATTCGAACAGCCGACGGTCTGCAAAAACTGAACTTGCCCATGTTGCACGCTTGAAGCGCTTTATTCCTCGAGGGGCTGTTTGACTCGCCCAGTGGGCTTTGTCTGCGTTGAGGGAAATGTTACCACAAATGCAATTTAGGTATGCGCATCTGTGTAGCGGGGAACAGGGTGGTGCGATATGAAGAGGACGTTCGGTTGGTGGCAAGAGGTGTCTGGTTCGGGTTCATTGTATACCCTCGAGGCGACCGTTACGTAGACTCTAAATAAACCCCTATTATTATACTTTATTGAAGTTTGTGCCTACCTCACTTGAGCTAGAAGCGGCGCAGCACTTTTCACAAGTGCCTAGCGATCTTTTTTCGTACACATTACACTTTCTTATGCGAAACGAGCTAGCCAACACATCGGAAGGCGAAAAAACAAAAAGCAAATAATATGTTGTACATTAAAGGAAGAAGTCTTGGCCCATTTCATATAGAACACCACACCTGAAATCGAATATAGGGCGCATCGCTTTAGGTTTTGTTAACACATGGCAGCAAAAAAACACGCTTTATTTACGTGGTATGAATAACAGAGTTTCTTCGAAGCTCCTTTTTATTTAAAAAAATTCGAATACATTCATTATAGTAGCACCTACTAAATTGCAAACAAGTTTCTACTGCAGAAAAACGTCTTTAGCTCTTTAGCTCTTTACCGTCTCTAGTGGGCGATTTCGCGAGCTTCAAAAATCCAACAACACTGCACAGCAAAGTTGTAGCAATGCACTACTACACGCCACTCAAAAGTTCCAGCACACTCTAAGGTACATGCACGTATAAACAAGACATGGCTAGCAGATGACGCATAGAGCAATCCACATTTGTGCGCTTAAACCAGTTGCCGCCAGACAGCGACTGTGTTCGATCTCGCGACCAGTATCAGCTTACTGCTTGTGGTGTTGCTAATATCGATTTTCTTGTTGGCATCGTTAGGAATATGTTAACAACTGGTTTTACGAAACATATGTGGACGTTTAACGTATGTGTGTGCGTGTACTTGTACAGTCGCACGCAATATGATGATTATCGCACGAGCATTGATCTGCCTGACGTCCCAGAGGCCTATAACGGCATGTTTCAGAATTGGGAAAATCAAAATCGAGCGTTTCTCTCTCCTTAGCTGGTTCTTCCGTGCTATAAAAATCGCCCCTAGAACAAAGTATAAACCCTTTTTTTCTTTTTTTGAGCATTCTATTCGTTGGGATCGAGCAACTTTTAGTGGACTCGTATCTCCGCAGGTAACTACAATATTGCTAGGAAAGATAACTTAAAGCTGCTGCTTGGCACTGCTTCATTTATTCAGTACGCTAATAGGGAAATATTGCAGCTCAAGGAACATCAAAATGTGTGTTTGAAGCTAACGTGATAGTCCTATCTTCAATAAAGAGTATTTTGGGGCATGACACTGTTCTAGCTCTTGGGCGACGCTCGCGCAACAACCTTCACATCGCTCTACTGTAAATATCTCTAGCGCCACTTTGTAGCGTTTAGCTCCACTGAGCTACACACTAAATCCGCGCGCCTCGTATAACATAGATTCCCAAGATACGTGGGATCTGCCAATTTTTTTGATAAATTTTCCAAAAAACAAAGCAGTGGGCCACTTGCATTAGGGGTGCAAAGGTTGATGGATGGATGAATAAAAAAAACTTTATTATGTCTCAAGGCAGTGTTAGATCGCCATCAGAAATTGTTGATGGCAACCTGTGGGGCCAATTCTATAACCCTTGTATCGACCACTGCTTTCTGGCTGGTCAACACGCCCTTCTAGTATTCGAGGGAGGCCTCATGCATAATATCCGCTGGTGGCGGACCAATACTGCATTTACACACAGTGATTTCATATGGTGCCGCTACCTATCACCATTTGCATTGCGGCTTTATCTCCTCTGCGAGTATTTTGCTCAAGGCGTCTGGGTGCAGAAAAGATTGCGTCTGCACTTTAAACCAGACACATTCCTGGGCCTTAGGCACCCGCATGTGCGGGGGCGAATAAAGCCTCCGCTCAGTCTTTATGATTGGTGATATCGTGAAACGACACCAGCCCAGCTCTCGCGTACATTCTCGGAACGAGCGGCTCTCCTGCCCGGCGGACTAAAATGCGAGTATTCAGGAGAGGTGCCTCATTCCCGTGGTTTCGAGAGAAAGCTGGTACCAACCACAGGTCGCGGGATTGAATCGCGGCTGCGGTGGCTGCATTTTCCATGTTGGCGAAAATGCTGTAGGCCCGTGTGCTCAGTTTTGGGTGCACGGTAAAGAACCCTAAGTGGTCGAAATTTCCGTAGCCCTCTACTACGGCGTATTTAATAATCATACGGTGGTGTTCGAACCTTAAATACCACATATCAATAAATAAATCAATCAATCAGTGCTGGTACCATTTCTGCTTCTCGAATTTCTCGTCCCACGGAAAGCTATCCTTGCTACCCAAAGCATCTCGATGAGCACTAATGTTGTTGTTCTTGCTAAAGCTATCTCTGCCCGGCTGCTGACGACAAATTTTTGCATCGTTGCATCGATACGTCCCCCGGCGTATGCCTGCTGTTCGACTGATGTGGACTCCGCTGGCATGACTGACTCAGCGGCAGCATGAGCATCCGGTTGATGTCACTTCCTCCAGGAAAAACCTACATAAACGCGGACGCCAGCGGCTTGGGACCATTGGAAAGTGATTCGGGCTAGTGAAAGCATCTTGGCGAGCACCTATATAGCTCTTGCTACAGGTAGTTGACCGCATGCCACTTTTTTTCTGCATTTCAAATAGTATCAGATGGCTTTCCAGATTATTTCTCTGTTCGTTTTCTTTTTCTGTGTGTGTTGTTCCTGCAGCTTCTTGCTGAGGTGAAATATGCCTTCTAACGTACACTCTAAACATTTTTACACCCATAAGGGTGTATTTGTTTTGTCCCATGGGCAACACCCTTTTAGGGTGTCTAGGGACACCCTAAACAGTAAGGTATGTAGAAACACCCTGAAACCGTAGGGTGTAATGAAACGTTACAACCTACTTTAATAGGTGTTTATGAACACCCCTAAACAATGGGTGTTGGGTGAAGCTACACCCATGCGAGTGGGGTGTACACTGAAAACACCCTGATTGATTGATTGATATGTGGGGTTTAACGTTCCCAAACCACCTTATGATTATGAGAGACGCCGTAGTGGAGGGCTCCGGAAATTTCGACCACCTGGGGTTCTTTAACGTGCACCCAAATCTGAGCACACGGGCCTACAACATTTCCGCCTCCATCGGAAATGCAGCCGCTGCAGCCGGGATTCGAGCCCGCGGCCTGTGGGTCAGCAGCCGAGTGCCTTAGCCACTAGACCACCGCGGCGGGGCTGAAAACGCCTTTGAAATGATGGCAGTTATATGGATGAGCATACTTGATGAAATGAAGCGCAATTAACGGGCAACAAAAGCAGAGACACAGGAGGTTACGCTTAGACTAGTGTGTTGAGGAGATCCGTTCATAGCACTTCATTCCATCAAATATGCATCAACAACTGGCCCAAGCCTCAATTTTTCTCAGGGAGAAGAATATTTGAACCTTTTCTGTGGCCGACAGGAAAGAAGAAAGATACTGGTGTAACCCACTGCACTTATGCCTGCATGCATGCAGCTGATAAAATAAGGTGCCGTTCAAGTTTCAAGTTTTATTATTTCCAAAAACAGGGTACAAAATCTAAGATATACAGACGAGGGACCCAGAGCCAGCGACTTTAGTGGGATCCTCGGTTTGTCGATACAAATTGACGGTAACATTTATACAGAGCTACAGAAAAATCTTACAATATGGGGACATCAAAATGCACTTAAATGAGATGCATGAGACCAGTGCATATATTTGTGTAGGTAGACTGGGCCGAAAACGACAAAGTAAGACGTGGAATGCACACACACACACACACACACACACACACACACACACACACACACACACACACACACACACACACACACACACACACACACACACACACACTGTAGTGCAAGCAGTAACCTATAGCGTAAGGTTCAATGGAACATAACGCCGCAGCAAAAAACAATTAAGCCCGTATGTTAACATCTGTCTTTACTATAGAAAAACTGCAAGTCTGAAAAACAGGACTCTGATGGTATTCTGCAAAATTTTGAAATATGTCGCATGAACATGTTTCTTTCTCTCTATACTAAAAATTCATTGTTTTCAATAAAATAAATTTCCACAACTTTCAAAAACATTTGCGGTAGTCGCGCAAATGACTGGGAGATATGGCGTTTGATTGACACCTATACAATAGAAAAAAACAAGTAGACACAGTAAGCGAGTTTCTGGAGTCACATTTACAACCTATTACATCTATCAGTATAAACTTCGACATTAAAAAAATAGAACATTTGACAACGTAGTGCCAAAATATTCAAGCAGTTCACTGTTTTCAGTGCATTAAATCAGCACGACTTTTTTTTCAAAAAACATTTGCCAGAACCGCAAAATCGGCTGGAAAATTTCGAATAAAGTGACCCTGTTACCTTCAGTTAAAGTCCATTGCATACTGATAAATTAGGGCCATTTGTTTCAATCATGCTGGCAGGGTAAAAAAGCATAACTTCTTCCCGTTGCAGCATGGGCTGTTCAGTGGCTGTGCGTGTTGTGTTCCCAGATAGATATGCTGCCCAGTCCTACGTTTGGCTGCAACACATGCTTAGATACCGTGCAGTATGTATAACAATAAAGTAATTTTGTGCAACAAAAAAAACTAATAAGACGCTTCACATAGCTAAAATACCTTTAGCATCTTAGGTACTTAGCGAAGTTAAACGCCAAAGCGAGGCGATGGCATTAAAACTCTGAATAACAAGAATATTTTGAAAAATACACATGATGAAAACAATCTGAATAAAATGTGCTCGAACGTTAGCAGTTATGTTCAAACAAGTGTTTGCGCTGTTCGAGTAGGCAATTCGACCTCACACACAAAAGAAAGGTCTGTTCAAACAAAAGTCCAGCTTCAGTGCTCGATGAACTACTCAGGCACGGCTGTCGGCTGTGTCACGCTACGTTGCGGGTGAACGAAAATACCGGTGAAGACAAATTTAGCATGTAGGCAAACTTCGCAGGGCGCACCTAACGCGAAGCAATATGCTGTGTTGTCACCCGATGCATCAACCCTAATTATCACGATACTGTTACCCAACAAAACGAAAAAGAACCGAAAAGAACGACATGGACACCACGCCCTTGTTTTCCCATCTCGGTCTTTTTGTGCAATAAGAAAAAAAAGAAAGTATGTGAACTACCGACATGCCCAAGCATATGCATCTTAGATACGGTTGATGCTTAGAGCTAACAGGCGCCGTCCCCACACATGTAATAGTTAGCAAACTAAAATTGATGTGCAGCACGAGCGGGCCCCGTTAAAAACGGCTGCCAACAAATGGCACCGCAAAACTCAGTTCAATTTCTTCGCTCAACCTTAGCGGCACACGCTCACTCTGCTTTCTACTCAAAACAATCTAAACACACAAACAAAAAGCTTACCCACAATCACACTTCGCCATCATCCCCGTGATACAGTTCGGACAAATATTCATGCTAAGAAAACAAATGCTGATTTGTCATCAACTAGTTGGAAACAAAATTGCTTTAAGGCGTTATTCTCGTGCTGATGCAGTTAACAAAGTGCTGAATGGAACAACGTGAGAGCGGTACTCACTGTTTCACTTCGAGTGCTCCACAATATGAATCCACAGGTCCAGCCTTCAGGATGGTGCACCTTCGGAATAATCAGCACTGACAGAACACACAGGTGCAGCACAGAACTTAGGCACATTTCAAACTAAACACCGATTAATAAACTCTACCGATCGAGAAGCCACGTGCACCACTCGCACACACATGGGAGGGTTTTTCGCCAGCCCACGCAGTGACATGTAAGACGAAGTCGGCCGGCCCTTTTCCCGCGCTATGCGCTCGGCGCGCAGCGGTACCGGGCAGAAAAGGTTGTCTAGGCGACGAGACTTCATGGCATCGGTGCGCTCTCAGACCGGCTAGATGTGGTTGAACGCTAGCTCCGGCCCTCTGCTGATAGCGTAAGCGCTGTTTTTTTTTTTGTGGCAGCAATTTGTTGCGTTATACTCGTTCTTTAACAGTGCATCTAAATCGCAGTGAACATTGTGACAGTGCAGTGTGGCCAGCATGAGCTACTAGTTAGAACGCGCATTTGTAATATTCAGGAGCAGTAATTAGCGCACCTTCACCGACCTAATGTAGGGAATTTCGGTAAAAAGAAACTAAGCTGATGCTTTTTGCTTAGCTCTATGGGTCTTTAGGAACTGCACATTCAGGGTCACGCAGGTGATATTTTATCAGCATTTTCATTTTGGTAAAAACATTGCAACGTTGTATGCATTGGCCGTCACAGTATTCGATGAGAACTTATTGCCACGTGCGTACTGCTAGGAAAACGAAGACGACAGCGCATACGCGCACCTTCATGCTCTTATGCAGCAAGCAATAACAAGAAAGAAGAAGAACGCTCTGGTGCGCAATAAATAAAAATACTGACCTGCTGCTACTTCCTCAACCTGTTAATTACTACTTCTGTCTTCTCGTTGCGGCAATACATTTGTATTTAGCTTGCAGTCCTTGGAACAAGACCACAGCTGAAAATATTTCATCAATGTTGTTTTCTCACTACCTACAAAGTCAAGGCTTTGACCGAAGCACGTGTACTGGGGAAGTTACATAAATTAAAAGAAGGGGATTCAAAAAAAAAACACGGAGAGAGAGAGAACTAGAGAATGCGTTCCGGCTCCCCTGAGGAGAGCTTTGTTCGCACTTTAGTCAACAAGGCTTCGGTTAATGTGAGTAAGGCTGCGTCAAGGTAACCGAAATGTCTTTATTTCGCACTTTTCTTTATGGTCGGTGTCCTCTTCCTAAATTCCAAGACGCACTTTTAAGAACACACGAAGAGAAACATTCGCTACAGTAATTAAATAAAACGTGCCTGCTAAAAATACATGACGTCAATGTTCGATTTTTAGGGACCTGATGGCCTGCTGACGTGGTGATTATGGCTAAACAACTGTGCTGTTGTTGTTTTTTGCAGGTGGCGGACGTTTTATCTCCAGTTTTAAAAAACTTGATCTTACGGGGGAGGGGGAGTGTTCTATGCATGGCTACACCAATGTGCGCTACATTACCTACACAAATGACACAGATGAAAGAAACAGGTACAGGAGAATTACCCTTACTCTATTGAACAAGCGGTGCTTCTACTGTAACTTCCGTCTTATAGTAGTTTGCGAGCTTTACCGATGAAAACTGCGTTTCGGTCACATTACTTCCTGCTTCAATTCATTACTAGATTTACAAGAAGTTAGTAGTAAAAGCCTAATTGCTGGTATCAAGATGGTTGATGTATACTAACAGTATAAGAAAAATTACCCGAAAATGTCGTGAATTTTCAGCCTTGTAGGCACGTGTGGTCAGATGTGGGTGCACGTTGAAGAACCCCAGGTGGTCGAAATTTCCGGTGCCCTCCACTACAGCGTCTCTCATGATCGTATGGTTGTTTCGGGACGTTAAACCCCACATTTTATAAATAATTCGTAGCCTTGCTCAATACACACCAAATATAAGGGTGTAAATGAGGTGTTTTGAGGGTGTTTGATTCACGAACAACTCAAATTTTGAAATTGGGGTGTAAAAGGGTGTTGATATGGGTGCTTTTATTGCGTATACCCGTTTTACACCTTTTAGGGTGTAAATTTTTTTAGAGTGTAGATGTTGTAATGAAGGTAAACACACTGAAGGGCGACATGACTAGACAGATAAAAGAGTTGCGAGATGTACTAAGGAAAGTCCGTGTTCTGGGTGAGAACAGGGCTACCGCTTATGAGGCGAATGTAAGTGAACTCACGAAGAGAGTGAAATATTTGATTGATCAGTATGAAGGCATTGCAGCAAAACTTGACTCCGTTCTCATCGAGAAGAATCTGCTAAAAGATAAAAACGATGCTCTGATCTCGAACAACACTTAAGTGACAAAACAAGTGGAACAGATGAAGCATTACTCTCGTTTTAGCAACAATAGAGATCGGAGGAGTCTCAAACGCTTAAGATGAAAACTTGATCGTACTACTGTGTAGAATTGCAATGACAGTGAACTGCCAAGTTCAACCATCAGATATTGACACGGTCCACATGATTCCTACACCAAGTAACCCTAAAGCAAATGATATTGAAGTCCGGTCGCTTTCCCGCAACAAAAAGAATTAACTTTAAATCAAAGTTCGTAATGCAAGGCCCACAGCTAAGAAGCTTGGTTTATGCAATGAGCCACTGAACATCTACTTCAATGGCCATTTAGGTCCCCATAACAACAAAATTTTTTCTGCTGACTCGACGCTTTAAAAAGCAAATGATTGGCGGTTTTTGTGGATGGATCAGTGTGTGGTAAAAGCCCGTCAGAATGCATCAAGTGCCGTACACAAAATCAAGTCAATGGAAGACCTTCGTATATTTACGGATGGTCATACTGAGTAATTATGGTCACTGCTCGACATGTCTGCTTGCTTGACTTCACCCGAGTAAATTAAGTATCAAACTCCGCAATCCCCAGATTTCTCTCTTTTGCACTGAAAGAATCGTAGTCTCCAATGTCATGATGATGAATTGTTCACCTATGTGTCACCTTGCATTATTCGTTCGACATCATCGGTTCATCTGAAAGTTTGCACAGAGATTAATTCTGTGTTCGCTACAATAGCCCGGGTTGGAAATTTCCATTAAAAAGTGGCCAATTCACAACATACACTTCTTTGCACAGAAGGGTAGCATCATCATCATCATCATCAGCCTGTCTACGTCCACCCTTCTCTGGGAATCCAGTTGGTGACCCTTAATGACCAGCGGTTATCCTGTCTACGTGCTACATGCCCGGCCCATGTCCATTTCCTCTTCTTTATTGAAGCTATGATATCCTTAACTCCCGTTTGTCCCCTAATCCACTCTGCTCTCTTCTTGTCTCTTAAGGTTACATCTACCATTTTTCTTTCCATTGCTCGCTGCGTCGTCCTCAATTTAAGTTGAACCCTCTTTGTGAGTCTCCAGGTTTCTGCTCCGTAGCTAAGAACCGGCAAGATACAGCTGTTATATACCTTCCTCTTGAGCGACAGTGGCAATCTACTTGTCATAATTTGAGAGTGCCTGCCGAATGTGCTCCACCCCATTCTTATTCTTCTAGTTACTTCAATCTCGTGGTTAGGCTCTGCGGTTATTACCTGCCCTAAGTAGACATAGTCTTTTACAACTTCAAGTGCACTATTACCTATCACAAAGCGCTGCTCCTTTCCGAGGTTGTTGTACATTACTTTCGTTTTCTGCAGATTCATTTTAAGACACATCTTTCTGCTCTCCTTGTCTAACTCCGTAATCATGGGTTGCAATTCGTCCCCTGAGTTACTCAGCAATGCAATGTCATCGGCGAAGCGTAGGTTACTGAGGTACTCTCCATTAACTCTTATCCCTAACTGTTCCCATTCTAGGCTTCTGAAAACGTCCTGTAAGCACGCAGTGAATAGCATTGGGGAGATTGTGTCCCCCTGCCTTACACCCTTCTCTATTGGTATTCTGTTGCTTTCTTTATGAAGCACTATGGTAGCAGTTGATCCCCTGTAGATTTCTTCCAGAATGTTTATATATATTTCATCTACGCCCTGATTCCGCAGTGTCTGCATGACGGCTGATATTTCTACTGAGTCAAACGCCTTCTCGTAATCTATGAAGGCTATGTATAGTGGTTGGTTATACTCTGAGCATTCCTCTATTACCTGATTGATAGTATGAATGTGGTCAATTGTTGAGTAGCCTGTTCTGAATCCTGCTTGTTCCTTTGGTTGATTAAATTCTAATGTTTTCTTTACTCTGCTAGCAATTACCTTTGTAAATAGCTTGTATACTACAGAGAGCAAGCTGATCGGCCTGTAATTCTTCAAGTCCTTCTCATCTCCTTTCTTATGTATTAAGATGATGTTAGGGTTCTTCCAAGACTCTGGTACTTTTCCCGTCAGGAGACACCTCGTAAATAGAGTGGCTAGTTTTTCTAACACAATCTGTCCTCCATCTTTCAGCAGATCTGATGTTACCCGATCCTCACCAGCAGCTTTGCCTCTGTGCATGCTCTCCAAAGCTTTTCTGACTTCTTTTACCGGTGGAGTGTCGTCTGGGTTACTGCTAGTTCTTATAGTATTAAGGTCGTGGTTGTCTCGGCTACTGTACAGATCTCTGTAAAACTCCTCCGCTATTTTAACTATCCTATCCATATTGGTAGTAATTTTGCCTTCTTTGTCCCTCAGTGCATACATCCGCCTTTTGCCTATCCCGAGTTTCCTCTTCACTGCTTTGACGCTTCCTCCGTTTTTCAGACCGTGCTCAATTCTCTCCATGTTATACCTTCTTACATCGCATACTTTACGTCTATTAATCAACTTCGAAAGCTCTGCCAGTTCTATTTTGTCTGTTGTACTTGACACTTTCATGATTTGACGCTTCCTAATTAGATTCTTCGTTCCCTGGGAAAGCTTGCCGGTGTCCTGTCTAGCTACCCTGCCTCCAACTTCCACTGCACACTCCGTGATGATACTCGTCAGATTATCATTCATTGTATCTACGCTAAGGTTGGTTTCCTCGCTAAGAGCAGAGTACCTGTTCTGCAGTGACACTCTGAATTCCTGTACTTTCCTTCTCAGTTCTAGCTCATTGATTGGCTTCTTTCGTATCAGTTTCTGTCGTTCCTTCTTCAAGTCTAGGCGGATTCGAGCCCGTACCATTCTATGGTCACTGCATCTTACCTTGCCAACCACTTCCACATCCTGCACGACTCCTGGGTGTGCAGTCATTATAAAGTCTATTTCGTTCTTATTTACGCCATTAGGGCTCCTCCATTTCCACTTGCGGTTTTCTCGTTTTCGGTAGAAGGTATTCAAAATACGCAGATTATTGCGTTCTGCGAATTCTACTAGTAGCTCTCCTCTGGCGTTTCTAGTGCCGATGCCATAATCTCCTACTGCCTGGTCTCCAGCCTGCTTCTTCCCTTCCTTTGCATTAAAGTCGCCCATTACTATAGTATACTGTGTTTTCACCTTACTCATTGCCGATTCCACGTCTTCCTAGAAGCTTTCAACTGAAGCGTCATCATGGCTGGATGTAGGCGCGTAAGCCTGTACTACCTTCATTTTGTATCTTTTATTCAGTTTAATTACAATGCCTATTACCCTTTCATTAATGCTATAGTAATCCTCTATGTTGCTAGCTATGTTTCTGTGAATTAGGAACCCTACTCCCAGTTCTCTTCTGTCTGCCAAGCCCTGATAGCAAATGACGTGCCCATTCTGTAGCACAGTATAGGCCTCATCTGTCCTCCTAACCTTACTCAGCCCTATTATATCCCATTTAATGCCTTCTAGCTCCTCGAATAATACAGATAGACTTCCCTCACTAGATAACGTTCTAACGTTAAACGTCGCTAAGTTCAAGTTCCAATGGTGGCCTGTCCGTATCCAGAGATTCCTAGCACCCTCTGCTGCTTTGCAGATCTGACCGCCGCCGTGGTAAGTTGCTCCGCAGCTGGTGGGGACTGAGGGCCGTGAGTTAATTGACGAATGCCTACGGGAGGGGGTGGCCAGATACTGCACCAGGGTGGCCAATCCTTCTCTGGTGAGATCATCGGTGCGTACCGGCTTTAAGCCGGTACGATCAGACAGTAGTGGGAATGCTCCATGCATGTCTTCCTTATTGTTGTTCAGCAGCGTTGGCGGCCACCCACCACGGAGCCCAACGAGGGGACGCTACAAGTTTACAAATGCTGAAAGCTGCAGACGCCAGCCGTACAACGCCACTATGACCCAATGCACCTAGACCAAGGTAGGCTATTTGCACAGGGTTAACCCTAGCCGCCAGGAAGTGTGGAAGTAAACGGAAGAGAGTAGAAGACAGGACAGATAAATAGTAAGAGATAAAGATGAAGATGTAGGAAGAGAGAGATAGGAAAAGGCGACTGCCGATTCCCCTGGGTGGGTCAGCTCAGGTGTGCCGTCTACGTGAAGCCGGGGCCAAAGGGTGTGTTGCCTCTGCCGGGGGGCCTTAAAGGTCCAATCACCCAGCCTCGGCTCAACCCCCAGGATCCCCTTTTCCTCGGACATGGCAAAGCCACGCACGGCTAGGCGTGGGAGGTAGTCGAAACTCCCCCGTTAGCTCGGGTTCGTGGTGTCGCTACACACCAAACGCCTACTTGCGCAGGC
The DNA here is from genome assembly GCA_013436015.1 of Rhipicephalus annulatus. NCBI lineage: Eukaryota > Metazoa > Arthropoda > Arachnida > Ixodida > Ixodidae > Rhipicephalus > Rhipicephalus annulatus. The sequence goes on from WOVY01004756.1 coordinate 119,819, forward strand.
ACCCCTGCGGTATGTTTAAACATGACTAAACTAAAGTTATTGACTGTTGAACATTGTGAGTGAACTTCCCGCATAAAATAAAATTTGTTCATGGATGTTTATTACAACTTTACTTCAAGGGGATGTGATAACATCGGTGTTCAGTTGACTTTATAGTTATTAGTCGAAATTATTATGATAGGCTTATTTACTAATAACTATCCAAGTTTAGAAAACTTCTTGCTCCCAAAAGCACATCAAAGTTTGATATTGCAACATGGAATCAAAAAGGATCCTGCAATTGAAAGCTCAACAGGCTACCATATTGATAACTATATTATTATCGCAGCAGTTCCAAGCTCCAGTCTATCTTATTTAGCCCTAGTCTGCACTTTGTACGAGGATGACTGCAATGCAGGTGATGTGTCATAATCACATGTAACCCCCTGTAAAGGCAGTTTCACTGCAGTAAATGGCGTACCAAGTCTTAAAAACACCTTTTCAATGCATATTAACTTGCCTTTAACCTTTTTGTTTAAAAAAGAACCCTGTAAATTATTTCATAATTTTGAATTACCAACAAGTGATTCCTCAATTATTTCAAGTGTAATAATGGTTCGCTTAGCATCAAGCTTGATTTCACTAGCGGTACATGAGCTTGTCTACCTTGCTAATGCAAACTATGCAGTGGCCTAAGACATTTTGGAATAAAGTAAATATGAAATTTACTGCAGACCCAAGTTTCATTAATCAGAGACATTAAAAAAACTTTCCACAATTCAGAAACACATATCGCAGATGATAGTACAAATTTACTTTTCCAGTGATTAGGTTTCATTTTGATTGCAAGATACCTCTGAAAAAAAAAACAACCCGTGGTCCGAAGGTTGTTGTTTTCACAGATTCTCACTGTTTTGCGCTCCTAAAATATGAAATTTTCGTTCGTAATAGGATTATTTGTACCGGTTGAACTCCTTGTATCTTCACGAACAAATAGACACCACTCTGACCCTCCTAGAACCAATATTGCTAAAGTTATACGTAGATATGTGTAGAGCTCACTTACCCGTGCTGCTGACGCGGCCGCCATTGGACGCGGCGTTCAATGAAGATCAAGGAACTCCTTATTGCAGTGGGGATTGCTCTCGTTCTCGTTCTCGGGTCTCGTAGGTCTTGGCCCTCACACTCCTCTTTGGGTGACTCCATCTTACCTCCGCCTAAATCTCTACTGATATCATCTTTCTCTGTCTCTGTGCGGAATTGCTGCTTCGACTTATTGGCCATATATGGCCGAATCTCCGAGAATGGTTGTCTCAGATCTCTACTGACGTTCCAATAGTCGGGCTAGCTGGCCTCTTTTCTCTCAAATCAATCCCTTCTAGACTTCCTTACAATGTCCTCACCATGTTTTGTTTTCTCACTATCTAGTGCGCTCTGCATTGGGGTGCTGCAAGTAGGTTCTTTCTTTTTTTTCCCTTACTCCGTTCCTTTGTGACACTTTTCTTTGTTTTTGTCTCTCCAGTCAATGTTTGGGGCTCCCTAAACCCCAGCCCGTGACTATCTAACGTGTCCTACCTTGTTGTATTAACCGAGAAGTGCTTTTTTTATATCAGATTCTACCCTGTTGCGTGCAGTATGAATATTCGACTACTTAGTTCCGTGCAGTATGTGTTTAAGTGGGGGAAATAGGGCCCGGTTTCTCTTCAATTAACAACGTAATTCGGAAAATAGTACTGGGTAGTTGTTAAGCCCTTTATGTTCTTCCAAGCTATCAGAAAAGTTTTGTTCACTACCTGATTTCCAGCTCGATGAACGTGGATTTAATTGTGATATCGTTCCCATTCAAGATGGCTGCCCCCTTGACGCTGTGTATGCAGACTTTTCAAACGCTTGATCCCGGGTTACTACGGCAAAATACACACTGAGTTCGTAGTATTCTGTAAACTCAAGGATGTATAATCCAGCAATAAACTCGACTTTCGTCGGTGGCACTTAGATTTCTTTGATTATGTTAGATTCGATTAGCTACCGTGCCCTGTGCTTTCTATAGAGGAAATACATGGGGTGACCACAACCCCTATAATTCGACTTCTGTTGATCCTAGAATTTCCAAACCTTTGGAGCAAAATCCGCACTTATATCCGCGACCGAGGTGTCCATGGCTTGGTATTCTTCGTAGTTTTGGTCGTTTTCGTCGTTCCGAAGCCTGGCGAGCTCTGGGGAGGCCTCCAAGGCCGCCCCCAGAAGGGTAGCTCTAGACGTTAAAGACAACATCAAGTACAAAGTACGACGGGACCTATGCTTTACAACAGAATGGTGGGAATCACTTTTCATAGATATTCCTCTTGTTTCCACATCAATTAGTTGCGTACCACATAGGACCAAACTTACGATTGTGGACGTAATATAAAAATCCCCACAAAACCAGAGGGAAGATTTCCTTCAAGCACTACAGTTGTTTTTAGAACACATAACCAATAAAACAAATATTTTTATCACTAGTGACCTCAACATTGATACCTCAGACAAGAACAAACTAGCTTGGGAGTACTTCGAAATTTTGGTGTCATATGGTCTAACCCAAATCATAAATACTCTGCAACGGGTTGTTGAACAAGCAGGAGTTCACTCGGCGTAGGAGAGCTTTATTTAGCGCAAGGGCTAACTGAACGCAAGCCTGCGATCACAGCAAGTCTTCTTCCTTTTCTATACTCGAGCTCCATGCCCACTGCCCTCGTTACAATCACCCCCGGCCGATGAGGGAGCCATCCTGGCGACCTAAGGACAGGTGTACACAGAAGGGTCATGGTATGGCTTGAGCCGAGAGATGTGTACGATTTCTTTTCCGCGACGGCGCTTGTCCGGAGATGCATCCAGCGGCTCGACAAGGTAGTTAACAGGGGATGTTTGGCCTACAACTCGATAAGGGCCGTGGTACCTGGACGAAAGCTTGTGGGAGAGTCCTGGAGGAGTGGAAGGAATCCATAACCACACCAGTGAGTTCGGAGCAAAGCTCATATGCGTGGTTGACGCGTCGTGGCGATGTTTTTGGCGCGTCTGGTCATGTGACGTGAACGCACGAGCAAGCTTCCGACATTCTTCAGCGTGTGCTGCTGCTCGAGAAACGGTAGTCATCTCTGAGGGGTCCGGTCGATAAGGAAGAATGGTATCCATTGTTGATGATGGCTCGCGTCCATAAAGAAGGAAGAAAGGCGAAAATCCAGTCGTGCTTTGCGTTGCAGTGTTGTAAGCATATGTCACAAAAGGGAGTATGCTATCCCAATTTGACTGGTCGGATGAAGCGTACTTGGCCAGCATATCCCCAAGTGTACGATTAAAGCGCTCTGTCATCCCATTAGTTTGCGGGTGATAGGCTGTGGTAGTGCGGTGTATGATGCGACACTCGCTCAACAACGCTTTGATGGCATCGGAGAGAAAAACGCGGCCACGGTCGCTTAGTAACTCCCGAGGTGCTCCATGCCTTAAAACCAGGTTTTGCAGTATAAAACACGCAACGTCTTTTGCGGTAGCAGAAGGTAACGCAGCTGTTTCGGCGTACCGCGTTAGGTGGTCGATAGCGACAATGACCCAGCGGTTGCTACTCGAAGTATAGGGAAGCGGACCGTAAAGGTCGAGTCCGACACGATCGAAAGCTCGTGCTGGACATGGCAACGGCTGCAAGGGACCTGTGGCATGTTGAGTGGGCATTTTGCGTCGCTGGCAGGTAAGACAAGACCTCACGTAACGGCGAACGAAACGGTACATACCGCGCCAGTAGTACCGCAGCTGCAAGCGGGTGTATGTTTTTAACACACCAGCGTGGCCACATTGCGGATCATCGTGGAACGTGGCACAGATGTCAGAGCGCAGATGTCGGGGGATGACGAGCAGCCACTTACGGCCGATCGAGCTGTAGTTTCGGCGGTAAAGCAGGTTATCCCGAATAGCGAAGTGTCCTGCTTGACGGCGAAGCGTCCTGGAAACTGGAGCGGGCGTCCGGTTTGAGAGAAAGTCCAAAAGAGAAGAAATCCAAGCATCTTTGCGTTGCTCGGAAGGCATGTCCGAAATGCTGATGGCCAAGGCAGCACTAGTGGAGATAGGCGAGCCGACAGACTCTGAAGCTAATGGCGAACGTGACAGGGCATCGGCGTCGGAATGCTTCCGGCCAGAACGGTAGATAACACGGATATCGAACTCCTGTAACCGCAATGCCCACCGAGCGAGCCGACCATTAGGATCTTTTAGTGAAGATAACCAGCAAAGCGCATGGTGGTCTGTTACAATATCAAACGGACGTCCATATAAATAAGGCCTAAATTTTCCGATTGCCCAAATAATGGCGAGGCACTCCTTTTCAGTTACACTGTAATTCTTCTCGGCTTTACTGAGGGTGCGGCTGGCATAGGCAACGACGTACTCGTCAAAGCCCTCCTTGCGTTGGGCCAGTATGGCACCTAGCCCGACACCACTAGCGTCCGTATGAAGCTCCGTTGGAGCAGACGGATCGAAATGTCGGAGTATGGGAGGCGTGGTGAGGAGCCGTCGGAGTTCCAGAAATGCATCGTCACACGCCTGCGACCACGCTGACAAATCAGAACTTCCGGCAAGAAGATTGGTCAAGGGGGCGATAATGGAGGCGAAATTGCGGACGTAGCGGCGGAAGTAAGAACATAGGCCGATGAAGCTTCGAAGCTCTTTGATGGTGGTTGGCTTTGGAAACGCTGCGACTGCATTAAGTTTCGTAGGGTCCGGGAGAATGCCGTCCTTAGAAACCACATGGCCGAGAATTACAAGCTTGCGAGCGCCGAAGTGGCATTTCTTCAAGTTAAGTTGAAGTCTCGCCGTGGAAAGGCACGTAAGAACTTGCTCGAGGCGGCTGAGGTGAGTCGCAAAGTCGCTTGAAAATACCACAATGTCATCCAAATAACAGAGGCACGTTTTCCATTTCAGACCTCGCAAGACGGTATCCATCATCCTTTCGAAAGTGGCAGGCGCATTGCAGAGGCCAAAGGGCATAACGGTGAATTCATATAGTCCATCCGGTGTTACAAATGCTGTCTTCGGGCGGTCACCCTCTGCCATGGGCACCTGCCAGTAGCCTGAGCGTAAATCTAACGAAGAAAAGAACTCTGCTCCTTGTAGGCAGTCCAAAGCATCATCGATGCGCGGCAGAGGGTATACGTCTTTGCGCGTTATCTTGTTGAGTCGGCGGTAGTCAACGCAGAACCGGATGGATCCGTCTTTTTTCTTGACGAGAACAACCGGTGAAGCCCAAGGACTGTTGGAGGGCTCGATGATGCCACGTTTCAACATGTCGTCCACTTGTTCGTCGATGACACGGCGTTCAGCAGATGACACACGGTACGGACGCTGCCTTAGCGGGGCTTGTTGACCGGTGTCAATACGGTGAACGACCGCAGAGGTTCGGCTTAAGCCTGACTGGTCACGATCGAATGAAGAACGAAAGCGGAGAAGAAGATTTATAATCTCTTCGCGTTGAGTTGGTGCGAGCTCAGAGTCGATGGCATCCGAGAATACGTCCAGAGCATCATTAGGCGCGTTGGTAGGAGTGACAGCACAAATTGGGAGCGAAACCGTAGAATCGGGTATAGAAGCCGGAAGAATGCACTCGTAAGGTTCGTAGCTTCCCAGGCATTCTCCACGTAGTAGGGATGACGGGCTGTCCGAGGGATTGCACACATAAATGGCAGCGTGACCATTGCGAAAAATGACGACGGCGAACGGAAGCATGATATTTCGACGGCGCGCAGATGGGACCGATGGCATAAACAACACAGGTGATTTCGGAGGGGAGGCACACGACATCGAGACAACAGCAGCTGAGAAAGGCGCAATGTCAACGTCAGAAGCAGCAAACACTCTACACGAAGCACCATCGTCGGGGTCATAGCACGGCACAGATAACGCGAGTTCAGAACGAGCACAGTCGACCAAAGCAGAATTTGACGAAAGAAAGTCCCACCCAAGGATAACGTCATGCGAAGAACGGAATAAAACTACAAATGTGACGACGTACATCGCACCTTGAATGACGACTCGTGCAGTGCACAAAGCTGAAGGCTGAATATGATGGGACGTAGCTGTCTGCAGAGATAGGTCGGTAAGTTGTGTGGTCACTTTCTTCAAGTTTCGGCACAGTTTCTCGCTAATTACAGATACGGCAGCTCCAGTGTCAACAAGTCCGTGCACCTTAATGCCATCAATATAGAGTTCGATTTCGTTCGGGGGACAGCAGTTAGGTCTTGAAATTTTCGCTGCCATCGCAGTTCTTGCCTCCGGAACTGCGCCCGTCAGTTTTCCCCTCGCGGTGGGCTGTTGCGACGTAACATCGGAGAAATAGATCGACGACGAGGAGAAGGTGAACGGCTTGCGCCGGATGGTCGGCGACCGGGACGTACGTCTAGAGGTGGATCGGCAGGAACGGGATATCGCGGCTGAGTGGGCATGGTGGGCATGTAATGTGAGGCCCCTGCAATGTCGTGAGAAGGAAAGCTACGACGACGGCAGTGACGAGCTACGTGGCCTGGGATGCCACATGAAAAACATATTGGCCGATTATCCGGAGTGCGCCATTGGCTGACGATAGGGGCACTGTTCGCTGAATAAGGTACCGTAAATGGTCGTGCAGGCGGCGGCGGCATATAAACGTTCTGAGTTGTTTCGTATACAGCCGGAGACGGGACAGTCAACGGGCGGGCAGGTGGCGTCGACGAATAAACGTGGCGAGTAGCTTCGTAGATGGCCGGAGACGCTGGCGCACGTGGCCGAGCAACTACGGCTGCATACGTTAGTGGTGCGGTAACAGTTGATGGAGCCTGAGCTGGCGGCAATGCTTCGGCAACTTGCGATTGAATGACCTGGCGAAGCGAAGGCGACAAGGGTGACATCGGCTCGGTAGTTCTTGTGATTATAGATAGCTGCCGGGCGACCTCCTCGCGTATGAATTGCTTTATGACTGGCATCAAAGCGGAGTGGTCGGCGGTGTCATGGCGATAGTCGAGGGATGAGATGTCCGCGGTGTCTTGAGCAGCGCAACGTGTAGAAGCGCGCTGCCTACGCAGCTCATCATAGCTTTGGCAGAGCTGAATCACCTCGGCGACCGTCTGGGGACTCTTCGCAGCCAGCATTTGGAAGGCACCGTCGTCGATTCCTTTCATAATGTTCTTGATCTTGCCTGCCTCGTCCAGAGTCGAATCGACGAGCTTGCAGAGAAATAGCACATCTTCGATGTAGCTCGTGAAAGTTTCATCTGCTCTCTGTACTCTGCCCCGCAAGCGCTGTTCAGCACGAAGGCGGCGGACAGCAGGACGGCCAAAGACTTCCGCGAGGGTTTTTGCCAATTCTGACCAGGTACTGAAATCACTTTGATGATTTCTGTACCATAGTTTTGCCACGTAGGTCAGGTAAAAACTCACATTTGTGAGCTTATCGGCTGCGTTCCACTTATTGACGGCGCTCACCAGTTCATACTCGGCAATCCAGTTGTCCACATCTTGGTCCTCTGTGCCACCAAATATGGGGGGGTCGCGCTGCCGGAGAGCGCCAGCGCAGAAGACAGGCACAGGTGCGAGATCTGGAGTAGCAGCATGAGATGGTCCCGGATCAGTCATTGTAGGAGGTCGTTGGAGTGTGCGGCTGCGAAGTTCCAGGGTGAGGACCAGATGTACCCCGCACTTCCACCACTTGCAACGGGTTGTTGAACAAGCAGGAGTTCACTCGGCGTAGGAGAGCTTTATTTAGCGCAAGGGCTAACTGAACGCAAGCCTGCGATCACAGCAAGTCTTCTTCCTTTTCTATACTCGAGCTCCATGCCCACTGCCCTCGTTACAACTCCAACATTGTACAGTGGTAACAAGCATACTACTCTAGACCACATAGTGACTAATTATCTCAGCTCGGCCCTTGCGAGCGGTAATATCTGCTTATATAACAGACCATATGCCTTTCTTTACTGCATCCACTTCTTCATTTCCTGCTGAGCATGAAAAATATGTCCGTAAAGCATATGTCTACAAAGCCATAAGGCGTGAATTAGATTTAGAAATATGGGAAAGTGTTTATAGTGCCACTACTACTGATGAAAAACTTGATGCTTTTATAAATACACTACATGGTCACATGAGCAGCAATTGCACTATAATATCCGGTGGTAGGAAAGGTTCGAAGAGAAAGCCATTGAGTACACAAGGTCACTTAAAACCAATAAACCATAAAAATATTCTACATAAAACTTAAGCTTCATCCTTAAAGATTAGACTTGCAATTAGATACAAAATACTTAATAAACGTCTAAACGATGTTGCGAAGGCCAACTATTATCACTTAAAAGTTATTCGTGCCGCTAATAATAATGCTAAAATATGGAAAGTTTTGAACCACGCAATAAATAACGTAACACATGGAAGTATTTAGATAGCTATTACTGAAGGTAGCACTGTCATAACAGATTCATGTGCACTGGCAGAAAAATTTAATAGTTATTTCACTGACGTCAAAACAGAGCTTACCTCAAAACAAAATTATGACAACTTTCAACAGAATGATGATTTATCTATATTTGAGCATCAAAGCAGCTTCTTTTATCTGGCAGCTACTGATCCTACAGAGGTCCAAAGTGCTGTACTATCGTTAAACAATACAAATTCTGTAGGACATGAAGACTTACCTGTAGCCCTGTTGAAACACTCAGTGAATTTTATTGCAGAATTCTTGGCCAAAATAACAAACACAGCGTTTTCCTCTGGTGTAATTGCAACAGCCTTGAAAGTTGGCAAAGTAATACCAATATTAAAAAAACAACTACCCGACGAGGATTACTGGCCCATTAGTTTGCTTTCACCTCTATCTAAGGCAAACGAGAAATTACTTCTTAAGCGAATCATCTTTTATTTTGAAACCAACAGACTGTTATCAAGCGCGCAATATGACTACCTTAAAGGAAAAGTACAGAACTGGCCTTGCTCACCCTAACAGAAAACATTAGTCAAAATATTGAAAATAAGCTCCTTACTATAGGCATCTTCATAGACTTGACCATAGCATTCGATGTTATTATTCACAAGCAACTGCTATCAAAACTAAAGGGCTATGGTATTCGAGGCACTCCTAATAAGATAATAGAAAGCTATCTCATGAATACGCAACAGTATGTGTACATCCATGGACGAAATTTCGATTAAAAAAAACGTAAGCTCAGGCGCCCGCAGGGGTCAATATTAAGACCCTTTTTGTTCATTGTCTTCATAAATGATCTCCCATTGCACATACAGGAAGAATGTGTCCTATACGCAGACGACACAAATATCTTCATGGAGACTAAGAGAGAAAGATTTATACCAAAAAGCTAATCGCACTCTTAACAGGCTTTCTTACTGGTTACACACAAATAAATTAATTCTAGATGCCTTTAAAAGTGAATTTTTAATTTTCTCTGCCAAAAATGCGCCACTCAGAAACGAAATTTGCTTTACAGTGGAGTTCCCCTCGAAACAGTATGTTGAACGAAATTCTTAGGCTTAGTCACAGATGAACATATGACGTGGCACAGTCATGTGCAAGATGAAACTAGGAAGATATACAAAAAGGTGCCAATATTTTATAGGCAAGGATATCTGTTTCCACTAAGCGCTATTCTGATTCTCCACTGAAGCTTTGTTGAATGACATCTGTCATATTGTATTTCAGTCTATGGCCTCGCATACCGAGCCACATTACAGCCTATTCAGGTAGCTCAAAATACTGTTTTGCGAATGATTTCTTCTTGCCGGCGAACTGAATCTATATATTTTGGTTATCCCTTATTGAATATTTTACCATTGCATCATTGCATTCTTTGCCTCATAGCTATTCTTACGTACAAATTTCTCAGAAATGTTATACAAAGTTCGTCAGCTCAATTTCATCAACAAGTCACGCATTATCAGACACGTTCCTCAAAGTTAACGCCATTAACAATATCACGAGCACGCACAAACTATGCGGCATTCTGTTTTCTGAATTGTGCAGCCAGTCTGTGGAATACCCTTCCTACAGAAATCAATCCATCATCCATTCAGCATTCTTCTAGCTCACTGCGCCAGTACTTCGTCTACAATTTAAAACAACACAACTTTGTTTGGTTTCGAGTTTTCGTACCGCTTGGCCTTTTGTTTTCTTTTGTTCTTATATTATTTTCTTCTATGTGGTCAATGGTTTCCTTCTACTTACTGTATATCGATTTGTTTTGTTTGGCACATACCTGCGTATAGGATTTATTTATTTTATTTACATTTCGTCCACATCTCCGGAGGCAATACGTAGGGGAGGTACACACAACAGTTTGACTACACAGTTTTCAATCGTAAAAATAGATTCAACAAATAAAAGAGCACTCAAAATATTTAAAGAGAAAAATTATTATTTTAATAGGATCTATATATATATATATATATATATTCAGCAGGAAGTTCAAGGGGTCTGGTACGTATAAAGAACACAAACGAGTACACGTACGAAAGAGCAATACTTTTATGCCAACGTTTCAGCCGTGGCACGGCCTTCGTCAGGGAATAAAGTACGTGTACTCGTTTGTGTTCTATATATATATATATATATATATATAATATTACATACTGCATAGTTCCTATGTTTATTTTGCACATTCAATGATTTGTCTTATTCAGTATGCAGCTATATTTAAAATACTTGTGCACTGATTTAAATAACACTATTTGACAAAGGGACCCCTTCCACAACTCGTGCTGCAGTCCTAATTGTATAAATATGACCCATTGTACGTTGTTTTTGTTACGGATACTAATTATTAACTGACTGAAACTGATTATGGTTCCATGCAGAAATCGCTCTGCGGTCACCAATATTTTGATCCTCGCTAAATTTAGGACCGCTATTTTCAAATCACTCATAATCACGTCAGATTGGGAATTGGTTATAGCCAGTGCTACAGCCGCTTTCACCCAAGTTTCATAGGAGGGGAGTTTGACCAAGCTAGCAACAAGCGAGCGTCTAAGTCTGTCCACTACCACAATCACAAATTCGTCTTTGTCCTTATATTCCGAGACATCTGTAAAGACTACCGCTTCGTACTCTTTTTGATGCGAAACAGACGAGTGCTATAAAGCAGGGTCTTTGACAAGTGACACCTAAGGCAGATGCAGAACTTTCAATTGATGTTCATTGAGCTGACATGAAAATTTATAACCGACACCAGCAAGGCGAGAATATCAGCAATCCCGATAACAAGAGTGTGAAATTCTGATCAGAAGCTCAACATGACGGCCGCCTACTAATGCCTAAACAACTTCCTGCTGCGCAAAAGCGATATAAAACATCCCGCACTAAAGCAACACGAGCCAGTTGCATCAAATTCATAATTAGACAATGCATCTACAAATACTAAAGCCCAAACATTGAAAACTCATTAGGAACCGAATGCCATCGAACCTTAACTAGCATTAAAAGAAGACACCCACCCTACGTGAAAACAAATTAATCCACTATTCTTGAAAATAAAGGCGCTACACTCGACTGTGGTGCTAATTATACTCCTTGAAGCAAAAAAACCTAACCAAGAGCCATGTAAGTGATTTAAAGATGTTTTGACAACATGTAAAAAACCCACAAAGTCAATAAGTAAAGCGCCACGTATAATACCCCAAATGAAACGCAGCAGGTCATTGACACTGCTTGCACACAAAGATGTGCAAATACTAAAAATATCATCATCCATCGAAACAAACTTAACAGCATAAAACATCATGCCAAAGAAAAAAAGCTTACAGATAACCTTCAAATAACCTTCTGAAAAGGCGATTTGCTTTTCAAAACTTATGACAGAATGTACACAAATACACTTATCACCGGACTTGCGGATATCTACACGTGCTACAAAAAGTCTTCAACTCGGTCACCCTCAAGACCCACCATGGAAGACTCACTGCTGGCGTCAGTACGAATATCGGTATCAGCATCTTGGTCAGAGGGAGCGAGGACTGTTGATGTCTGCAAACGCTCCCATAGTTCAGAGAAACCTGCATCCTGTTCTTTCTGCCAAACTACTGGCACGTCTTGGCGAGTGAGTCAAGTGAGCGTTTCCGTAATCCGAGAAAACTTGGCTATAAATCGGCGATAGTACGCGCAGAGCTCGAGAAAGTGACGTACTACCTTCTTATCGCGTGGAACAGGAAAGGAGGCCATGGCGGTGTTTGTGTCAGGGTCTGGTCGAACATTATTTTCACTGTCACCATAGCCGAGAAACACAAGCTCTTTCTAACTAAAGTGACTTTTGCTGGCTTCAGCGTCAGGTTAGCAGAGCGGAGAGCTTCCAGCACAGTCTTCTGACGCTTCAGCTGCTCCTCAAAAGTCACAGAAAACACGACAACATCAACCACATATACTAGCCACGTGTGCCACTTTAAACTGGTATTAACAGCGTTCATCATTCTCTGGAATGTCGCAGGCAAAGAACAGAGGCCCAAGGGAAGCACTTTGATTTTATATGGGCCATCCAGTGGAACAAAGGTGTTTTTTGCACATTTTCCTTTGTCAGTTTCGATATGCAAGTAGCCGCTTTCCAACTCTTTGAAAAATAGTTGGCCCACCGCAGTCTGTGGAGTTTTTTTTTTGCGTTTACCCGCCGGCTGAGTTCTTCGGAGTTCAAAACGTTTCGTAGAACGTGACATTATGGTATGCCTCTATGAATTTCCTTTCGTTTTGACATATTAACAACTCCGGGAAATGACACTTTCCGACTCTGGATTGCATCCACTCATTTTACAGTGATCCGCAAGGCAGTCACCAGCAATATTTTTAATAGACTGTTTTTAAACACCACAGTGCGACAAAAGGGCGTGCAAGCACTCACGGGAAAAGTGTGTACGCCGCATAAGCCGCCGCGAAGAGCATGCGGGCCTCTCCATTTACCTTTCCTCTTGCGCTGTCCGGGACATCTTGAAACACCATGAGTTTGGCTAGGTGCAAATGCGCAATGACCCTTTTCCTAGTCATAACAGCACCCCAAGTGGATATCACCGAAATCAAAGGTGGTGGCTCTGCGAATCCGAAATTGCCCTCCACATGCCGGTAAGCAATCACTGAGGCCTGCAATCACGTCTCTCTTCGGGAAAAACAATTGTATGTTCGCGGCACCAGATGTTGCTTGGTCCGCACGTGTCCTCACTAGAGCCCTACCAAACATTTAGGCAGAAAATCGCTTGAAAAAATTCTACTAGAATTTTTGGCGTAGCTCTCTCCTCTTCGAGGCTAGAAGCGGGAGTATTGTGGACAAAGACATACCAAGCAAAATACGAAGACACAGACACGGTATGTAGTGCGTGTGGAGAGGAGAAGGCAAAAGCTGAACACTTGATAATGTTCTGTAAAGAGCTCCTACCTATATTCGATGATAATGGCGCTGAATTTTTCAAAGCATTGCGGCTTAGGGACAGTGAAAGCGAAATGAACTTTGAACGGTAGAAATCACTAGGAGGAGGCTAACATATTGGTGACTACAATCGAGGCTCAAGTGAAACTCAATCCTGAAACACACAGTGATATTACTTAACTTCATGTCGAGGTGGCTGGAGACACCACCCAATCTAAAGGGCGCAGTCGGATACACCCATCCATCAACCCATCGTCACGTTTTGGCTACCATACACCATGGCGTGTGCGGTGCGCGTGCCTCCTCGAGGCCGGCGTGCATGCGCAGGCTACCTATTCGAAAAAGGTTCATTCAAACAGGAACTTCACTGTTTAGCTGCCAGTGCCGCTCGACAATTTCCAACCGTTCCACAGTACCAGGACTAGTTCAGCGGCTCAGGAGCATCACCCTTGTTTTTTTGGGGCGAAGTTCCTCTTAGTCTAACCTTGTCATGCGTCACGCGTAACACAGGGAAGAGGAGACGAGAAAAAAACAAAGGCAGTATCTCCTGAACACCTTAATAGACGGCACTGTCTCATAGAAGTACATACAAACTGCAGTTGAGTGAAAATATTCTGGATGGCACTGTGTCGCCACTCTCCGATTCACTGCTGAGTGGACTGTGCCTAGGTTCACGGAAAACGAGTGCCTCTCTCAGTCGCCTGAATACTCACCGTACGTCGATTAATTGATTATAGGGGTGTAACGTCCCAAAATCAACATACGATTATGAGAGACTCCAGAGTGAGGGGATCTATAATTTCGACCACCTGGGGTTCTTTACTGGTACCCAAATCTGAGCACATGGGCCTACAGCGTTTTCGCCTCCATCGAAATTGCAACCGCTGCAGCCTGGATTTGATCCCGCAACCTGCGGGTCAGCAGACGAGTACCTAAGCCACTAGACCACGGCGGCGAGGCATAGTCACCATACGTGGCGGATCGTTGGTGTGGCATGGACGAAGCAGAGCGCGGGCGCGTAGAAAACGCTTGCGTTGACTTCCTTGGCTCGCGTCTTTTCGGTGTTACCCGCGAGCCGTCTGCATTCTCGAAGGCAATCGGAGACATGGAAGTACGCACGGATGGACAGACAATTCGACCCACTCATCATTCACTTCGTCAATCTGCTGTGGTATTTTTTTTTCTTTGCGCCAGTGCCTTACTGTAAGAATAAAACTAAAAAGAGAGATACTAATTCGCTGGCTATAAAACGCACGAGTGGTATTACGTTTCACCAATCTCCATTTGGTGTCTATTAAAATTGTCGACGTACACCAGGTGCTGATTTTTAAACAGTACGTACAAATAGGTGTATATAGTCGGCACTTATTAAAGTACGATACGTTCACTAAGCAGCAAGTACGTCTCTTGCACGAAGTATAATTATCCATTAACATTGATAGGCCCTATTACTACAAGTGGGCATTAGAACAAAAGTGAAAAAAGGCAAGACAAGGAAGGGAATGCACACACCTTCTAGCTCTCACTCACAATGCGTGAAAAAAAGAACATCTACCAAAATGGGGTGCTAGCTTGCATATCAGAGATGCGCAGAAAGGTAAAAAACGAATGTGCAAGTTTACGGTTGGTTAATAGAGTCGCATCACATGTTTTTTACGAGTGCGAAGGTCGACATAAAAGTGTGGCGTTATTGTACCATGATACGCTCCTACCATTTCTCGCGTTGTCTGTTAAGGTTGATGGCACAACTTTACTGCGCTTTCAAAAACTGGATTAAATTGGCAAGAATGAACGAGAGGTCAGATGAGGCGGCTCAATTCAATGAATTTCAACGCTCTTAGGGCGCGTGTTAATATATCTTCTTGTCTATCTATGTACAAGTGGACAAGAAAAGAACGAGTACTTTGCGTTTAGCTCCAACGCAATAAGTGATTTGCCTCTAATCAAATTTTGCTTTGCCTACTGCAGATTCTTGCGACCGTTTTTTTTTTTACTACAGAACAAAAGCGATTTACCTGCTTTTTGGCGGCAAACGCGAGCCTCACCCCGCGTCCCTTTTCTACAATCTTCAGGCCATGCGTCTTGTTACGCATAAGAAGAAATGATTGCGATATTTCAAGCTTAATCATTGTTCACTGATCTGTAATATCTTTCTTCGTCGTGCGAACCGACTTTTTGCAAAGCAATGCAACAATAAGCAGCTTCCCCATATTTGAGGCGAGTAATTTGCCGCTGGAATATACTACTCATCTTATGTGCGCAATGTTTTTGGCAGGTCGTCACATTTGCGCGTTTAACAATATTCAAAGGCACCAACGAAAAATTTGACACCAATTTTACTGTACCCGCAGTGGCACCTGAAAGCACTTACCTAGCAACTGCATATTATCAGAGCTAGAAACCTCGCAAATAAAATTTTGTGCCATTCTTTTTTGCTAAAAATCGTTATAACGTCTTCACGTCTTTTTTACAGCAGGTGACTTATCAATTGAAGTCTAAAATGAATAATCGATTCTTTTCCACCCCGTAACATATTTGAGAAATTTGGTTATACCCGATCACTGACAAGTAAATGTTTGCCTTAAAAACAGCTAATCACTCAATATTAATGTATCCAACATGATAGCCCATTTGTTTCTGCATGAATGGGCAGTGATAATTGACGCACATTTTAATTGCCACTTCCAGTATACATTCACTCGGCAGTATTTACACTGACTGCATCGTTATTTTTTGTATTGATTGCCCAGAAAAACATGTAGGTACAATCAGACATGTATCATATGTGGGATCTTATACTAGACAGCAAACGGCGACAAGTTTGTTTGTTTGTTTTTGTTTTTTGTTTGATTGGTGCTCCCGCGGCGCCAACAAGTAGTGGGGGAATGAAAGGAGCAGGCGCGATCGACCGGTTCGACGTACACGATTTTCCCATAGGGCTTCGCACGCCCTCGGGAGATTCTGGGATTGCTTGAAAATGGTCTATTGACAAACTATGCTCAGTCAACTTTTGTTTGAAGCTTCTGCCTCTTTGCCCTATGTATACTTTATCACAGCTCAAAGAGACGCAGTACTCAACGTTGGCCGCACAAGCAATCAAGTGAGTGGCATGCCAGCTGAAAAACTGCCTATGAACTTTATCAGAAGCGAGAGAAAATTTTATAAAGCTTGCATGGGTCTGAAAACACAAAGTTGGCTAAGTATAGCTCTAAATGCTTTTTTTTTTCAAAATCTGAGAAGTGTGATGGCTATCAGGAACAGCTGGAGTTGTCGGTCGTTGAAATGTACAATCGTTGGTCGTATGAGTGGGCTTCAGGTTCTCCAGAAGAGACTCGCACACACTGTAGATCAATTATGGTGAGTACTCAGCTGCTTTCAAACAGTCAACCTGCATTTCAAGCATTTATTGCATTTAAATTTGTTAGGGTTTATCTAAAGCTGCTTTTACAAAAATCAAGATGATCCCTCCCTTTCATAACGGGTGTCACCACTATCTGAGTAAACAGTGTGCTTCTGGACAATTTTATAGTTTTCACAAGTTTCACAATTCAAGTACCCTACCCAGCAGCAAGTAAATTTTTATCTGTTTTTCATTAAAAATCATAAGGCTTGTTCAAGTTTACTTCAAAACTGCCGTACAAAGGCTCCTTACAGTGTTTGTACGTCGCGTTTCCGAAGCGCACATTCGTTGCACGGGCAATCTCCGAGGAAAGAAAAAACAATTACCTTATCAAAGTGCTCATTCAGAGTTATAGAAATATTCACTGTAACGGCATGTTAAAAGCAGGTGTTCAAAAATAGTGCTTTCAAACTATAGCCAGCATCGGATCACATAACAGGCGGATCAGGCAAGCTGCATACCCTTCAGATTTGACATCCAATGTTTGTGAGACCGCCTGGAAGCTGATGGGACGCTCAAAGACAATGACCAGAGTAGAAAGAAAAACAAAAGCGCTGGTGAATGTGGTGCCAGAGATTCACACAATACCACACAATCTCCAAAAGATAGGATCCTATTATAGTGTCCGTGTCGCAATGTCAACGACATCTATACTCTCAACTGTGATTGCCATGGTGAGGAGGAAGAAAAGAATGCGTTCTAAAAATCTTGGAACCTTTTTTTGTCAAGTCGGTACATTAGTCTTTTTAGTCCCGCCACGGGGTCTAGTGGCTGAGGTACACGGCTGCTGACCCACAGGCTGCGGGACCGAATCCCGGCAGCGACAGCTCCATTTCCGATGGAAGCGAAAGTGTTGTAGGTCCGTGTGATCTGATTTGGGTGCACGTTAAAGAATTCCAGGTGGTCAAAATTTCCGGAACCCGTCACTACAGCGTCTCTCATATTCATATGGTGGTTTTCGGACGATAAACGACACATATCAATCAATCAATCAATCAATCATCAATCAGTAGTCTGTCTGCCGTAGCCATACCCAAACGGCCCCTCAGGGTACCTCAAATGACCAACCGTATCCGCAGCAACCACCAATATTGCTTAGGTTTAGGCGTTCATGCTTGTACGATTGACAATTAAAAGCAATTATTGCGCATATCTCAGGCACAACAACAACACATCGATATCATGTATACGTGTCTTTATACTATAGGAAAAGCATACATAGGTAATTTTTAGAACCATATCGCTTATCACACTGCGGTCACAATGTAACGCTATGCTAAAAAAGCAAGTGTTTTGAACGCTTTGCTAACATGACATGGTGGTGGCATATGCCCGTCGCTTTGCGTTCTACACCTTATCGCCTCCGAGACAGGAGCGCACGCCTTCCTTCGTTTTCAAAGGTAACTGCCAGATAGCGACTGTGTATAGCGTGTCTCGATGCACTCGTTCACCTTCGCTGCCCAGATCGAGACACTCTAAAGGCGCGTGATGAAGTGCTTGGCCAGGAGGTCCCGCATTGCATAAATAAACTTGAGAGAAAAGTTTCTAGACTTTGAAATACTATACCAGAGTGTTGCAAATTACGCCGCTCATATGAATGAGCTTTTATTGTGGCTGATGCTAGTGCATAGCTTACAATTTAAGGCTCACCATGACCCTTGTCCCATGAAAATATCTTTACCTTGCGGTGGGGCAGCCAGTCTTCAATAGAGGTGGCAGAGCAGCACTTCTGGTGCCATCAGCCCTGCAGTCGCCTTCGCTGATGTAGGCGCCCTGAGATGTCTCTGACTTTTTCATATGAAATTGTGAAGGACCACGCATGCGGAGATGATTCGCCGGATGTTATCATCTTTGGCTTTGAAAGGACGCCACAGGATACGCCATCTTTGAGCCATTATGCCAAATGCATTTTCTATCACTAGACGGGCTCGGCTTAGGCGGTAATTGAAAATCTTTTTGCTGTGTGCTTCCGCAAAAGTGATAGGTTTGCAGTTGTCTTTTTCGCCTTTAGATGCCTCTTCAGGTGTTGAAGCGAGGAACGGTTGAAGGCCTGTATAAACGGTTATCCCCGCACCTACATGTAAAACACGTCATCCTGATCGAGCTTCACAAAACACAGCAGAGAACACATAGACATGCAATGAATGAACACGTTGTGCCATGTTTTTGTTTCAGGTTCATCAAAGTTGAGCAAGGAGAAGTTCCAATATGTAGTAAAGTGCTTCAGTGCCTCTAAGATAAACCAATCTCTGCGTTTAGCCATGGCGACATGTTTTGGCTTCATCGCACTACAGAGAATTGGTGTACTGAACAGCCCTCAGAATAGTAGCATATAGCAATGCACTCCAGTACTAAAAGTAATCAAAGGGGAGACTTGATTTTCCAAGGATACGGCCGCATCAAGTATGTATTCAAGGGAAACGCTTCATCTCCCACCAGGTAGAAAGGAATGCGGCCAATGTTCTCTAGAGGTGCATCAGGGGGAAATCGTTAATTCTTTGAAAGAATATTATCAGAAAGTTGGCATTCGCTCAATACTCCACCATTTGAATTGCTCCCATGGTGCCCAATTTCTACATAAAAACCATAAAAATATTAAACCATTACATTAGCAAGCACTACCACGCATGTCTTTTAAGATTATTTCAACGCAGAGGCCAAGCCAAATACATGGCAACCGTCCATGCAACTACAACGTCTGCTGGAAGCTGTTTTATTCAGCCGCCGTGCAACTACAAAGCCTGAAATGTAACACCAGTTTTCTAAAAGCAAAAAATACAGGACTGCTTATTTCACAATTTTACGGGCATTTACATGTACATACTGACACTTTCTGCCTATCCAACATTCCAAAACAATTACTTTCTGGTGCATCAAGAGTAAATAAACATGTACCTGTAGCAGGCGTCGCTGGCAGCGAGCATCAATTTACTAAAGAGGTGCTTGTAGTTGTCAACACTTCCCGATTTGACTGGGCAATCGATGGCAACATATTTTCCACCAATTTCACCCACACAGTGGGGCATGTTCTAACGTTCCTCAAACTCTCTTGCAATCTGATAACATGAAAAAATCGATAATAGCTTTCATGTTTGTCATGTTGTCATGTTTGTACAGCAAAAATTAAGGATGTTGAACAGGCAAGCTAATTTTTACAGCTGCAACGTATGCAACATGCATTTATAACGTAAATACCTTTAGCTTCTCGCCTGCACTTGATGGACGGGCAAAGTATAAAGGACCAAGTACGTTTCAGAGCACCTGGAACACTGTTGGCACAATATCGCACACTGTCAAACGACCATTTAAAAAGTTCAAAGAGGAAGAACGAAGCATTTCTCCTGCAGTGAAGAATCCGAGAAGAAATAATTATAGAAGCAAAGAGAGCGCACGTTTTCATGGTGGTGCAGAATTTACGTAATGGGAAAATGCCCATAAATAATAAAAATGAACGTCACTCGCAACATCCACCTCTACTACCTTTCGTTGGGTGGCTTTTTTGCAGTTACGACAAACTTTTATAATAATCATCGAGACAAACCGAATGACATGACCCGCATGCACATAAACCGTGGCCCTTTGACACAGCGTAATAAAAAAAACTATAGTAAAAATTGCGTGTACCAAGCTAGCTGCCTTTAACTGCGCGAAAAGTGTGAAATGCTTGCTCTCTACTTCCTATTTCACAGCCACCCTAAACAAATGAATGCTCCGGACGATTCATAAGGCAAGCTAACCTCAAAGTTTGTTGCAGTCAGTACTCAGGACTGATTGCCTTCCGGAAGTTGATGTCTTTTTTTTTTAATGCCACATTTTACAAGGTGCAACAGCGTGTCGAAAGTACGTGGAGGCATCCTGATGTGCCTACGGCAATACAAATGGCACTGCGTGACGCGCTACTAAACACCTACGCACCCAAGGGCACCAAAGTGAACGTTGTAATCTGAGTTGAATTCACTCTCTACGAAACTCCATGTCTCAAACTCGTAGAACAGGTAGCAGTTTGTTGGCCTGACCTAGGTTGGCAAGTTCCTGCAAAGCAGGCCGGACCCCCCAACGCCGCTTGCGTCGTCGTTGCTTCCGCGACGTTTCTTTTTCCTCTTCTTCATGTATTGCGAGGCTGCTTCTTGATAGAAGGCCTAGCAGCGCTGCTTCTTCTTGCTCACTTGACAGTAAAGCATCTTAAGATGAGAGGTCAAGCCCGCAAAACAAAAAGACCGAACTCGTCACGGGCAACCTGATGTTGCGAGTCGCTGACAACATCCGGGGAGCAGCTAATGCAATTCGTGTTCTCCCTATCGTTTATTACTCACTCGGCAGATGGCTCACTATGGCTATTCAGCGTATTCAGTGGCGTGGGGCGCGTCCAGTGCGAACGACGCTGCGTTTCCGCAGCAGGATCATTTCGGTCAATGTAAGAAGTGGATTCTTCAGTGTGAACTAGGCTTTACGCAGCGCCTGCAGAATACAATTCATCGGGTTTGTCACGCAGAACATCAAATAAACGTTTTTTTTTCACTCCCTTGACGCAAGACTGTCGTCTTCCGACGGCATATGCAGTGATACTTGCACATAACGTGCCTTTTTTTTTGCTAGCTTTCTTGCCAGCGCGGCTAAGGCGCCTCATTGTTGCACATTGGATAAGGTGATCAGCTCAATGCTGTTGTAGCTGGAATTCTATGCAAGTGAAATTTAGCAGCCCTGATTTCAAACTGTACGATGGGAAATCCCTATCGTTAAAACTACCGCGGTGCATTTGTTGACCATTTTAAAAATCTCTCCATTTGACGACTCTTAACTGCATGACTCTTATCTATTTTTATATATTACGGGTTATCGCATTTTCTGCCAAAATGTGCCGTCAGAATATTCGAAGCGCAATTCAAGGGGCACCAATACAACAGATATCGTACCAGACGGTATAAATGGTGTGGTTCTTAAAGAAATGGACGATTCACATCATTTCATGATCTGCGTTATGAATTGTTCTACATTGTGCGTTAACCAAACTGGCGCTTTCTCTTTTGTACAAACTACCAAATGTCACGTCTCTGAAGAACAGGTCTTTGTCAATCCTCTACGTAAGTAAATCTTGTGGTCATTGGTGAGACAAGAGGCGCACTTGACTTCTCGAAATACACTTCTTTAAAAGAAACTAGCAAGTACTTTGATTAAAGGCATGAATTTCGTAGTAGTGGCTGAACCAGTATCAATGAGGGAATGTTACCAGTTGATTTTCAGGTGAATCAACGTAGGCGCATGCCTTAGAGAAAAAGAGGAATTTCTATACCATATTCAAATATTGCACTGGAACGTTGTACAATGAGTACAGTTAGGATGTCTTACTTCGCTTTAATACAGAGTAAACGTGTACCAAGTAGTTGAGTAAAGCTGCACGCGTACAATAACACAAGGGCAGATCCGTGGTTGAGATACAGCAATTCGAGTTGTATTCATACAAATTTAGGAAAATCTACATGTGTCTTATTATATATAAAAAGGTCTCAAAGACTAATTTTTGCGCTCCTATTATAATTCGGTACAAAGCTACCAGTAGGGGAGGTCATGACAGAGCTGGATGTAAGCAAGTACGCCGGCCATTTTGCTTGGACATTTTGCTGCCAAACAACGCTTCTTTTAAATATTTGCATGTATAATAGGCTAATTTCATTCTTCCTTTTGATTGGGCTCATTCTAAGGCTGTTCAGTGAGCTAGTGCCTCACAATGCCTTGAATTGGGGCTGACAAACTTTTGCGTTCATTTGGCTCAGGGTAATTTTATAGTCAGGTTGTGCGCTTACAGTCAGCTGGTTTCCGCTTCTTAAATTAGATTGTGGTGTCTAAATCCCTCCTCCAGAGATGCAAGGAAAAGAAGAGGTCTATCTGGGTTCGTGAAGCTCCGTCGTGGTGACTTAGTGGCTAAGGTAGTCAGCTGCTGACCCGCAGATCACGGAATCAAATCCCGGAGGCAGCGGCTGCATTTTCGATGGAGGAGAAAATGCTGTGAGCTCGTGTGCGCAGATTAGGGTGCATGTTAAAGAACCCCAGGATTTCAAAACCTCCGATGCCCTCCACTATGGCGTCCCTCATATTCATATGGTGGTCTTCAGATGTTTAAACCCACATACCAATCATCAACAAATCAATCCGTTCATGCAGAAAAGTATTGGTAGTGTTGCCGTATGTGCACAAAGTGGCACATTATCTAAACAATGCGGCTAATAAGTTCAATCTGCTTGTGGTTTCTTCTGCGCCACACAAATTGGTAGGACTATGCCCTTGCATCACGGCACCAATTAATATTCACCATGCGGAGAAACCCACGTATGACCCTACATCACGAGTGCTGTGGGCGTTGTGTACAAAATCTGGCTCACTCGTGGAAAGGTTTACTTTGGGCAGACCAGTCGTTGTATTAACATTCGGACATGGAAACACGTGCGACGTATTTTAAATAATTTTACGTTTCATCTCTCGGTGCATTGTAAGACCTGTACAAGTGAACCAGTGTGGTCTAGCATTCGAATTCTGGGCAGAGGTTGAAATTCTGTGGCGAGAGAAGGAATGGAGGCTTATCACAAGAAAGAAGGTTATTGTTTTTCTTAACTGTGCCGCACTGCTGTTTTGCTGCACAGTAAGAAAAAACTACTTATAGGCTTAGTTGTAATATGATATGTGTTCCTTCGCCGTTCATGAGTGGCGTGGTATGCGATGAGTATTGCGCATGCGTGCGCCTTTCGACTGTTTGCATATGTAGGGACACTTCTGAACGAAGCTCAGTTATGAGCTATCGTCCTGTTTAATCGTTCCTGTTCCTGTTTTGCTTCCTGTTCTCGTCGACTTTGCGTATCCCAATTTTAAGACAATCAAAGTAGAATCTATCTAACGAGCACTTTTTGTTTTCGAACCATTATATGTACACTGTATCAGCGTTTCAAGAAATTGATAGAAAGAAAAAGAGATTACCTCGATCACGGTAGAATTTATCGCAACAAACACGAATGAAGAAGGAACCTTACGAACATCTTGATAATACGCCGTCATGAAGTCCCAATTTCACTGGAAGTAGCGTCACCGAGCGTCTCGTGACACATCAATCACCCGTTTTATTGCAGAAATAAATTCACTGTTCACTCAGTTTGTCATCACTGAACACAAATGGCACTTTGGTGTAAGCAAATAAAAATGAGCGGCCACACTATATGAAGTGAAAAAGGTGGGGTGGAGCCCGGCTGCCCTTTTACGGGCGGAAAGTAGCCGAGAGATTATTTTCAACATTTTCCCCAGCAGATATTATAAGGTTCTGTTGCTTGTTTGAGATACCGACGACGACGAAGGGACTATGACCGTGTGGCATATTCTGTCACTGTAACTTTCTTCTGCAGAGATTGTTGAATTAAGACAAAAATAATACCTTGATCATTTGTTGCTATCACAAGCATCATTCCCGCCAATGACTTTTTAATGTCTAGAAAACACGCGTTTCACAGAGGTTACGTAGGCTCTACCAGGCCAAAACCTGCAGTAAGAGCTGCGTACTGCATACACAAATAGCTGAACACTACGAGTAAATGTGACAATAAATTACGTAGTGAGATTGAGGCTGTTGAGGGGCGAAGACGTGAAGTTCAATTATTTGCATAATGCTCGAGGCTCAAGAAAAGCACGGCATGGGACTCTGTGCGAGATAACCTAGGTGCGTTGTTAGCACGTTGAAACTATTGGTAAGAACCCAGGAGATGATAAATATGCAAACGATGGACTTCGCAGTATGAAGGCGATTATTACGCTCTATATTATGAACTGCTGTCAAATATATCAAGCATGTGCGTGGTGATTTTACAACTCCTAGAGCATTTGGTGACGCTGAAGTTCTGGTCATTGCTCCCACAGGCAGTGTCTTGCGTACTTGAAAATAATGAAATGAAACAAGGAAAGATGAATGAGGCGTGTGCTTCAGCAAAGTCTCTTAAGGGCCAGGCGAGGTATATTTGCATAGCAAATTAGGCAGTGAACGTTGTTACATGGAAGTGCATTCAGCTCGACCAACAAATGAAACTGCAGAGTTAGGAAGCATATCGAATATCCTGTCTGTCATAATTTAGGCGTTTAGTGTGTATTGGTTCACACATCCCAGCCTTCACGAAAATTCAAAAGAATGAAAAAAATCCTATGCCTAAATGCCTAAACGGGATTGCTCCTAAAAGGGCACAAAGTGGTTCCAGCAGTGAACATTTTTTTTCTTACAGATATGCGCTTACTGCACTCTGACAGAAGTGTCTGGTGCGATGCACGTGCTTGCTTCACGTGAAAAAAAAGGGCCAGCAAGTACACTCCTCCAATCTTGTCAAACCATAACACCGTTTATTGAATTTCAGCACGTTCCAAAAGTTTCTCGTGCTGCACACTAATAAAATATAGCAATATTTATTTCACGTCCATTCAAAGAGCATTTGATTGTGACATAATATAGTGTCTAACGTTGAGATTGGACTATTCTTGTCGTCTTTCTTTCAAATTAGCACGCACAGAAATTGTTCAACAAACATACGTACATACATATACATACATACACATACATACATACATACATACATACATACATACATACATACATACATACATACATACATACATACATACATACATACATACATACATACATACATACATACATACATACATACATGCTTGTATGTATGTATGTGCTTGTCGAAAGAAAGTGTGCGCTTGAAAACATTATTACCTACACTAGTTGCTCTCTCACCAAGGCTGAATCCAATTATTCGACAACAGAGAAGGAGTGTCTTGCAATTGTCTGGGCAACTGCCGAATTCCGCCCCTACTTATACGGATGCCCTTTGAAGGTTGTCACCGATAATCACGAGCTCTGCTGTCATGAAAACCTGAAGGAACCAATAGGTCATCTAGCGCGTTGGAGCCTACAGCTTCAAGAGTTTGATGTGAAGGTGGTTTAGAAGTCCAGGCGCAAGCACTCTGACGCCAATTGTCTCTCATGAGCTCCAATTGACGTTGTTCCGCAGGACGCAGATGATGACGTTTTTTTCGGAGCGCTCAGTGGCGCTCGTTCTTCCGAACAGTGAGGTGACACTGATATTCATGACCTCAATCAGTACTTGAAAGGGCAGACAACCTCTGTTCCAAAAGCGTACAGCCACGGACTATCCTCAATTTGCCTACACAACAACGTTCTGCTGAAAAAGATTTTCCTAAAAATAGGGCCAATTTACTTCTTGTAGTTTCGCCACAGCTTCGCAAAGAAATATTGCGTGCTCGTAATGACAAGCCAGCGTCAGGTCACCTGGGATTCAGCCACACGCGTGCAAGAATTCAATAAAACTACTATTGGCTCAGACTAGCATTCGACACTGTGCAGTACGTGAAGACCTGTAGAGACTGCCAAAGATGCCAAACTCCCGTTGAAACCTGCTGGACAATTGAAGTCAATCGAGCCACCGTCAAGGCTTTTCTAACGAATTGGAGTGGACCTGGTGGACCCACTTCGTGCGTCCTCTGAAGGTAACGAATGGATCTTCGTGGCAACAGATTAATTGACTCGTTTTGCCAAAACAAAAACTCTACCAAAGGGCAGCGACACTGAAATCGCAGTTTGTTGACGAAGACATCGTTCTGCGACGCGGTGCACCCGAGGTGACTTGACACAAGCTATTCTACAGGATACTCACACAAGCAACCGAAAGACGGCGGCATTCCACCTTCAGACGAATGGCCTTACTGAGCGGTGGAACAAAACTATCGCCGGCATGTTATCAATGTACGTAGACATCGAGCATAGATTGTGGGATGGCTTGTTGCCACACGTTACACCGGCCTACAACACCGCAATACAAGAAACAACCCAAATGACGTCATTCGGGCTACTTTACGGAAGAGAACCTGCGACGATGCTCGACGCCATGCATCCGAACGTGACTGACGACGAAAACTTGGACGTCTCTCTCTACCTACAGCGGGCAGAAGAGGTTAGACAATTAGCTCGTCTACGCAATAAAACACGGCAGCAATTCAACACCCGACGCTACAATCTTCGCCGAAGCAACCAGCATTATAAGCCTAGTGACCACGCATAGGTGTGGACGCCTGTTCGAAAACGCGGACTCGGTGAATAACTATTGCGCTGCTCCTTAAGACCATATAAGGTTGTGCAATGCTTAGGTCCTCTCGACTACAGAGTTGTGCCTGATAACCTTAGCTCATCCCAACGACGTCGCCTACACACCGAAATGGTCCGCGTCGTACATTTGGAACCTTATCATGCTCGCTAGTACTCACACAATTTTCCACAACTTTTTTGTCTTTATGAGTGAATGTGTTGTTGCACGCATTAATTTGTACAAATCCATGTATTATTTGTTTGGTTTGAACATCCAGGTGGTAGTGCACGGTTATCATTTGTGCCAATCTTCTTCCTACGCGCCAAAGTAGGCGCCTGCTTTGAATACACGATGGTGTTGCGCCTCCTTCTTTTGTATTGATAACGGGTTGAAGCTGACTCACTGTGGGGTAGAATCAGTGTGCCTGAGTTTGCAGTAGCTAGCCGCGAGTATACTTTTCAGGTGACACGCCGGCGCGGGTGCTGCGTCCATCGGATGTTACCGCCGACCATCTAGGACTTCTGTTCTACAAAGTAAAGTGGTTGTCCCAAAGTTCCTTCGACTTCCTGTGGTACCAGTCACAACACTACGTGACAATACGCAGCTTTCAACACTTCTTGAGGTCGTAAAAACAGTCTAAAAGAGGGCTGTGAGCTCCTTTGTGGTGGGGTATTGTATGACTTTCATGCTTCGTATCTAGCGATATGTTAGGGCTCGCTTTACAAAAGGAAGCAGGAAAAAAGATTGGAAGGAGATTGTCAGGTGATTATGGTGGAAGTGGAAGAACAGTGGAACTACAGTACAGTGGAAGTACCATACAGTACAGTGTGCTTGGCGAGAATCGTCACGCTGAGAGCAACGTGCGACTTTGCGTTGTCTTACAGAAGGCTCTATTGTCGAGATGCCCTTAAGTCAGGGTGATGGCGGCGCAGTACATCACGTATACGCACGAGTTGGAGCAGGCGGATATTAAATTCTTCATTCGCCATCTGTCCTTGGGAAAAAAACTCATGGTGTATGACACCCGTGGCATCGAAATAGGAAACTATCAACATTGTCGTTGTTTTGTTCCTCTGCCAAGTCATTTTTCTTGACGTCAGAAGGCTTGTAGACCACCATTTCACACTCTGCTTCTTTATTTGTGGATCGTGTTTAAAGTACAATGTTTCGTATTCACCAACGATGCTGTCAACGAATGATTTCTTCTCTGCGTCAGAAAGCAAATGAGCTCCCGCTGATGCCCATTTTTCTTTCTCATTCTGGGTGAGTTTTCGGCACACGTCTCACAATCAGCTCTCCCAAGCTTCCCGAGCTCTCACGCTCTGACACTAAGTTTGGTGTCATGTTGTCCTGCTAATGTCGAGAGCATCTGATAGTATTTATATAGTAATTGTGAGGTCTTGCTCTACAAACTTCCTGAACCGACCCATGTTGTTTTCATTCCGTGAGGTTGCAGGGCGCCTCTGCCTTGTGTCGTCTTCCCCCAATGTTCTCCAGGACACGAATTTGTTGGGACACTCGAAAACCGGCACCCAAAATATTGTGTCGTTACCGTAATGGTCACAGAGGAGCTCGTATGTGATAGAGGGAGAAATGTCGTAGGCCCGTGTGCTCAGATTTAGGTGCACGTTAAAAATCACCAGCTGGTCGAAATTTCCGGATCCCTCCACTACGGCGTCTCTCATAATTATATGGTGATTTTGGGACGTTAAACCTCACATATTGATCGATCGAGCTCGTATGCCTTTGTGGTTGTCTTGCCGAGCTTCACTTAGAATTTTATGTTTACAATACGTTTGAGATCACTCTCCATCTCTCCAAATTCACTCACACTATATTACACAGATGACTAATGACAAATTTTTACATGTAGTGCTGACTAGTCGCTGCCATGGCAATAACATGAACGGATCATGTTAGCCTGAAAGCATGGCACTACACATTTAGATTATTTGTTTTGAAGAATCACTTCTGAGGAAGAAAATAAATCATTCTTGAAACTTTACGGGCACAGGTTGTATATATCTATCTTTCCCTGGCCTACGTCTCAGTTCTCTCATAATTGCTTTCTTAGCTTCTTGAAGACCAAAATTATTATCAAAGTTAAAGAAATTTTGAAGAGTACGACTGCATGCACTGTACATAAATAATTCTGCAGATCCCCAGCCTTCATGCAAAGCCTCAGGCAGTAGGTACGTAGTTATGCATGCTGCATTAAGTATTGGCTGTGAGCCAAGCGTCACGAGATGAATCAACGTGATTTTGTAGTGCAGTAGTTGTGTACACACCTTGTTCTTACACGAACGTCGACTACACTCGCGCTTCACCTATGGTCTCTTGTTACGTCAGCACACGCATCAGAGCACAAATACATTATCGAGACGAAGCGCACACCACGGTGCGAAGGTGTGATTATCAGAGGCAACGTTCGCTAGCGAATTCATCCGGGATCGAGCCATGCTTGAATATTGCTTGCTAAGTTACTGCAATACAAACGAAATGCTGATTAGGCTGTCCTAAAAGCACTGCAAACAATGTAATCATAAATGGCGTTAACCCAAAATGACGCATTTATTGTAGGAGCACATACTGCCACATGGCTGTGACATTGAGGAAACACTGATAACGTGTTCAAAATGAAACTGTTTGTTAGGCCGAAACTATCGCCGGAAAAAAAAACAGTCTGAAACTTCATAAATGAATGCGTGGTGCACGCTGACATGAGCGATTAGAGCGTCGATCTTCGATTAGTGATCTACGGCGTGAAACGTCGGCATTTATACATGCGGAGCGAACATTCCAACATTTTCACTTGTGCGCGCGTTCGCTCGAGAATTAGCTGCGCTGTTCGCGCTTGCGTGCTCACGCCCTAAAATAATCTGGAATTCTTTTAGAAATTATGGCATGGTTAGCGTAAGGCATTATCTACACATGCAATTGGCAGGCAGCCTAAAACACAGAAAAAAAAACGCTATGTCGTTGCGGGAGGTGTGGCAGAGTCACAGTGACAGATGGAAGAGCGGCTTTTTGAAACGTTTTCTTGCACAATGTTGGGGCAGGTGGACTTGCATGGCAGCCACTAAATTATAAATATTATAACTTGCGTATAGTGAGGAAGTTTTCACTTTGCCATTTTTCTTCATTTTCCCGGAAAACATGGCACCCGCTACACATTTTTAAGACATTATGTGCATTTTGTCGACGCTTTGGCTGACGACCAGGCAAAATCCTGCCAAAAGCTTTTGTATTGTGTTAGAGCATTCAGCGGCAAGAGCTTTACACAATTCGCGTCGTATGACGCATCATTATTACTTTAATCTTTTAAAAGGCTTTACACGTGTTAACGCAACACCTTACCCCTGTTACGAAGCGCGCCTCCGACGACTTTACGAAGGGCGCCACGAAATCTCACCGCTGCAACCACTGTTACGAAAAACGGTGACGCCAACATGGTCCCGAAGGTGCCACTGCTTCGAACTCAGCCGGGAAGGTCACCAGCCGTTTGGTAGCGTAGGTTTCTCCGCTCGCGACTGCTTCTGCGTAGAGCTGATAGACGAGCGGACGAGACGACGGTTAGTTAAACAAGGTTTATGTACAGCATATATACAGAGGCGTTACAAATTCAGCACTGGGGCTGACAGCTTAGAGACCCGAAGAGCCGAGGTCTCCTCTCTAACACATAGCTGTACTGCTCGGGACGCGCCGCAGGGCATTTAATATATGCACCGGGCGGCTTCTTTTAGTAACCAAATGTCCCACCAGAAGCGCCACTGGTCGGGAGGTCAGAATCCTCCATTGAGGTCGCCACTGGGCCGCGTCATTCTCATCAAATACGGAGCCGCTGCCCGTGGCTGCACCCAAGAACGAGCGACGTCGCCACGCATTGCGTAAGACTCGCCAGATAGGAAGGCACCGCCACGTGATGACACCGTTTAGTTGTTCGCGTCAGGCGGGCTCGCGTGCTGGCCTTGACACAGATTGCCTTTTTCAGAGGCATTGACGTTCGGTGTGCACTCACAGGCATAACACCCCTCACGAAGCCTGCATAGAGTAACTTCACAATAAGGTCCGAAGCACCGGCGTTGGTCAAAGCTAAAGTACTAAGCTGCCACACCGACGGCCTTGCGTCAATTCGCGAGCTGTCCTCGCCGTTTTTTTTTCGATTTTTGGCGATAGTAATAACGAACACTGGTGTCGGCTGAGGTGGTGGCAGTGGCGTTGAACA
Organism: Rhipicephalus annulatus; assembly: GCA_013436015.1. NCBI lineage: Eukaryota > Metazoa > Arthropoda > Arachnida > Ixodida > Ixodidae > Rhipicephalus > Rhipicephalus annulatus. Next base: position 150,961 of record WOVY01004756.1, read on the forward strand.
ACTACGGGGCCAGAATCGACCTTTGTTATGATCTCATAACAGTTTTTGCTACAAAAGGGGTGAGTATGGTATTGCCCCCATCTGAAAATAGAACTTGGAAGCACAATCACAAAGGAAGAAAGCACAGTAAACAATTGACACAGGCATAAAAGTGTAATAAAAAGCCAAATATACAGTCCTCATGTTCGTTAAGACACACGAAACGGCTTGAGACGCACGACATGGACGACTTCATGTCGCGCACGGCGCAATGAAGAGCTCGCAACACCGTCCAGTATAACCTCGTAGTTAAGGGCGCCGAGACGTCGAAGCCCCTTGTGCGGCCCGAAGTACCACCTAAGAAGGTTTTCGCTTAGTTCGCGTCAGCGTATCGCTGTCCATTCCCAAACATGGTCGCCGGGATGGTATTCCACGAAATGTCGTTGGCGAGTATCAGCGACTGTCGTTGGCTTCCTAATGCTAGATGCATTGGCAGCTAACTTGCCGGGCTTTTTCGGTGCGCTGAAGATTGACAGTCACATGAACATTTTCCTCGTCGGTGATATTGGGTAACATTGCTTCGATCGTTGTTACCGGGCTCCTTCCATAGACCTACCGTATTCTGCGTCCCTTCTTGGATGAATATGTTGTACACATGTATGGAATGGAAGGACTGCATCCCACGTCTTTTTCTCAGCCTCGATATACATAACTCGCATGTCGGCGATGGTCTTGTTAAAACGCTCCATGAGGCCGTTGGTCTGGGGGTGTCAGGTGGTGGTTTGGCGGTGGCTTATATACGGGTGTACGTCAAAGATCGCCCGAGTTAACTGCAATGTAAAGATGGTGCTTCGGTCAGTAATAGAAATCTCTGGGGTGCCATAGCGCAGGACGATGTTTTCAATGAACTTTGCTACCTCGGCGGCAGTACTGGTGGCGCCCACAGACGCTTGGATGGCTAAATGATGTCAGCATGTAACATTTCGTCGATTTGTTCCTTCATGACCTCGCGTTGGTGCATCGAAGCAAGGCGCATGCTCTGTTGGATTAGTTGGGCAAGTGATTTTGTTATAATAGGATGTCTGGGTACTGGAGTCAGTAGGATCCTTGATGGCGATGAGAAGCAGTTCATGAACGGCAGGAGCGGGGCTTTGAGTTGGCATTTTTTGTTTTTCTTTTTCGCAAGGCTCGTATTGATGTCGAAATCTAGCAGGGATCCTCGATTAGTCGAAGCAGGCTTGATAGCCTATCGATGAGGGTGAAAATCTGCATTATTCTACACATAATTCAAGTACCCAAAAATCCTACCATTGTTAAGGTGCCTATAATCGTGGGTGAAGTGTGTCAGCATCACTCCCACTTTGTCATGTTTCAGCTGGCCTATGTTTTTTGCGACGCAGGTCTGGCGCCTGGGAATCCGGTGCTGGTCACCCTCAGTCGCACCTTCTAAGTCTGTGGGTTCATGGTGCCGACGAGAATGATGGCGCTGGAGATAGGCGAGATGGTTACCTGGTCCTGAAGGCTTGGTGACTAATTGTCCTATCCGGTGAGATGGCATTGTCATCAGGCCGCGTTATTGTTTAAGAGCGTAGGTCAGTGACTGCGCCATGTAGATATAGGAAAAGCGCTGCGGCAGGGCAAGGCTCACAGTATCAGTCTGTCCAGGCATCGCATATTTTCCTGTTCCGACTACAATTTGTATTGTTTGGGTGAACTCTAGCTGCCCGGATATCAGCTTTTTTCCAAGCTGTCTACTGTTTTCAGCGTGGTGGCGAACTGGCCAATGACGATGGAGGAATCAGCTCCCGCGTCGATGAGCGCAACTACGTTTCGATCAGCGTTAAGAACGTGAGCGTCGCTAGTTCGTCGTCTTGCGATGCAGTTGTGTCAGCACCTAGGATGTTGGATCACGGCTCTATCGGTTTCTTGGGTTCGTGGCATGTTCGTTAGGTTTCGTATCAGCGTCGTCGTCATCGGCGGATGATCTTGAGTCTTTTGAAAAACAATGCAATTATTGCAGTGAGATGACGATGGCTTATGCTTTAGATTCTGCAACACAACCAGACGTGAATTTTTTCTTTACGTAACAGGTAATTTCACAAACTTTTTCGCTTAAGCCAAGCAGAATGTACGTGATTCTTGCTATGCAAATGTGAGCTCGTGCGTCAATCAGTGAGTGAATAATCCTTTGGCCAAGCAAAACGTCATGAAATGTTCACCCGCCTAATCCACGTAGGGACCAACGGATATAGTCTGTCGACCACATGGTGAGCACGTTGAACGTCCAGAATTTCTTCTTCGAAGGCGGAATATTGCAAAGGCATGTTATACTCTTCTTGGCTGAACGTCGGGTCCATGACTCACACTCCCACAGCACGTGAGACAAATTAGCAACCTCGCCACATGCCGCGCAAGAACGATACGTGGAAATCGCCGGATAGTTGCTAAAGCAGTTACTTGTGGTATGGTTAAAAGTCTGGCTATCGCAATTAACGCATTTTTTTCGCACTGAAGACTACCTCAAAACACTTCATGTGGGCGACCGCATGATTTTATTAGAGCAAAGTCAGCTAACCTGCTAACTCAAGCAAACACTTTTGTAAATGGCGACCCAGTGCGTTAGAGCCACTTAAAGCATAAGTTGTCTCATCTCAAATGATTGACGATGTTTGCCAACAAAAGTAGCAGAGGCACTTGAGACTTGAATTACACCGTATTATGCAATAGCTTTGCCAGATAACCACACACATGACAATGACAGCAGTTTAAATGAAAAACCTCGATAAGTGCATCGACGAGGAACATGTGCAGATAGTATACTTTACCAATACACACATGCGTCGCAATTTCAGTGTGCTGGCAGCCCTAGCAGGCACTGAAAATAAAATTGTAAACTCATGAGTCAAGAGATTCAGACGCACATGCTGAAATAAAAAAGTCATCGACAAAAGATATGAAGTAGTATACATATACACGCAGATTTCATTGAGTAATACATAGCGGTATTGTGATGCTTCTAATTTTGTTTGTTGCATATGCTAAAATTCACAGCGTTTAACTTGTATCATGTAATCGACGCTAGGGAACGGCTGGAGCAATCGGCAGACCCCATTTTGTGTAAAACTGACTTCGAAAGTTTCAAAGCATCAGCATTCTCAACTTATACGCATACCGAAAATAACTCAGCTTTTCCCATTTCTTATCTCATGCGTTGATTCCTGATTCACATCAATTATTTTTGCAACACAGAAGACGAAAGCACAGTAGACGAACAAAATTATTCGTTTAGTGGTAGCCCTGGTATAAGCTGGACACTAAGAGCTTTTCTGCGTCGTTGCTGCCCCTTTCTAACATCAGATCTCCTGCAGTTCTCACTTCATGGCGTTTCAGCTACAAGCTCCGAGGGTAAGTTGGTTCTCAAATAGAAACTGGATAAAATTTTTGGAACCTAACTGACAGAAGTTGAAGGGGGATGGATGCTAAACTGCACCCGATAATATTACTACGTCGGGATGCATTGATTTATTCATGAGTAAATACCAATAAAAACAAATCCGAACGAAGTGTTCTTACACTTATTTCTAACGAAGTTCGAACGACAGTGCTGGCGACAGAAATTTGGTCATGTGCCACAAGAAAGAACACTACCGATTTTAGTGGCTCACTATTAGTCTTTCTTTGTTACACTACAACACAACGTACCGGAAACGATACGTTAAACTAATTTGTTCTGCTTTACGTATCACGAAAACAGTTCGATTAATGCATCATTTTGATTGTGTCCTTTTTCGATTCCAGTAAATATCACATTACACTAACAAATACACGCACACACAAAACAGAAACCACCTGTCCTTCAACATAATGTTTTTCTTTTTAGTTTGTAGGCAACATCTACACGGGACATTTTGTAAGCCGTGTATTTTGAAATGCTCCGAGTATTGCAAGGTTGGCTCGCGCTCTTCGTCTAGAAATGGGTAATGAAGTATATTTTAATGCTACTGCGTTAAACAGCTCGCGTCACAGAAATTACCGTTTGGCGTCAGTGTCATGTTTGGTTGTAACCGAAAATGTAGAGTGATGCCAATAAAATATTTATTTTATTATTGAGTTTGAATCGAGGATTCATCCCTGCAGGCTGTTTGCACGGCAGGCAGGTGTTCTACTGTACAGAGTCGTGTTATTGCTGGAAAGTGCTTCAAAAAAAGACACTATCTGGATGTTGTGGTAGAAGCGGCATCCTCAACTAAGATCATCATCATCCTCATCACCAGCCTGACTACGTCCACTGCAGGACAAATACCTCTCCTATGTTTCGCCAGTTAACCAGGTGCTGTGCTTGCTGCTGCCAATTTATACCCACAGACTTCTTAATCTTATCTGCCCACCTAAGCTTCTGTCGCCCTCTAACCCGCTTGCCTTCTCTGGGAATCCAGTTAGTTACCCTTAACGACCAGCCGTTATCCTGTCTACGCGCTACATGCCCTGGCCATGTCTATTTCTTCTTGTTTTCAGCTATGATGTCCTTAACCCCCGTTTCTTTCCTAATCTACTCTGCTCTCTTCTTGTCTGTTAAGGTTACACCTACCATTTTTCTTTCCATTGCTCGCTGCGTCGTCCGCAATTTAAGGTGAACCCTCTTTGTAAGTCTCCAGGTTTCTGCTCCGTAGCGAAGTACCGGCAAGATACAGTTGTTATATACCTTCCTCTTGAGGGATAGTGGCACTCTACCTGTCATAATTTGAGAGTGCTTGCCAAATGTGCTCCATCTCATTCTTATTCTTCGAGTTACTTCGATCTCGTGGTTACCTGCCCTAAGTAGACATAGTCTTTTACAACTTGAAGTGCACCATTACCTATCCCGAAGCGCTGCTCTTTTCTGAGGTTGTTGTACATTACTTTCGTTTTCTGCAGATTCATTTTAAGACACATCTTTCTGCTCTCCTTGTCTAACTCCGTAATCATGGGTTGCAATTCGTCCCCTGAGTTACTCAGCAATGCAATGTCATCGGCGAAGCACAGGTTACTAAGGTACTCTCCATTAACTCTTATCCCTAACTGTTCCCAATCTAGGCTTCTGAAAACCTCCTGTAAGTACGCGGTAAATAACATTGGGGAGATTGTATCCCCCTGCCTTACCCCTTTTTGATTGGTATTCTGTTGCTTTCTTTATGAAGCTCTATGGTAGCAGTTGATCCCCTGTAAATTTCTTCCAGGATGTTCATATATACTTCATCGACGCCCTTATTCCGCAGTGTTTGCATGACGGCTGAAATTTCTACTGAATCAAACGCCTTCACGTAATCTATGAAGGCTATGTATAGTGGTTGGCTATATTCTGAGCATTTCTCTATTACCTGATTGAAAGTATGAATGTGGTCGATTGTTGAGTAGCGTGTTCGAAATCCTGCTTGTTTCTTTTGTGTATTGAATTTTAATGTTTTCTTTACCCTCTTAGTAAATACCTTTGTAAATAGTTGGTATACTACAGAGAGCAAGCTAATCGGCCTCTAGTTTTTCAAGTCCTTGTCATCTCCTTTCTTATGTATTAAGATGATGTTAGCGTTCTTCCAAGACTCTGGTACTCTTTCCGTCAGGAGACTCCTCGTAAACAGGGTGGCTAGTTTTTCTAACACAATCTGTCCTCCATCTTTCAGCAGATCTGATGTTACCTGATCCTCACCAGCAGCTATGCCTCTTTGCATGCTCCCCAAAGCTTTTCTGAATTCTTCTATCATTACTGGTGAGTGTCATCTGGGTTACTGCTAGTTTTTATAGTAATAAAGTCGTGGTTGTCCCGGTTACTGTACAGATCTCTGTAAAACTCCTCCGCTATTTTAACTATCCTATCTATATTGGTACTTATTTTGCCTTCTTTGTCCCTTAGTGCGTATATCCGATTTTTGCCTATCCCAAGTTTCCTCTTCTCTGCTTTGATGCCTCCTCCGTTTTCCAGAGCGTGTTTAATTCTCTCCATGTTATACCTTCTTACATCGGATACCTTACGCCTATTAATCAACTTCGAAAGCTCTGCCAGTTATATTTTGTCTGTTGTACTTGAGACTTTCATGATTTGGCGCTCTTAATGAGATTCTTCGTTTCCTGGGAAAGCTTGCCAGTGTCCTGCCTAACTACCTTGCCCCCAACTTCCACTGCACACTCCGTAATGATGTTCGGCAGATTATTAATCATTGTATCTATGCTATGGTTGGTTTCCTCACTAAAACCGAGTACCTGTTCTGAAGCGAGACTCTTAATTCCTGTACTTTACCTCTCAGTGCTAGCTCATTGATTGGCTTCTTGCGTATCAGTTTCTGTCGTTCATTTCTGAAGTCTAGGTGAATTCGAGACCATACCATCTTATGGCCACTGCATCGTACCTTGCCAGCCACTTCCACATCCTGCACGATGCCTGGGTGTGCACTCATTATAAAGTCAATGTCATTCTTATTTTCGCCATTAGGGCTCCTCCATGTCTACTTACAGTTTCCTCGTTTTCGGTAGAAGGTATTCAAAATCCGTAAATTATTGAGTTTTGCGTATTCTACTAGTAGCTCTCCTCTGGCATTTGTAGTACCGATGCCATAATCTCTTACTGCCTGGTCTCCAGCCTGCTTCTTCCCTACCTTTGCTATAAAGTGTCCCATCAGTATTGTATACTGTGTTTTTACCTTACTCATTGCTGATTCCACGTCTTCGTAGAAGTTTTCAACTGAAGCGTCATCTAGGCGGGATGTAGGCGCGTAAGCCTGTATCTTCATCTTGTATCTCCTATTCAGTTTAATTACCATACCTATCACCCTTTCATTATTGCTATAGTATTCCCTCTATGTTGCCAGCTATGTTTCTGTGAATTAGGAACCCAACTCCCAATTCTCTTCTGTCAGCCAAGCCCCGATAGCAAAGGACGTGCCGATTCTGTAGCAACGTATAGGCCTCATCTGTCCTCCTAACCTCACTGAGCCCTATTATATCCCATTTACCACCCTCTAGCTCCTCGAATAGTACAGCTAGACTTCCCTCACTAGATAAGGTTCTAGCGTTAAACGTTGCCAAGTTCAGGTTCCAATGGCTCCTTTGCTTGGTTGTTTCGTGCGCGGGATGTCGGAGACCGGCGACGGTTAGGTTGAGGAGGAGGAAGAAGGAATGGCCGAGGGACTAGTTGCGACAGAGAATACGGATGGTGGTGGTAGAAAACATTTTATTTGGAGCGTTCAAGAAGAGAGCGCGAGAGGTTGCGCAAAATACAGCGCGCGGAGCAGACGAGCAACATTAAGGGCAGGTAGAGTTGTCAGATGCTACCAAGCTATAGATAGGCAAGAAAGAAATCGTATTTCGCCCATACTTACTCAAAAAATATATTTTTAACTAAGGGTTCATTCGTACTCAGAGCCACCGAAGTTAAACTCGACTCACTCAACCAAATTCGCTACTCTGGGGGAGCCTCACAGAGCCGACTCATGAGCGAGTTTGTCGACCCATGTCTCCGTATTAACAGGCAAATAAGCACTAAAGCAGCCCCCCAAAATTAAGCAGCGCTACCTTCCCGAAGCCGAAAAGAACGTTAAATTTATTAACATTTTCTATTCATGATATATTTTCAAATATAATAAAATATGTCACTAAAATACGAAAAAGAGGTTAATGAAAAAAAAGCTCTTCTAAACTTTTCAGACAGCGGGCAACTATGAACGAAAGCACATCTCTAATTTTTTGAGTTGTCTCCAGGACAGTCTGCATACCGTTGAACGCACGTTTGCGTCTGCACGATCAACGTCCATTCCACCAGCGTCTGCTTGACTTCGACACTGAACAATACAGTCATTGCCAAGCGTACCATCAGTCAACAAAAAACGTGCAATCGGTGAACGTAATGATACCTAAAATAACTATTTCCTGGTACAATGCTAATATGCTCCCCCCCACTCAAAAAACGTTCACAGCGTATCCACGGAGTGAGCGATGATGAGTGGGCCGAAGTGTCTGTGAGCCCGTCCGTCCTTGCGTCCGTCCGCACGACCATCCATGCATCCATCCATACGTCCGTCCGTGAGTTAGTCCATCCGTCTGTTCGTCCATTCGTGCATCTATCCGTCCGTACGTCCGCGCGTCCGTTAATCTGTCCATCAGTCTTCTAGTCTCTCTGTCCATCCGTCCGTGCGTTCATCTAGTGAACACTTCAAGTACCACCATCTCGCATCCCCTGTGGCACATACCCGCTCTCCGCGCCAATACATCAATCCGCCCGTCCACTAGTCTGTCTGTCCATCCATACATGCCTCAGTCTGTGCGTCCTTCTAGCGAACTCTCCAAGTACCACCATCTCTCATTTGCATCCCCTGTGAAACATAACTGCTCTCAAGATATGTCGAGAGCAGTTATGAACATACCTGCACTGGGTCGAACATACCTGCACTGGTGGCTGCGTACGACAGATCAATAGTCTGTCGATCAATAGGTCCTATAGTAAGGTTAACCAAAAAGTCAGTGGGATATGTGTGCGGAAACGTCAGCTCAGATCATAATAGTAAAAAAGTATCCGTGTGAAAGATAAGACTACTCGCACAACTAGGTGGCTCATGTAGAAAAGTGCGTCGCGGAGAATATTTGTGTCGTCCAATTTCATCACCCATAAACTAAGGCTGTTTCAAAAAATAAAGACAATCAAGTTTGGTGTACGTCCCTCATATATCAAAGATTTTGCCAAAGCAAAAGCGCACGAGATGCTTTTAGCGAAACCTGCATAACCATATCGGTACATTACACCAATTCATAATTTCCTTTGAAAGGCCACTCGCCAACCGCGTTCAATTCCGAGGGTGTAATTTTCTCCTCTTCTTCGGCACCTTTCATACTCACGCAACGCATCCTCCCCGCTCCTTCATTCTTAAAAGCTCGTGAACAATGCCCGCAATGAGTGTTAGGGCCTGTCGAAATTGCGCGATTCTCGGCTACACGCTGTTATCGCCACTTGCGCAGTTTAAACACACAAAATGAAGTGTGTTTGGTTGATCATCGACAAGATATTTAAGCGAGGTAAGGAAGAACGGCTGTGTGGCTGCACGGCGAAGCAGCGCAGAAGGCAAATCATTATCAATATCATCATCATCGTCATTCACTTGACCCTCATGGGTCACAATCGAGATTTCACGTATATGAGCCACTCGAGGGCATGCGCACTATAGACGTCATAGGAACGACAGAGTGCGTCGGAGAAGTTCACAATAAAGAGATAAAATATCATGATCGTGTATATGACACGTTTTTGTTTAATTTTGTGAGGCGAATGAGCAGAAAGAAGTCATCTGGACTTGACTGCTTCAGACAAGCTAGTGCAGTAGCAGTGACTTTTTCTTGATACGCAAGTGTCCAAAGTCGGCCGCGAGCACGCTATGAGCTGACGGCCGCGAGCACGCTAGGAGCGTGGTATGTTGTCATGTTCTTACATTACATGCATGTCAGGATTATCATGTTTGCACCAGTCATTTATTTCGTCATCCATTGACGTCTCGTGACACAAAATTTGGTATATGCGGTGCTAGCAAAACGGTCGCGAGTGCATTATGAAGGGCACAATATACTCCAATGTAGCGTTCACGCGCGCGCACGCTGCGTACAGCGACGCTACGTTAGGAAAACGCAATCCCTCTATAGCCTGACTCCGGGCGCGACCGGCGTCCGTCGGCGGGGCCTGACGGCAACAGGCGTGAAATGCGACATGCTGCATTTCGTGCCGATGCGTTACCCAAACCAACGCCTCCCAGACAACAATTCGTCTCCCTTCTTTCATGACAGAGGGACGCCAGAGGCGCTGAAACACGCATGCGTCAAAGCAACGGAGCGCTTGCTTGCGAATATATGGATGGACCGGCGCCAGGCGTGGCAACGCCGGCGTGACGCAAACGAAATGAACGCCGGTGAGCACGCGCACCGCGTCACCTCAAAATGTATTGGCGCCTTGACTGTGGCATGTAGTCATGTTCTCACATGACACGCACCTTATGATTATGTTTGTACCAGGCATATACTTTTTTCATCTATTGGCGTCACGTAATACCAAACTTGTCATATGTGAAGATAGCGGAACGGCCGTGAGTGTATCGTGACTGTGGCATGTAGTCATGTTGTTACATGAAACGAATGTCGTGATTATCATGTTTGGTTGTGTAATTTACCTATGTCGTCTGTTCGCATCGCGAAATACAGAATTTGGTGCATGTAAAGCTAGCTAAACGGCGGCGAGCGCATCATGCGCGTAGAATGTAGTCACGTTCTCACATGACACGCATCATATGATTATTATGTTTGCACAAGTCACATACCTTTGCAATCCATTCACGTCGCGTAATACCAAATTTGGTATAGGTGAAGCTAGTGAAACGGCCGCCAGCACATGATAAGCGTGGCATGTAGTCATGTTGTTACATGAGACGCAACTCATGATTATCATGTTTGCACCACTCACACACCTCCATCATCCATTCACGTACTGTAATACCCATACTTGGTAATGTGAAGCTAGCGAAACGGACGCGAGCGCATCATGAGCATGGCATGCAGCCATGTTGTTACATGACACGTATCTCATGTTTATCATATTAGGGTCTGTCGCTTCTGTGCGCCATGCATTCATGCCATACCATACCAGTTTTGCAACATGCTCTGTGACCGAAACCACCGCAAGAACTGCAGGACCATGGCATCTAAATCTTGACATTCATTACATAAATGTCATGATTTTCATGTTATGACTGATTTTTATGTTATGATTTCTATGTATATTCTTCATACAGCCATGTTATGCAATACTAAGTTTGGTATTGATACCATTATCCAAACAGCCAGGAGAGCTAAAAAATCGTAGGCGGCTAGATAGATAGATAGATAGATAGATAGATAGATAGATAGATAGATAGATAGATAGATAGATAGATAGATAGATAGATAGATAGATAGATAGATAGATAGATAGATAGATACGATGAAAGACGAGGTTCGCTAAGAAATGCTTCGCACTTAAAGAAAATGATTGTCCGGATTTTTAATCAAGCAGCATGCGTCGTCCTCCTCGCTGCTTCCAGAAAAGAAAGTGGTTATTATCGTCGGGGTCAGACGCGGATGCAGAGGATTCAGAATATTGGCTACTGCAGCTAGCCATGACGACTGTCAGCGCGTTTGTTTTGCTGGCGTTTGTGTGGCATGTGTGTGTGAGAGCAGACGAACCTCAGCACGAAGTTCGTCCCAGCTTTGTGTGGCCACGTCACCAAGCCACCTATGCATTGACGTCACGACCCAACTCGGCGACGTGAAACCAAAAATGAAAATGGTCCACATAAACATCGCATTATCAAATTATCTATTGAAAATACACGAATCTTGGTGCGAGTATAATGCTTCCTGGAGCTAAAAGAAACGCTTACAGCAAGGAATGCGCATGTCACAATTTCGGTTACACCACCCTTTTGAGGCCCACAAAATACTATTGATTAATACACTCATAGTCGTGTCCTGCGTAAAGTGGTGCATAAAGCCAGAACATTACACTTTTTCTGTTTAGAGATTTTTCTGTTTAGAGAGCATTCGGTGCGGGTTTTGCCTTCGCGACACAATATTCGCGCGTCAACTGGTCGCTGCCTCTTGCGAAACACTTATCATTGGCTACCTACACCTTTAACTTATATTTTTACGTCATGTTAAGCAGCCGGTATTTGTCGAAGGAACGAAGTAGACCAAAATTTCCTTGAGAATTGTGGCAGTTTAAACAAATTTTCGGTGTTACTTAAAAGTACCGGAGCCATTTCACCCCGACTGCTTGCCATAATAACGCGGCCCACATTGGTTTCTAATCAGTGAATGCAGAAATGCCTGACCTGTTTGTAGCTTCATGCGCAATCGCGCACACGCCTAATGCTCTTTGATTTGCAAAATGCGCGCCCGTTCCAGATTGTCCCAAAGGGCATCTACAGCTGTAGTGCAGAGATTGAGTCCATTGAACAGTTATAGCCGATCTAAGTATACTAGAATGCAACCACACTATAGCCTTCACGAACGGCTAACTGAAAAGTTCTACTGCACTTTTACTTCCAACAGCGTGCAGGTGATGCTCTGGGGTCGTAATTTTCAGCAATGTGCGAAGCAGTACGACTTGTACTTTTCATTGGTTGATGTGGGGCACAACACAACTACACAATAAGTAAAGTCGACCATACACTGTTCCACCTTCGAATTCGCTGACCACTTTTGTATCAGATAGGCTTGAATCCAGCCACAAGCGTACAAGAGAAAAAACAGACGACACTCAAAGCACCAAACTCAATAAAAAAAAGTCACAGCATCTCCACGGAGTGCATGATGATGAGTGGTGCGAAGCGTCCGTCCGTCCAATCGTTCTTGCGTCAGTCCCTCTGTGCGACCGTTCATGCATCCATCCGTGCGTCCATCCTTCAGTGCGTCCATTCGTGCGTCCATCCCTGTGTCCATCCATCTAAGCGTCCATCCATCCATCTATCCGTGCGTACGTCCGTGCATCTGTCTGTCTTACCAGATATCTATCCATCCGTCCATATAGTGAATACTTCAAGTACCACCACCTCGCGTCGTTTCATCATATATTCAGTCTATAGAAGCGGACTGTTGAAGGACTCACCTAGAGGTGACAATCACGCACTTTCTTTCGGCCTGCGATTCGTGTCTACTTCCCACATCTCACCGCCTCTATAGTTCATGGTAGAGCTGTGTGCCGCCACCGCCGCCCGTTTTTGCTCACGCTGTTCGCGCCGCCACCGAAGTTCCGAAAAACGCCACGCCGCCGCCGCCGCTGGGCAATAATTTGCGGCGCGCCACCGTTTGCCTTATTTTTAGACGAGTGAGGAATCTGGACATAAAATACACCACTTCACCTTCTTTTCTGCAGCTTTAAGATTTCTAAGAACGGCATTTGCGGTGTCTTGACTGCTCTTTTGTTTCCGTGTTAGCATGCCCTGTCTATAGGCCCCGAATTTCGGCCAGAGGGCGCTGCACCGCGAATGTTTTGCCGCCCTTCTGGCAAATGCCGGTCGCTCGCTACACCACTCTCGCCTTCAGCCTGCGCTATCTCAGCTTGTTCACGCACTGTGCACGCTCCGTTATCTGGTCGTCCTCCACGTCCAGCGTCACTTGTGACTTACTGCAAAGGTTTAAGCAGATTATAAAAACGTTTTCACGGTGTGAATCCTATCAGAACTTTGAACAATTCATTGAAAACCTTTGCGGGACCAATCAACTTAAACAAGATGTCTTTGAGCGACGGCTATGTGTACGTTTATTTATTGATTGATTGATATGTGGGGTTTAACGTCCCAAAACCACTATATGATTATGAGAGACGCCGTAGTGGAGGGCTCCGGAAATTTAGACCACCTGGGGTTCTTTAACGTGCACCCAAATCTGAGCACACGGTACGTTTATTTATTAGTACCTCAAGGGTCCCAAGAGACATTACATAACGGGTAAAAAAAGCAAAAATAACATAACAGAAGAAAAAAAACAGCAAGCAAAGGAGCCCTAGCAATAACAAAATATGAAAAAACAACAGTTAATGATATTTTCAAAGAGAACATATGGCTTTTCACAGCTCTTTCAAATGGTGAACAGCCGCTTTTTTATGACAATAAAAGTGAGGTGACGGCACGAATTCTACATGTATGTTACCAGTAAAACACGCATTTGCTGCGGCATTCGTGTGCTCTCGGAGCTGTCGGCAAACTACCACCACGCTTTCGCATGAATTTGCTTATAGCGTTTGGATTTCTTGAATGCTCTCTAATGCTTGAATGCCAAGTGTAAATGCGGCTTTGAATTTATTAGGATGTCTGTGTAAAGCGACTAAGCTTACGTGTGCTCTGTTGATTCCTCGGCACCATTTCAGAATGGTGTGTTCAGTTTCATAAGAGTTTCAATTTCGCCGAGATTTTTATCGGATAGTAACAAGGTCGGATCTTTGATTTTTTGCAGCTTCTTTGAAAGTATAATGATGCGCACACAAAAAGTGTATTTTATGTTCAATTCGATCAAGCAAGTTTCTCGCAGCGAATGTTTCATTTGGAATAATATCCGTGCCTTATCACCCAGTGTGTTCACTGATTCGGATGTCGATTAGAGGTTGTTTTGACAGCTCGCTTGGCCTTTGTTGTTATGTGGGGTTTAACGTCCCAAAACCTCCATATGATCATGAGAGACGCCGTAGTGGAAGATTCCGGTAATTTTGACCACCTGGGCTTCTTTAAAATGCACCCAAATCTGAGCACACGGGCCTACAACATTTCCGCCTCCATCGGAAATGCAGCTGCCGCAGCCGGGATTCGATCCCGCGACCTGCTGGTCAGCAGCCGAGTACCTTAGCTACTAGACCACCGCGGCGGGGCGCTCGCTTGGTCGTCGTCATATCACAAAATACACACTAGGATCGAGTATGTTTTTATTACGCCAAGATTCGCCCCTGTTCACAGCGTGAATTTTCATGAAACCGTCAACATTTTTATATCTGCCTTGGTTCTTTTTCAAACTCGTTTTCATATCAGGTGCTGTATATCGCCCGCGGCTCAGGACCATGCAAAGACATATTTTACGTGCCGAAATCATCATATCATTAGGAGGTACGCCGTGGTTTGAGACTCGAGATTGCTTCCGGCCATCTGAGTTTTTTTACGTGCACCTCAATCTATTTCAAATTTATAGGGTGCGACGAATCTGGATGGATAGTGCTCACACACCGATTTTCACTTCTGTTTACATTGAGCGTCGTACCAACATACGCTTGAAATATGGAACACCAACAGACCCTGTCTATTATTCTTGCGCCAAAATCCGACCGTACCGTTACTACATTTTGCTCCCGTTGAAATGCAGCTGGCGTATGAGAGAATAGAACTCATGACTTTGATCCTAGCACCACAACATCTCATCATGATAACTTGTCGATGGGTGTTGCTTGCAAGACCTGTATGTATAAACGCTCAGCGCGAACCTTCACCACAAATTTGTTGACACTGAGCGGCGACGAGAAGTTTAGAATAAAAGACTTTCAGGGCTCACAGTACAGTAGTTTAAGTGTGTTAAGCTAGCAAGCTCCACCACTCTTGCGCTAGCAATGGTTGTTTCGGAAAGCCGGAGCCTAATCGCTAAATGTACAGTGGTTGCCTATTTGCTCTTTTGTTTTCAGTTGTACGGTCATGGTATGGTCATCGTGTTTCTTTCTTTTAGTTAATAGATTGTACTACTGCGCCGGACCAAAAAATTTCAAAGTAACGAGAACATGGAGTATCTGTGAACTGCCGTAATCCACTGTTGACGCCTTTGCTTCTCGCACTGCTTGCATTGGAAACGGTATAAACTGATGGGTACTTTTCAGGTCTTCGCCATGTTTAAACTTTTGTAGCAGCTCACACTGCAGCAGTAGTGCATGCCTGCTTCGTAGAATGACGAAGGAGCGCTGCCAATGGCAAGCAATTCTATTCTAGATAATGGCTCCAATGAACACGTTTCCCGTGTTCCTTGGAGCACAATGAGGAAACCAAGCAAGTGCAGCCCCTCCGAGTGACAAGAGCTTTTCCTTCTTTCCGTCAGGGTGTTGAACAGTACTTCGCAAACTTGAGCCTGTCTTTCCTATATAACGACCCAAAAACAACTTAAAAAAAACACGGTCAATCTTGTTATTCTCCCTTCAATTTATAGTTTATTGGTACCCTCATTGATGCCAAAACAGTAATTCACATGACATTTTTAGGACACATGCTTTAGAATGGCCCATATTCGAAAATATTAGTTGTGAACAGTTTCCTACCTTGCTTTGCCAAGCATTGACCACCCGCCAGTACCGTTTTTTCCCGCGTCTTGCATAATTATCAAGTGCGATGAACTTGACATTGTGCTGCATTTTGGTAGTTTTCGATTGGGCAAGTGAAAATAAGCATAGTGTAGCCAAGAAGTTCAGAATCCTGATAGGCTCAACTCTTAGCGCCATGTCTGTCTTTTGCTGGACGAAGGCGTATGAAAGGATATTCCGTTAGCAGGCTGCGTGCTCGATCCGCAACTGTGAACATTGAATATCAGGGCGGGATCGCGAGTGCTATCACGTGCTTACCTGTTCACTATTTCAGCAGACATCAGCGAACAGCTCGTTTACCCTTCCACATGTTATATTATCACTGTACGAACACTGCTTTTTTTCCCGGGAGCAGCCGCATTCCAGTACACTCGCGTTTTACAGTTTCCCAAGATCCAATGAAAAGGATTTAGCTCCAGCTTAGGAGGAAGGAAGGAGGAAGAAAGCTTAAGCGGAAAGACAGGGAGGTCATCCAGTTCTTAGACTGGTTGGATACCGTGTGCTCGGGAAAGGGGCCAGGGAAAGAAAAGATGTTAAAAATAAATGTTGCGAAGAGAGAGAGAAATTACAAAAAAAAACATTGCGACAGATGAAAGGCAACATCAAAAATTATAAGACACTAAAGTCTGTCTCTGAGGCCAGTTGTCCGCAAAAACTGCAGCAAAGCTTTCAAAGCCTTCTGGGCTGAGGATGGGCTCGGCCAGTGACCCAGGATCTTATGTTCCGACAAAGGCCGATCGTCCAGTCTATTCAGAGCTGCAGTGAGTTCTTGTCTTTGCGCGTTGAAATGGGTCCACTCACAAAGAAGGTGCGCGATAGTTTCTTCGCAGCTGCAGTAAGTGCATGTAGAAGAGCTGCCCGTTCCAATGAGATAAGAATATGCGTTCGTGATGGCCACTCCAATCCACAGGTGGCACAGAAGAGTCTCTTCAGCGCGAGATATTCTTGGGGGAACACGAAGCTTCAGATCGTGATCCATGTTAGCAGGCGTGAGTTTGTGAAGTGTGTTGACTTCCACTGTACCAGTGTGAGGTCACGCGCAAGCGAACGAAGTCTTGTAGCTGCGTTGGTTCTTGAGAACGGGATGACTGTGTATTGGGTACCGTCGTATGCAGATCTAGTTGCCTGATCTGCGCGGTCATTGAAATATATTCCGCAACGACCTGGTATCCACTGATACATTATGCTGGACTGTTTCTCGATTGCTTGGTGATGAATAAGCCTTATTTCGGCTGCTAACGGTTCATTAGGTTGAAGGCGAAAGGGTGACATAAGACATTGAAGAGCTGCCTTCGAGTCCAAGAAGATAGATCAAGTTTCCAAAGGTTCTTTAACTCTAAACTCCAGAGCTGAACGTATGGTAGCGAGTTCTGCAGCTGTCGACGACGTCAAATGCGATGTCATGAATTTAATTGTGTTGTGCTTCGCGAGAATAACCAACGCCCCTGCAGAGCTTACTGAAGACACCGAGCCATCCGTGTATACGTGAAGGCGTCCGTTGTGCGACTCTTGCAGGAAGAGTAATGTTGACTCTTTCAGGGCTTGATGCGATGACTTTTTCTCAATCTCGATGCCAGAACTCGTAAGAAAGGCTTTGAGTGGGTGTAGGCATCATATTGGTATCGGTGGCCGCGCTGCATGCGTGAAGTGCAATGGAAGCACTGCGCAATGCTGAGCTACAGTTGCTCTGAACGCTGAATGAGGCTTAGAAGTTTGAAGTGTGGCGAGGTGATGAGATGGAAGCCAAGTGAAATGTCTTATGTGCATTCTCAAAGTGTCTACGCGGATGTATGCGTTGATGGGATAATCACGAGTAATGATGACTGTCGCTGCTGTAGACGCGCATCTCGGGAGACCAAGGCATATTCTCAGTGCTTGGGCTTGGATCGACTGGAGGACGCGCAAGTTTGTTCTTCGGACGCTGCAAAGCACGGGTAAGCTGTATCGCATGTAACCGAGGAACAGAACAGTGTAGAGTTGAAACATTGCTCGTACTGATGCACACCACTTTTTTCCAGCAAGAAATCTCAGCACGTGGGTGATTATGGTGAGTTTAGTTTACATGTGGGCGATGTGAGGGCTCCAGGAGAGGTCGCGATCAGCTATGACTCCGAGAAATCAGTGTGTCTTCGCGTAGTTGAACGCGTGTCTGTTGATTTTAATAACATATGGGCTCATCACATTATGCTTGAATGCTATAAGCGAGCACTTCTCTGATGACAGCTCTAGTCCCCGTTCTTTCAGTGTAGCCGCTCTCTGAAGCCAGGCACGCAAATGAAGGCGTGTTACGCCTGACGCCTAGATGCGGATGTGACCTGCATATATTGATAGACGGATAGATTCTGGAAGTGCGTTAACCAGGCTGAGGAGCAGTAGATTGAAACGTGTGGGGCTAAAAACACCACCTTGATGCACACCACGACGGATGCAATGATGCGTTGTTTTGCCATTCTCCGTCTGTACAAAGAAAGTTCTGCCTTTCAAATACCTGTCGATCCATTGGTAAACCCGACCCCCTAATCCAACATTTTCGATGACATCCAGAATGTCTTCATGTGATACGTTAGCGTATGCACCTTTCACGTCCAAAAACAACGCCGCAGATAATCGTTTCAGCCTTTTTCGATGCTTGACAGATGAGACCAGGTCTATAACCTTATCAACTGCGGACCGCTGACGCCGAAATCTCGTCATGGCATCAGTGTACACCCCATGGTACCCCAGGCACCACTCTAGGCAAGTCATAATGATCCTCTCCATCACTTTCCCGAAACAGCTGGTAAGCGCGATGGGGCGATAAGAGGTCAAGTCCAGAGGATATTTACCTGGTTTAAGTACAAGGGCGAGGCGGCTGGATTTCCACAAATGAGGGACAGATCCGCTGCTCCACGACTCGTTGTAGACGGATAGAAGGGCCCATCGAGCTGCTTCTCCGAGGTTGCAAAGAACCATGTACGGGATCTCATCCGGGCCAGGCGATGAAGATCGTTTGCATGACGTCAAGGCCACTTGGAGTTCCTCTAGATAGAAAAAGGTGTCAGTTCGTGAATCTCTGGAGACTGGAGCGTTTTTGAGGAGACGCATAGTGCACGCGGACGCCTGACCGCCAACTTTCATGCAGAAATCTTCTGCTACTTCAACTTCAGTGCGGCCTTGGTGGAGAGACAGACACTTTAAGGGGCGATGTTAATGTGGCGATGTTCGTACGCCCCGAAATATCCTCCATGTCTGCGTTAAAGGCTTGAGTGGATCCAACAATTCGCACAGAGATTTTCACTGCAAGGACTGAAGTGAATTGATTCGCCTCTGAATTTTTCTGTAGGCACCTTGCGTCGAGAATGCTGCGCCTATATCTTCGTACTTAACGACGTCGAATCGCTCTGAGTCATTCCAATTCCGCTTCACGTTGACAATATATTGAAGTATATGTTCAATATGATAAGTCGCTTCTTGAGTAGCACCTCTAATCATATCCTCGAGGGTGTCAAGAAGAGGCGCTTCATTTTCTTGACACCTCTTTTCCGTCACTGACCTGAATTTTGTCAAGTCGATGTGAGTCGAAGTATCGTAGTTTGGCGATTTTTCCAGGCCCTTGATCTTTAAATAAGTTGGTATGTGGTCACTTCCATGAGTTTCATAGGGTGCGAACCACTTGACCTTTCTATTTAGTCTTCGTGACACAAATGTCAAGTCAAGGCAGCTGCTGTATGTCGTTCTCCGTAGAAACGTTTGGCTTCCGTCGTTTACACTAAGCAGCTGCTGCTCCAGAGCAAAGGAGAATACTTGCCTTCCGCGACGGTCTGTCTTCTGACTTCCCCATAGTGGGTGGTGAGCGTTGAAATCTCTGGTGATGATCCATGGTCCAGGTGTGGCTGTTAAGAGTGCACGTAGTCTTTCGAGTTCGAAACGGCTTGAAGGTGATATATATGCGCCTACCAGCCACAGAAAATCTTTGAAAATTTACAGGGACTGACAGCAGTGTTCTTAGCCAGAATCATTCGTCGTCGTCCACCCACAATTGCCAGCTCCAGTTTAAGTTTGTTATGGGGCTGTGAGCTCCTAGTGCGCCTAGTAAAATGTCAAGTCGTTGAAGGGTTTTTTGATGATAATACTCTTGAAGTCGCTTCAAACTGAGCGTGCACGTTCTACTGAAAGAACTGAAATCAAAACTGTTTTGAACTTGCTAAAGTTGATGACACTTCATGCTGGACACAAGCCTCATCGTTTGGGGAATTTGAATGTAGTAGCAAATTTTTGAAGTAGATGCGCTCCTTCCTAAATTTTGTTATAATGCTTGTCAAAGTATGTGCCACAAAATATATTGAATGAAACCGAATACACCCATGCTATCATAAAGATATAATTCATCTCACTCGTCTCAAAAAGCGCTTACGTAAGAACCGTCATTACGACTGTAATGATAGTGCTATTTGATTTAATGTATTGAGAAGTAAAAAGAAGGTATAATCAAGAGACTAAGAACTACTATTTTAGCGATGCATTCGATACACTTATGAAAAAAGAACATCCAACTTCAAGAGGATGATTAGTCCTGCATCGTCTGTGCCCTGATCATGTATTCTTGATGTCCGATCCTCCTCAAAAGCTTAAGCTATATACCAAATGACTTTATAATTTATTTCAATTATGTTTTAACCGATTACTGTATCGTTTCTTCGTTTTCCGCATACAGCAAACTACTTGGTCTTCCAAATCTATAATTGAGCTCCTCCGAAGAGCATAAGCTAAAGGTAATTTTGAAAGTACCTAACACTCTTGCCCAGATGACATGCCAAATATATTTCCAAAGCGACACTCAGTATGATGTGCTAATTATTTCACCGTAATATTTGAAAAAAGTAAATCTTTGCCACCGTCCCTCAACTCTCAACATTAGCAAACGTGGTGCCCTTAAGTGCGGAAAAAAGCAAATACTAAATTATAGACCAATTTCCTTGCTTTCTGTACAAGCTCCACACGTTTTCGGCACATAACAAATACACTGTAGAATGCCTAAACGCACACAAAGTATTGTACCGGTCACAACACGAGTTTTGTGTTGGCAACACAATTGCTTTAGTTTACGCATGACATTGCTGCTTCCCTTAACGACCAAAGACAGATTTAGGCCATAATTATTCACTATTTTAAAGATTTTTAGATGGTTTGCCAAGCAAAACATGTAGCTTCTTTGCAAATTTTCTAGCGACAATAAGCTGGTTGATTGCATAATAGATTACTTGCAGTCACGCTCAAAACTTGTTACGTTTAACCTCGCGAAGTCATCTGACCTACAGAAGCATCAGGAGTGCCTCGAGGCTCAGTGCTTGGACAGCTTTTGTTTCTTATTTATGTAAGTGACGTAACCGAGATTATCACTAACACCCAAAATTTTCACAATCTGTAAAATCATCTATAATACTGAAACATAATATGCGCTGATTACAGTTTCTTTTCGTCGTTTTATAACGGAAGGGAAACATGGTAGTTGCCTAGCTGCAAAAAAGACTGAACTAACGACTTCTTTAAATAAGAAATGGCCCCTTCACATTACATATACTAACCGCGGTGTAAGTCTAGTACGTGTCACCGAGTTTATATACCTTGGTGTAACTGTTCCAGGAAATTTTAAATGGCACAGTATTTTTAACCAGTACAAGATCTTCGAGAACCTTGGTATCCACGACACACGTTAAGTGATTCGTCCAAAGGATGTGCACTGACTGTGCATAAGGTTTTATTCAGACTCAAATAAGAGTTGACTGTTTGTTGACGTCACCACAGACATGCCATACCTATGTGATAATGTGTTAAAAAAGCAGAAGGTTTATAGTTTGCCGCTATGACCAGCGTTCCTTGTATACACTTCGAATGCGCATGTTTTATCGCTGCAGCGCCTATCGATCATCAGCGCACTCCCAATCGTGTCATTCTCCTGCTTCGTTGCATATTTTGCACAACGTACCCGGTGCTTTGATCCCCTAAATGTTGTGCCCGATAGATCCATTTGGATGCGTTTTTGTTGTCTTTTGTTTGTTCTTTGCTTTTCTGCTGAACGTGAATTTTCGGAGTGAGCTTGATGGGTTTCTGCGAAGACTCGGTTCTGAGAAATTGCAAAAAAGGAATTGCGTGAACATGTATTTTGTGAAATTGTAATTTTGAAGATGCTGAACATTTGTATTTACACCTACAATGTCGTTTTATTTTGAAAATCAAGAATAAATTTGCTATCCCCCCCAACTCCTAAATCATGATCTTATACCTTTGCTTTCCTTCTCTCCGCGCCACGCCGCCGCCGATTCGATAGATTGCCGATGACAAGCCGCTGCCAAAGGCGGAAACACCGGCGCACCACGGCCGGCAATTTCAGTACCGGCGCACAGGTCTAGTTCAAGGCTGTATACTAGTTCACTATACTCATGGCACTGCGGCCCAACCCTCGCTAAACTTTGCTAAAACCAAGGAGATTACGCCCAGTGAGTTTCTGGACAGATAGTGCTCAAAGTGCGTCCTTCTGATACCGGTTTTTTTTTAATAACCATCAAACTCAAGGCAAAGTGTATAAGAGATTAAGTCACGAATACTCAAGTCTGTAAGTTATTTCATCAGAAATAACTATCTTTTTCAGTAACGTATGCTGTCGGGCTAGTGGGCGTGTAACTGTGCAGACCTTCGTTGGCGCAAACCTAAAAGATGTCAAAAGAAGAGACTCGGAAAAGCGCACTCTCGCAACTTACTTCTATTGAACCGAAGCTCGTCCTATACAACCCTCATGCATGCGTTCAACCAGAAGAGAGCAACCAACTATAATCACAAGCTATCACATAAAAAATCAAATTCATTATCATACAATGACAGAGGTGGAACACTGATACATTGTTCGCCAAATTGTCTAATAAACATCGCCGCTGCCAATTCACGTGTCACTTTGTATTTGCTTCTTAGCAATATTCTCGTACGGTGCAGTAGACGTTCACACGAGCATTCTTTACAATGATGCGGCAAATGCGAACTCGTGCCGGTTCTCATTGACAGTGCAGGTTCCCTTGAGTGATCGTTTATACAACAGCCCGACTGGCCATGTACACCTTGCCACAACTGAGCAGGATCAAATAGACACTGCCTACCAAACAATTCAAAAACTTTCTTTCGTGCTTCTTCAAACAATGAGCACTTGGGACATGTGAAGCGCGTGTCCAAGATTTCGCGCTCCGAACTTTGGCGGCAAGTTAGGTTGATGTTTGACTGGATGAGAGTATGCTGCTTTAGCGAGAAACAGGCCGGTGCCGCGCAGGTGGAACTTCAAGGGTTAAGGGTTTTGGCTGCTCAAACAACAGAATACCAGAGGCAATGGTGCCTTCAGGTGCTCCCCAGGCGTAGGAAAAGGAACAACCGAACAGTAGAATTACAAGTGGTGGGTGACGTGCAAGTACCAGAGGAGGTGACGCGCGTAGTGAACAATGGGCCGAAATTTAGCTTTCAGCCTACAATTCCTGCGCATGAGCTACTTTTCTTAAACAGCCACATATCCAGCAGGGCTAAGGCTGAGGACCAGGAGAGGTACGTTCTGGATGGAACTGATAGCCTGCTAAGGACTGTTCCTAAAGGTAGTCGTAATGGGCGTGACCACGTGGATGGGGTGGTGTGCTTTCTCAGAAAGAATGATTTGCGTGTACCAGTGTCGGACAAAGAAGGTGGTTTTGTGCTCATGAAGAAAGGGATCATTGAAGCAAAGGTCACTGACGCCATACGAAACAACTTCAAGGAAGTGCGGGTTTCCTCCCCCAAGGTAGAGTCTAAGGCTGTTGCCTTGTGTAATGAGCCCGGACTGACAAGGCTGGCAAAGAGCATTAGTGAGAACAATCTGTCTGTGTCTTTTATGAACCATGCAGGAGTTCCTGTAGAGAGTTTTTTGTCCCTCTTGGAATTTTCTCTTGGAGCAACGTTTATTTCAATTGAAGACAAGTTGTTTGTACAAAAAAGAAGGTATTTGTATTGGTTCGTGTGTAGCGCTTGTGCTGTGTAATATCTTCCTGGCTCAGATTGACCGACAAATTGACTATGTTTGTCGACAGACAAGGTGTTACGCATTTTTAGATACGTCGAAGATTTTTTGGTTCTTTTGAAAAAGGAGTCAAATGAGCACTACTCTGCATGTGCCACATTTGTTTTAGATAAGTTTAGAGCATTTGGACTAGGGCTCAGTTTGCACATGAGCTTCCTGTAAATGACAAATCGCAGTTTTTAGATTTTCATCTCAGGCTTGACAAAAACCATGTGTGTTGGATGTATCACCCTTGTCCTCAGAAGGCTTTTTTGCCGTATCATTCCGCTCATTCTAAAGTAGTAAAAAAGGGTCATTGCTAGTACTAGCTTACAGTTGGCTCTTACTAGGTCTTTCCACCACTTTCTTGATAAAAGTTTCAGGCAGCAAATATCCAGGCTCGTGTTTGTGGGTTTTAATTTGTTGGTGTTAACGACAGTGTGTGAAGCTTTACTGAGAAAATGACATGAGGCCAGCGGCAATTTTGGCACAAAAGAAAAAAACACAGAAGAAGCGACCTGTTGTCATTCCGTATGTGCACAGAGTGGCTCATTCATTGAAGCACGTCGCCTCTCGTTTTGAGGTTCCTGTCGTGTTCTTGGCACCTAGGAGGGTTTCGAGCATTTGTGCTCGTTCGTATGGCGCACCAAGTGCTCATTGTTTAAAGAAGCACAAAAGGAAGTTTTTGAATGGTTTGGTAGGCTTTGTCTGCTTAGTTGTGGCAAGGTGTACATTGGCCGGTCGGGCCGTTGTATAAACGATTGCTTTTGGGAACATGCACTGTCAATGAGAAACGGCACGGGTTCGCATTTGCCACATCATTGTAAAGATTGGTCGTGTGAACCGCTACTGCACCGTACGAGAATATTGCTAAGAAGCAAAGACAAAGTGAAAGTGGCACGTGAATTGGCAGAGGCGATGTTTATTAGAAAATCTGGCGAACAATTTATTTATTTATTTATTTATGAACACTGCAATCCTAACATAGGGTTTTGGCAGGGTGTATATACAGTTGATAAATTTACAAATCGGCAAACAAATAAATATAAAACAGGTAAGGCATTTACACACTTTCAGAACGAAAAAAAAGAACAGTGGTTTGTAATAAACCGGCATAAGAACATATAGAGAAATGAGCGCTACATTCAAGACGATCACAAGTGGAGAATGGTTACAGTGATTGAAATAAACAACAGGAGCACATTTCATACAATTTAGACACTCACTGCTAGAGCTGCGCAGCAAAAAGGTTCAAAGATGACTGCGAAACAAATTCGTTACTAAGGTTATTCCATTTGGTAATGGTCCTAGGGAAGAACGAATACTTGAGTGTGTTATTACGGGTGGAAAATGGGGTAAATGTAAAGGCATGCCTCTGCCTTGTGGTATATCCTGTGGACAAATGAAGCATATGTGATAAGTCTAACTTAAAATAACATTTAACTAACCGAAAGAAAAATTTCAATCTTAATACTTTATTTCTTTGTGTAGGTGTTGGTAGGTTAGCTTCTGCTAATAAACATGTTATTGAAGTACGACCAAATTTGTTTTAAATAAACCGAACAGCTCTCTTTTGAATTTTCTCCATTTCACTGATTTTTTTGGTGTAAGGGTACCAAATTATGGATGCATAATCTAAAGTACGTTGAACAATTGCATTAAATGCAACAAGGCGAACGGTGGGAGTGGAGTGCTCAAGAGCTCGTCTAAGATAAAATAATTTGTAATTGCACGAGCTTATTACAGTGTTAATATGTCTCGTCCAGTTCAAGTCATTCGAAATCCAAAGATCAAGGTACTTGTATTGTTGTACCTCCTGCAAAAAAACAATATTGGCTGAATATGCAAAATGAAGAGTGTTACGTTTGTGAGAAATTTTCATGAAAACGGTCTTTTTTAAAATTAACTGACATCTGCCGTTTATCGCACCAACGAATGACCTTTTGAAATGCATCGTTTAAATGAATTTGATCAGTATGGTTTTCTATTTCCGAGTACAGGATGCAATCATCCGCAAATAACTTAAATTTTACAGGTATATAATGTGATATACCATTTATAAACAATAAAAAGAGGAGGGGTCCGAAAACAGAGCCTTGGGGAACACCTGAGTCAACCTGTATTGTACGAGAACAATGGTCATTGAAAAAGACGTACTATTTTCGACTCGAAAGATATCCGGAAATTCAATTTAGAAGCTGAGTATTCTTAATAATTAAATCCAATTTGAAGAGTAATTTATTGTGAGAGACCGTATCGAAAGCTTTAGCAAAGTCTATAAAAATTGCATCTACCTGTTTTCCGAACTTTATAGATAGTGCGAAACGATGAACTGTAGTTACCAACTGAGTACAAGTAGGAAATCCTTTCCTGAATCCGTGTTGTGAACCTGGCAAAATATTGTGCCTATCTAGGAATTATGAAATATGCTTATGTCTTATATGCTCAAGTAGTTTACAGGAAGTTGAAATAATGAGATCGGCCGATAGTTGATAACAGAATGGGGATTTCCACTCTTATGTTGGGGCTTGACTTTAGCAGTTACCCAGTCAGCCGGAACTTGACCATCTTTCGGAGATTTAGAAAAAAGCATTGTTAGGTACTTTGAAACCCATGGTGCATAGCGTTTTAAAAACTCATTCGGTACTCCATCAGGACCAGAAGATTTTTTAACATCAAGCTTCAAAAGGACATTGAAAACTCCCTCTTCAGTTATCACAATATCCAATAGGGGTGGCCCTGCCACATCAAATGTTTCCAGGACTCCATTATTCTTCGTAAAAAGAGACTTAAAATGATCATTGAAAGCATTAGAAATAACAGAGGAATCGCTAGTTTCCACAACGTCAATTTTAAAAACATCAGTAGTCACAAGATTAGGCCAAATTAAACTCCAGAACCTCTCGGGAGACGAAGACATAAGACTCGGGAGTTTTGGCCATAATAGCGTTCCATGTCAGACGATACATTTGCTTTTAGTTGAGAAGCCAGTTCAGAAATTTTTTGTTGGAGGATACCTACGTCTTTAGAGTACCGTCTCTGATTTTTATAAGTTTGAGCCGCCTGCGCAACTGCAACGTTTCCCAAGAAATCCAGGGGTTCTTTCCTTTCGATTTTTTTACAATACGTGGAACAAATCTTTCAATACACACATATATAAGGTCCTTGAAACGCTTCCACAAGTAATGAATATCAGCAGTGGAACTCGAAAAAGAATCAAATTCAATTGATAGTAAGTCCAATATTGAAGTATCATCTGCACGTGAAAAGTTTGGAAACGAGACCCTCTTGCAATTTTTCTTTAAAACAGCATCAGAAAGCGTAAGTACCACAGCCTGATGATCAGATATTTCAGGGAGAACAGAGCAGCTAGCTTGAGCAGAGATTGAGCCACTAATGAAAAAGAGGTCTAGAATTGAACAAGAGTTTGCCTGTATTCGAGTGAATTCATCAGCAACATGCATCAAGTCAAAAGAAAACGCTATATCGAACATTCTTTCACCAATTTTATAGTTAGGTTGTTACAAAGAGAAAGATGGCCAGTTAACATGCGGCAAATTAAAATCTCAAGCTAGAATTATTCGATCCTCAGGCTTCACATGCGCGAGAAGGTAATTGTGTAATTCATCCAGAACATCCATGGAGGAATTGGGTGAACGATAAATTGCCCCAATAACATACCTGGTCTTTCCGTAATACGCTTTGCAAAATATGCCCTCGACATTATGTATGTCACGCATTTTTGTAATTTGCAATGACTGTCTAAACAGGATCGCCACCCCACCGCCTCTACTCCCACGGTAATTCCGGTACACACGGTAGCCCCGAGGAACAAATTCACTATCAAGTATGTTATCGTGCAACCATGCTTTGGTTAGGATATCAATATAGGGACTATAGGCCAGGAGTGTTCCTTCTAATTCTGTGGTTTTGCTAATACCACTTCTACAGTTTAACTTTAGTATTTTCAGCGACTGAATACTGCACATGCTTCGTCATTTTTCATTCTTCCTTAGCTTAACACGTGCATTTTTTGCTTCATCCCAACTAAACAAGTTCCCATCCACACTCAGTCGATTGTAGAGAAGCTTTACTTCAGCACCGTTCTCTCTTTCTTTTTCGAACTTTTCCACAGATTTCTGTGTGCCTCACGAACCCTGTATAAAAAATCCTCAGAAAAGGACAATACCGAGCCCTTTAACTTGTGCGTAACTTTCAAAACAGACGTCTTTTCACGATAATCAGTAAACTTTAGAATAACTGGTCTGTCTTTGTTTTCAATTATGCGGCCAAGCCTGCGACATCTTTGAACAGTAATTGCCCTTATACCTAGTTTATTCT
The DNA here is from genome assembly GCA_013436015.1 of Rhipicephalus annulatus. NCBI lineage: Eukaryota > Metazoa > Arthropoda > Arachnida > Ixodida > Ixodidae > Rhipicephalus > Rhipicephalus annulatus. The sequence goes on from WOVY01004756.1 coordinate 179,187, forward strand.
CGAGGATTTCATTGACGCTTTCTTGGAGTATCTGAGGTGTTTCCCTAGAGGGTTATTTTAGGCCATAAATGATTAAGTTATTTCTACGGCTTCGATTTTCAAAATCATCAATTTTGTCTTCAAGGGATGTTAGTTTTTGTTGCATTTGAGTCATAGAATCTTCAATATTTTTCACTTGTTTAGGCAAATAACAAAATTTATTCATGTGACGCTCAATGGCATCAACTCGTTCTGCTAGCGTGCCAAATGTTTCTGCTAAATCTTTCTGATTGGCCTGTACTTTGTCAATAGCTGCTTTCATTGTTTTTTGGCCAGTGAGTAGCTCAGATAGCATTTCCTCTTCCGTAAGAGGACCTGGATTAGCCTCAACGTCACCGCAAACCAACAGATCAAAAGGTATAGGTACTACACAAGCAAAAAGAAGCTTTAGACACAGCGGGCAATTGATTGATATGTGGGGTTTAACGTCCCAAAACCACTCTATGATTATGAGAGACGCCGTAGTGGAGGGCTCCGGAAATTTAGACCACCTGGGGCACAGCGGACAAGGCAGCAGCAGCAGGAAACGGTTATCATTACGATAACATGAAGCAGGAAAGTACCTACTACCTTTATCGCAAGGCAAAGCGGATTACTGAGCACGCTGCCTTCTCTGCTGCTGACAAGCCCACTCTGTACCACAATGTATCAGTGTTCCATCTCTGTCATTGTATGATAATGAATTTGATCTTCTATCTGATAGATTGTGATTATAGTTGGTTGGTCTCTTCCTGTGGTTGTACGCATGCGTGAGTGTTGTATAAGACAAGCTTCGGTTCAGTAGAAGTCCGTTGCGAGTGTGCGCTTTTCCGAGTCTCTTCTTTTGACGTCCTTTAGGTTTGCGCCAACGACGTTCTGCACAACTATCTTTTTACTTATGATTAACGTGCGCTGGTTTCTTCGCAACTGAAAGGTTGCACGCGCGCCGCTCTTCTAGTCCAGCCGTGGAGGTGACTACTTACTACTATTTGTACATACATCGCAGACGCACGACACGCGGCATAGCGAGCTTCACCGTCAAAACGCATCAGCATCATCAGCCAGCCCTACATGGCCACGAAATAACTCAAAATGAGCCACGGCATCCCGGTATCCCGCCGCGGTTACAGGTTCTTAGCAGACACAATGTACGTAAGAGTGGTCAGGACCGCTCTTAAACTTCGGTGGTAGCCACACTATTTTTACGCAAAAATTTGCTTCTTGAACCATCTTACAAGCATTTTTCGATGAGGTAAGGAAATACAGTCACGGCATTACCACTGCTGACATGTTCCAGGGCAGTCGCAGTGCGCTTTATTGCAGCCACCTATGAGACAACAATGGCCTCTTCTGACGTTTTTTTTTCGCTTCCCGGATTGACTTTCGCTACAAAATTTCTTTTACGTGAAAAGTCAATCGTAAGTGAGTTTTGTGAATATGGCCGCACGTTTTGAGTGTAGAAGTGGTAATGATTCTGGGCTGCAGAAGTGCACGCGAAAGCAGTATAGGTACTCGAAACATCTCGTCATTTTTTGGCTTAGGTCGTTACATGACAGCAGGAGAGCAAAAGCAAAAAAAAAAACAAACGCAATAATCACAAGCCAGTGGCCAAATTATACATGCCACCTGGCGTAATATGTAGCTAGAGTTCCGGTTTTGCAACGTTCTTTACTGCTTTTTATAACCACGCAGTAAAGAACATTGTAAACCCAATTAAACAACACCCCAAATACGAATTCATGCTATAATTTTTCAATCACTTTGTTTTTCTGGGGGGGGGGGCGCACTCGGAATCCAGCGTTGTTTTCTTGCACGTAAATATAAGGGCTACTCAGGGAAGTTAGACAAACACTTAACAGTCCAGAATTGTGTTCCACTCCATGAATGTTCTCATTAGGTCATCAACTAGGTCACGCAAGACGTGACCCAGTATCATTTCGCAAAGTCTCGCTTCATACGGTCTGTTAAACGGCATGCGACGGGCCCCATTTAATTAAGGGCGAGCGCAGCGTTTGCGCGCCAGTGGGCTGTAATCTCTGCGCTGTGTTTCTTCCAGTGCCGCCATTGACGCGATATATTCTAGCTGGGAGCACCGTGATAATTCAATTGCGCAAAGAGCCTTGTCCATCCGGTTCATTACACTCACATTGTGCTGTTACTGAGAGGGAGGGGGAAAGAAAGCCGAATGCGCAAAAATCGATCAGTACCGAAATTAATAGCCATGTGAAGTCTCCATGATGGAAGAGAACAAGGAAACCAAGAACAAACAGCTCCTGCTGGGCCCTGTGTGGTGCTCTATTACCTCTCAGGTCAAATCGAGAAGTGCCCTTGAAAGCAATTCACACAGCATGAGCAAGGTATGAATTACATAAAGGACGTGTACGCTTAGGAAACGGAGAGGAAGGACCACTAAAGGGCAACAGTGCTCACTTAATTCCGCAGAGGAAAATCACCCTACAGAGAAAACATATGCGGTGCATAGTTACAAACGCGATCTGTTAAATGAACATGAATGTAAGAATAATGATTGTATTGACATATTGGACGCGTTTATGCCGTTGCTGCAAGGTGTTACGTACGCTACGCAATCAAACGCACCAAACGCCCCACATGCTGTACCTAGAGCCCGACTACTTAGAAACTGCCGCATGACCCAGTTGCAGTAGTTTGCGGAACTCGCTTAGGGTTGTGCGGTTCTCTACCCCCCCCCCCCTTGTCGCTGTCCTTCCTCTAAGAGACAGTAGACGCGTATGCCAGAAACACAAGGCAGGTTCCACAGACGCTGGATGCGTTGTAAGCAGGGCTAGATCATGCTATTATGCCCACAGGTAAGCAAATATATAAAGTCCATGAAATAAAAAAGGCAGTTCCACGTAGAGTGAGAATCGATCGATAATATGCAAAGCACGATTGAGGAAGGTTGATATGTCACTTTAAAATTACGGCAACGTTACGAGGTGGAGGTAAATTACGCTGTACACGACTTCCGTGTCATGATTATCATGTTTAAATGTGTCTTTTACTTTCGTCATCTATTCACGTCACGTGATGCCAAATATAATATACGTGAAGCTGGCGGAACTGCCACGAGCATGCTATAAACATGGTATGTTGTCATGTTATTGCATGGCACGCGTGTCAGGATTATCATGTTTGCACCAGTCATATACCTTCGTCATTCATTGACGTTACGTAACACCAAATTTGGTATATATGAAGCTAGCGAAACGGCCGCGAGTGCATCATGAAGGACCAAATGTGTTCCAGCGTGACGTTGGCGCATGCGCACGCTGGCCACACCGACGCTATACGTTAGCAAAGCGCGAAAACTCTATATATAGTCTCACGCCAGGCGTGACCAGCGTCCATCTACGTGGCCCGATGGCAACTGACTCGAAATGCGACATGTTGCATTTCGCGCTAGTGCGTTACCCAGACAGCACTGCATCTGCCTTCTTTCGTTATGCAGGGATGCCGGACGCGCTGGAACGCGCATGCGTAAAAGCAACGCAGCGCAGCCCACCCCTGCGAGTTTATGGCAGGACGGCGCCAGGCATGGCCACGTTGGCGTGATGCGACTAAAGGAATGCCGGCATGTCCTATCACGTCGAAATGTATTGGTGCCTTGATTATGGAATGTGGTCATGTTGTCACATGACACGCTTCTCATGATTATCAAGTTTGCACCAGCCTCATATCCTTCGCCATTCGTTGACGTCACGTAACATCTAATTTGGTACATGTGAAGCTAGCGAAATGGCCGCGAGCACATCATGAGCGTAGCACGTAGTCATGTTGATACATGACGCGCATATCATGTCTAACGTGTTTGCAGCAATCTCATACCTTCGTCATTATTTCACGTCCCGTAATACCGAATATGGTATAAGTGGAGCTAGCGAACCGGCAGCAAGCGCATCATGAGCGTGGCATGTAGTCATGTTGTTACATGACGCCCATCTTATGTTTGCGCCAGTCACATACCTTCGTCATTCATTCACGTATCACAATAGCAAACTTTGTACATGTTACGCTAGCGAAATGGCCGTGAGCGCATCATGAGCTTAGCATGTGATCATGTTGTTACATGACACGCATTTCATAATTTTCATGTTAGGATCTGTCGCTTGCGTTCGCCAAACAATCATGTCATATCATACCAGTATTGCAACATGACAGGTGAACGAAACCACCGTAACAGCAGCAAGACCATGAAATGAAAATCATGGCATTCATGACTTACATGTCATGATTTTGATGTCGTGGCTTGTCGAATATGCTCGTCATATAGTCATGTTATTCATGGCCATGCAGCTCTTGCGGTAGTTTTGTTTATATGACATGTTACAAAACAGGTATAGTATGACATGCTTGCATAACGAACACAAGCGACAGACCCTAACATGAATACCATGACATGGCTCTCATGTAAACACGTGACTACATGCTCCACTCATGACGTACTCGCGGCCGTTCCGCCAGCTTCACATATGTCAAATTTGGTATTACGTGATGCCAATAGATGATGAAGTAATGATACTGGTGCAAACATGATAAACATGAGATGCGTGTCATGTAACAACATGACTATATGCTACGGTCATAATGCGCCCACGGCCGCTTTTCTAGCTTCACATGTAACAAACTCAGTATTATGTGACGCGAACGGACGACATAGGTAAATGACTCATCCAAATATGATTGTCACGACATGCGTGTCATGTAACAACATGACTACATGCCACACTCATGATGCACTCAAGGTCCTTTCGCTGGCTTCACATATGCCAAATCTGGTATTATGTGACGCGAATGGATGACGAAGGTATGTGACTTGTGCAAACATGATAACCATGAGATGCGTGTCATGTGAGAATATGACTACATGCCACCGTCCAGGCGCCAATACATTTTGACCTGACGTGGTGCGTGTGCTCACCGGCGTTCATTTCGTCGTGTTACGCCAGCGTTGCCAAGCCTGGTGCCTATCCTGCCTCGCAGGCACGCGCTGCGCTGCGTTGCTATGACGCATGCGCATTTCAGCGCGTCCGGTGTTCTTTCGTCACGAAAAGAGGCAGACGCAGTGTTGTCTGGGTAACGCATTGGCACGAAATGCAGCATGTCGCATTTCGTGCCGGTTGCTGTCGGGTCATGCTGACGAACGCTTGACGTGCCTGGCGTCAGACTATTGAGTGCTCGCGTTTTGATAACGTTGCGTCGCTGCGCACAGCGTGCGTGCGCGTCAACGCTACATTGCGCCGTTCTTGATGCATTCGCAGCCGTTCTACTAAATTTGGTGAAACCCGACGTCAATGAATGCAGAAATATATGACTGGTGGAAACATGATAATGCTGACACGCGTGTCTGGTAGGAACATGACAAAATGCCACGCTTATAGCGTGCTCGCTGCCATTTTGCTAGCTCCACCTCTACTAAATTTGGTATCACGTGATGTGAATAAATAACGAAGGTAAACGACACATCCAAACATAATAATCATGACGCTGAAGTTGTGTACTGTATCCTTTAACTCCACCCCCTAATGTAGCGCTGATTTTTTTTTCCAGAAACTTTACGATAATTACCTCGTTAGCGCCAGTTTTTCCCTTGACTTTTGGTAGGCCAAACTATAAAAAAGCAATAAATATTGCTTTTGCTGCTGTGGTTATGCTTTTGTTGAGGAGAGAGGAAGAAACGCCGAGCTTCTTGTTGCCTGCTATGCGCTAGATGAGCGCGCGACTGCCGTGTCAGCTGCAAGGGAAAAACAGCACCGCTTGCCTTTTGTTTTTCAGGTTGTGTTACCACTGCATATTTTGTTTTGCCAACATTAGTCCCTGATTTTTTTGCACTTTCATCACACGACACATTTGTTTGGAAAGATTTCTCAATATATTGCGTGCGAAGTAGCAAGCCTTGAAGCGTTATTATTTTGTACGACAAGAAAGCAGTACTCGGAAGGTGCGGTTAATTCACTGATTATCAACATTTTTCAAATTACGAACTCAGTGCACGCCACAAAGGCACAAGGCTGTTTATCTCGCGCAGTGAATACAAATGCTGATTTGTAGGCTTTAACGCCCCAAAACAATCAAATGATTATGAGAGACGCCGTTGTGGAGGGCTCCGAAAATTTCGACCACCTGGGGTTCTTTAACGTGCACCCAAGTGTGAGCGCCCGAGCCTACAGCATTTCCGCCTCCATCGAAAATGTAGCCGCCGCAGCCGGGATTCGATTACGCGACCTGCGCGTAAATACAAATGTTCACATTCTGCATTGGTAACATAAACGGACACTCTAAGTCAGGTGCCAGATAACGAACGGCGCATAGACGGCGTGCTTCTTCGTACTTACTAAAATCCTGTCTATAGGGTGCCAAGCAATAAGAAATACCCTTGACATTCGCGCGGCACGGAAGTCACGCATAAAGCCGGTAAAAGCAGGCGCAAGAAGGAAAAAAAGAAAAAAAGGGGGAGAGCCGCCGTCTCCGTCGCTCCAGCCTGGCGCCAGGAGCCGGCATCAACTTACGCAGAACAGTTCAGCCACAAGCGTCAGCGCGGAAAAACAAGAGACAGAAACGCCCTCTCCTCCCCCCCCCCCCCCTGCGATCACCACGTCAGCTGGGCTCCCGGTGCCCGCGTTACGTTCACCGTCGCCTGCATGCCGTGGCATTTGCGCGTCGCCGTTTCGTCCCGCTGTCTTGTGATGGTCGTTTTTCTACAAGATGGTCTGAGACGACCACATTTTCCAGTGCTATATGCCAGACTTTATTCAAGATATCATACAGCTCTCTGCATTCGGGCATACACTGGGATGTGCAGTCCCGTTGTTACTCTTTTGACTTCAATAAAAGAGCACAAACAACTTTCCGTTCATCAGTTGTCAAGGTATGACACTGCGTCCTGCACTAAATAAAAGAGTACTAGTGCATGCGTGACAGCTTTCTGAAACACTGGCCTATGTATGTCGATGCTCATGTTCTACCAAACAAGTCGAACTGATGATTTTAGGAAAGCATAGCAAAAAACAAACACACCGAAGGCCACGAGACAGAAAAAGATTAAATTTGAAAATCTATTGGTCGATATTTGATTAGTGGTTGCGTAATTTGATGATGAACATCAAGTACAAAAGTCAGAAATCAGGTGCCGAAGTCAACAGGAGAGCCCCGCCGCGGTGTTCTTGTGGCTACGGTACTCGGCTGCTGACCTGCAGGTCGCGGGTTCAAATCCTGGCTGCGGCGGCTGCATTCCTGATGAAGGCGGAATTGTTGTAGGCCTGTGTGCTGAGATTTGAGTGCAGAATAAAGAACTCCAGGTGGCCGAAGTTTCTGGAACCCTCCACTAAGGCGTCTCTAATAATCATATGGTGGTTTAAGGAAGTTAAGCCCCACATATCAATCAATCAATCGAAGTCAGCAGGAGAGTGTATGTCACCGACATTTGATCACTCTTTTGAATATTAAGTAATGTTCTCATTTTCCCGCGTGCATTTGTAACAATGAACCTTGACCAAGACAGCCCCTGTACCGCTGTGGAGATAGTGTGCCAGCTATGAAAATCTGCATTTTCTAAAGAGCAACTGCTAGCAGTAAGAATAAATATTTTGAGGTTCGTTCTGCACCATTTCTTGACCCCAACTGCACGCCGACGTTTGCGAAGGAGATGTGCAGAGGCATTATTTATTTGGAGGAAGACCGACCTGTCCGTCACTAATTTGTGTAAGTTATACTTGACCTTGGCGCACGTTTCGGCATTCACTTTAACAGCGATGTGACACTGAATAAATGCAAGAGGAGTCACTCCCCATAAATAAGATTATTTAAAGACTGAAAATGAGTAAAAAGCACTGTATATAGCGAAATAATGCGCATAAGTTGTACTTGCAGAAATAAGCGGTCGTCGAAATGCTAACAAGGCGCTGATGCTTCAGTGCGCTGCTCGCAGCAGTTCGCGTGTAAGAAATGCAAATGTTAAAGTAGGCATGCAAAAATACCCATGCAACGTCTACGTGCAAAAGCACATTGTCTTCAAACAGCTGAGAATAGGCTGCTGTCACTGTCATGCGTGTACTTCCCGACACAAATCAGTCCAAATTTCTCACAGCACACGCACGTGCGAGAAACACACGCAGGTTTCGACAGCCGAACACAGCCTCGTCCGCGAATATCGGTGAGCATAACACCCACAGTTCACGGGGAAGCACTAAAACGAAGCACAAACACACGTTAATCGTTCTTACGGAACGGCGCACCATGAACCGAAGTCGGAGCCGAAAGTGCTCACCGTGGTTGTCTCGAATTCATGAAGCCCTAAAATCTATTCGCTGATCAAATGCCTGCACATAACACAAAAACAGTTCAAGGTTTCGAAGACGGTTTGCAAAAACTCACTTGGTAGATATATATTGTGCATGCAAAAAGACTCGCCGTCATGCGGTGGCCCTGTGGTGCAATGGGTAAAACGTTCGCTTCACGTGCATGCGGTCCCGAGATTGAGTCCAGGGCTGTGCTTTGCCTTTACCCTCACAAATACAGGTGATTGTGATACTAATGGTTTTATATTTACCTGTAGTCGTAACATCCACCTTATTCTCAGTGAGAAACCGCTCTGAAAAGCAGAATAGTTTTTTTTTTCCGCCACCGCTTCAGGGCTGGGCCGCCTATGGAAAGTCACGCCTAACCACATGCCGTATCTTGCAAAAAAAAGTTGGCCTAAAATCCCAGCTAATCTTTGTTCCGGCTAATCTGAAGGCCACTTAAAATTGGGCCGGTTTCTCTGGAACAGGGATACGGAGCCGCCTAAAAGCGGCGATAATTTGAAATAATTTTCTGCCTGCGGGCGTGTAGTCTAGCCAGGAATCGACTAAGAGTGTAAGAGAAGTGTTCACAGAGTTCATCGTAAAAGGAATAGAGCCACCTGGGTTGATGCCTTGCCACTGGTGCTCTAAGGTTTACGAGCTGTCATCCGGGCAGACCTGCAGTGCTCAACAGCAGAGCTGGTGTATGGCACTTTTCTACGGCTTCCGGGAGACTTCTTCACGCCAACAAAGCTACCACACCAGCCAAAGCAATTCCTACAACGCCTCCTCGACTGCGTTCAAGACCTCCGGCCCACTCTACCCAGACCTTCCGAACACAAGACCATATTCGTCCACCCTGATCTGGCCACTGCAACACATGTTTTCGTGCGCCACGACGCGGTCAGATCACCTTTGACACCAGCCTACGACGGACCATTCCGCGTCCTTCACCGCACCCCCAAAACTGCCACTCTACTTCAGAAAGGCCGTGAAGAGACAGTCAGCTTGGACCAACTCAAGCCGGCGTACCTGGAGACCGCCCTAGAAAGCCTCTCATGTACGACTGATCTTCCGTTGCAATACCACAAACGGCATGTCACATTCCGACTTCCAGTCTACACGGGGGGCCCTGTAGCGCCCTCGTTCGGGCGGCGCGCAAACCGGAGAGCGCGCGATGGCGACCGAAGAAAATAAAGAAGGCGCTAGGCCGTGGCCCGTGAAGCCACGGCTCACGTTCCAAGCTGGCATCGGTTATCGTTCAGGCGTGTCTTTCTTTCGCTCCTGTGGCATAAGCCTACAGGTCATTACGTTCATTTCTGTGCATTACACAATTCTCCAGAAAAGTCGGTTTATTGGAACATGTTCGCGTTTGAAAATAACGCACTAATTATTCAGCGCAGATCACCAACACTGCAAGCCCAACATCACCTGTTTATTTTTATAATTTGAGAAAATTTGCTAGATGAAACAACTTTCTATAGCAAGCGAATTTCTCATGCTTGTACCTTTACTTATAGAGCAAAATTTATTTACAATTGACCACGTGACTTCATTTCTTCACACACGCCTAAATCCTCGTTCAAAGCTGTAGCGTTGCAAACAGAGCATCGTTACAGATTTTCACACCTGCGCTCGTCTCCTACTTGTGCCTCTGTCGTTGTTCTGTTCGCGCGCTGTATACCTACTGGCAAGTATATCCGCCTCGGGCGCTGCTGCTTTTAGTGATACCGCGATCTTGAGCATGATTTCAGAAGTTCAAGCAAGATTAGAAATTAAGCAACGGGGGATAGGTAGCCTAGCCTTAGGAACTCACGGGAATACACCTAATCAGGGAGTACAAGGTTATATGAGATGGAAATGATGTGAGGGCAGGGAAGCTAGCTGCAAGATAAAATTTAAGAAGCAATTGAGAGAAAGGGGAGAGGAGCGTTGGGCTAGGAAGGTATTCAGCTACTTGTACATGAAGAATTTTGATACAAAATGGAGGAAGCGAACCAGAAAATTGACTGATTAATACCTAGAAAACAGCAGGGGGCCAAAGAAAAAAAATTATCGGTTAAGAAGAAGGTGATTGAAGCGGAGACCGTTATGTGGAGAATCGGCATGATTAAGAAGTCCGCAATAGAGATCTATCAAACGTTTAAGCAGGAAATTGCCAAGGAAAGGATCTATGATAATACCCGGGGTATTACTCTACTGTTTGACGCCAGGACGGCAGTATTGCGAACCAAGACATATCGGGCCAAATACGAAGGGGTAGATACAGTACGCAGTGCGTGTGGAGAGGAAAAAGAAACTGCCGAACACTTGATAAGGTTCTGTAAAGGGCTTCACCCTATAGTTCAGGATGATGGCGCAGACTTTTTCAAAGCACTGGGGTTTAGGGACCGGGAGGGCAAAATAAACTTTAGGCGGGTAGACTTAACTAGAAGGAGGTTATCTGATTGTTGGCTAAAGTCAAGGCACGAGTGAAAATTAAACTCTTCACAGCAAAGTACGAATCCTCAAACTCACTTTTTAAGGGAAAAAATATAGTTTTTGGTTCATTAGGTATTACGGCTTGGTGGCGCTAGCCACCGCCCGATCTAAAGGGTACAGCCATATCCATCCATCCATCCATCCATCCATCCATCCATCCATCCATCCATCTATACCGGTGGCGCGATCAACGGCAAACGGTGTCGAAAAGCGGATAGCGCTGCTCAACTTTGCAAGAAGTACCAGCTTTTGACCGTATATTTAAATTCTCTTTGTATTTTGATTTGATATTTCCACTGCCAATGCTGCTGTGCGAGATAGCCATGACGTGTTACGTCGATTGCTCTCTTTTATTTGTTTAAATTTACGGGGCCGTTTTTGTTGCTGTGCGCGAGTGCGGTGTAATTCATGCGTTTCTGACGTGCATGCGCTGAATATGTTCGCGTGACCAGCTAACACAAGAGAGATAAAAGCTGTTGCAACGTAAAAAGGCCGTCTTGTTTCCTCGAAGACGGTGAACAATACAAAACGAAAGTAATGGATGTAGGCATGCTTAGGAAACGCACAAAATACTCACATTTTCAGCTTCGTCCACAAATTTCAGCTTCGTCGAGCTAAATAAAATAATAACAAAGAAAAAGGTAAATACTGAAGTAACATGCGGCACAGATGCATAATGATGTATGAAAGAAAACACTTGAGCACTTGAGCAACAAACATTCACAGTTTTTTTTCACAGGACATTAAAAATTATGACCAACCTCGAACTGTTTTAGAATCACGTACTTCTGAAAATGTAATCACTAACGCCGTTGAAGCCACTCTCCTCTATCAAATGCGCTTAAAATTCAGCACAAAAAACTGAGGACGTTTGCACGCGTGGCATAACTCAAATTTAAACAGGAAATGCTCACGCGCGTAGTATGAATAAATTGTATGCTAGATTCTCCTCTGGTAGGTGAAAACCCACATGACATGTGATTCAGAATTATGTTTTGGGAATAGCAAGCATATAGTAGGGCGACTTATAGGCTCGCCCATTTTCGAAAATGAGGTATTCGAACCGACATTCAATATTAACCAACGCATCAACGATAGCAACGCACTTGTCACCACACACTGGAGTAAATTAGACACACAAGGCCGAGCAGGGTGTTTTTACTGTAGCAGTGGCTTACCCAAAAGGGGGGTGGTCAGGGGGGGGGGGGTTCAAACGTTCCACCCAAATTTTTTCGTGTCTCCCCCATTCCTTCACTTGTTTTAGTCCCTTCGCGCTGGCATGATTTAGAAACCAAGCGCTGCTACTGCCGCAATATGATTCCTGGGCGGGTTTGCAGCGAATAATGTCTGCATACGGAAGAAATTGGCCCCGTATCTGCATGTTTCACTGCAAATGTCGTCGAAAGACGATAGTCTTGCGTCTGGAGAGTGAACAAAACTTTTACTTGATGTTCTGCGCAAAAGAATTGGTGAATTGTATTTTAGAGGTGCGTTAGAATGCCTCAATTCATGCAGCGAAGGCACGTAACACACGAGCGCTATTTGGCAGTTATCTTCAAAAACGAAGGATGGCGTGTGCGCCTATCTCGGAGGCGGTAAGGTGTAGAACGCAAAGCGACGGGCAGGTGCCACCACCGCATCGTCATATAGAAAACCCCTTGATTTCGAGAAAGTAATGATATTCTCCTTCATGCGCGAGTTTTTTCCTCGATTATCCTCGCCCGCTCGTCCTAAAAGCGGTGCGCGGCGCCATTTTTTCGCCGACGCTCTCGCGGGTGCGCCGCAGAATTCAATGAAGGTGGGTTGTTTGTGGCAGCTTAAGTTGCGTGCCACAGTAGTGCTCAATTTTTTAATGGTTGTAATAAAGTTAGGGACACTGAGGGAACCGTTTATTAAAAGGTTAGCATCTTTAAAGAGTTGTATAAGTGGGGCATACTTATAAATAAAAGTTTTTATGGGGCGTCCTACGATGCGGATATTTTTCTGCTGCATGATAACATGCTGCACGTTTGCATCTGATGTAGTTCCGCTTGTGGCATGTTCGTCAATGTTCGGAATTCGTTTCGTGCTTGTGCGCCAGTATACGACACAGGTACTTACAGCGTCACATATTGCAATAACTTTGTGGATGGTGGATCGCTTCGTCATGTGTTTATCTTCTCGGCGTGAAAGTAGCTTTGCGCAGTGGTCTCCAAATCGAGAGAGGCCTTTGAGCAATGTCAATACAATTAAGTGCCGCGAACAGTGATTAATCTACAACAATAACACAAACAAAAAATGAATAATTAGAACTGTGTTTTGACGTGTTTGTCAAGCAAACTAGCTATCAGATTTTTAGTGAAAGGAGAAACTCTGCACCAGGTTTGTCATCATTATCTGAGCGCCAATAGCGACCAGAAAATCCTATCCGGACTGACTGATTCCAGTTAGAAGTACCCATGTGACACTGGTATAAAGGTAATATAAATTTAATTAGGGAATGAAAGACATGCTAATGCAAGCGTGAATGAAACAAATGCTGTCACGATCTCCTAGAAAATGGCTCACTTGCTATCACTGTTTTATAGCTATTTTTTTCGTTTCGCCTCTGTATTTCTTTATTTCTTTCCATTAACCGTATCTCTTTCATCATTTTTGTGTGTAAACCCCCTTCGCCCCAAAAAAACTAATCACAATATAAAAACCCTTATTGAAACGAGCGCCAATTTGTGCCATCTCTAATAATCCGTTTATTAACTTTCTCCTACAAACCTTCCCGCAAACTAATTCTAACAGTGACAAAGAGCGCGATCGAGAAGCTATATAATCTCACGTAATTGTTCGCAGCGAAATCATTCTTCAGTTGTGCATTTTTGACGGTTTCCGAGGTGTGAGCAAAGTGATGAAGTATGAGCTGAATATTTACTTTATTTTTGTTATTTATTTAGACATACTGCAGACCTCATTTTGGTTCAAGAAGGAGGGGTATAAAAAACGTGAAGTGATTCGTTACAGCCAAAAAAGTATCCATACGTTAACAGAAGTCACATGTATGTGGAGAAGCAACAAAATTTATAACACGTTTGCACACTCTTATCAACAAGTAGAGAACGTTCCAGCTATAAAGCAAGATTCTTAGCCGAGAAAAGTCTCACGAGGCAGTGAATTTTATTCATCACTGTTCTGGGAAAACAACAGTATTTGTAAGCATTAGTTGGTGCAAATACGGGTGCCAAGGGTCGATCATGTTTACGTTGTGTATTCCTGGAGGCGTCTGGCTAAACGCAACGAGCTACATTTAGGGCAATTTTCTGTGACATAATTTTGTATCAAAATGTTAAATGATTCAACTTTCTTCTTGCTTCCAACAAAGGAATTCAGCATAATGATGACAACTCCACTTTGAAGCAACGCACAAAATGTTGATGAAAAATCACTGCTTATCCACGAGGTGAAAGATGACTAGTAGGGCGAAGCGTATTGACGGACGGACGCATGGATGAACAGATGGATGCACACACAGATATGGAAGCATGGTTGAACTGGGGGTCAATTCGTTTCACTCATCATCATTCACTCTGTGGTTACGCTGTGATATCCGTTTTTATTGACATACAATGCAATGCAAGTGGCTACTACGACGACTACGACGACACGGGACATACGACCGACAGCGTAAGGAGCTTCGCCCCTCAAAAACATGTATGTTGTTGAGCAGCTTGAACCAATACTTGAAATCCAGCATTCAGTCATGCTTTGATACGAGATAACAGAAACCCGCCTTACCTCGCACATACAGTGTTTTACAGTGAAAGGTCTAATGAGGTCACTTTTCGGGTCACGCGCAGATGCATGTTGTCCGCTGCCACCGCCAGTGTACATAATCACATCGCGAAAAAGGTAATAGCGTTGCCTTAGGCAGGCAAACCCACCACCAGTGGCACAGTGGAACTCGAATCCGGGTACGCTGGATGCCGGCTCAGTATTCTGCCACTGAGCTACACCAGCGCTTATGATATGTGGTCGAACTTGCCATAGACAGGCTTGATGTCGGGAAATAAATCGCGGTAATACGACCTTTAAAGCATTTTAAAACAGCGAAATAACCTACCAGTCGTCGCAGAATGTGATTAGCAAAATGAGTGGGCCGTTGAATGCTCCAGCCTATTACAAAAAGTTTGTTCCTGTTTCCCTAATAACTGTGCCGCACATCCACTGCAGCCATAATTCCTCGTCGTCGTCAGCCGCTGCACGGACAATTGGCACAAAATTCCTTGCAAGTGTTTAGCGGATACCATGCTTCTCAGAAGAATGACGAAAAATAGCATAGCCAATGCCAGTCTACCATGCAAATGTTTATTAATAATGCCCTAGTGGGTACCAAGAAAGTGGGCATGCAGTAGTTACTCAATGAGGGTTTCAAAAAGGCTCTTATACCTTGTTCTTGTTCTTGTCGCCCTTTATTTGTGGCTCATATTCACTGTGGGGGATCAGCCATGATTGAGTGGTCTTATAAAGTATTATTCTGTTTCAGAGTAAACAAACTGACCAATTGAAAACGTAAAAACATTTAGAATAAAATTTCGATAATCACTTGTCTGTACTTATCATAAAGTTTTTGTATTAGTAATAGATTTTAACCTAGATCAGAACCTAGCTTAACAAAATAAATCAAAAGGAAGAAGTTATGCGTATGACGAAACAGAAAAATAATATTATTTTGTATGTCTTTTCGTTTCATTCAGATAATTCCGCACGGCCTCGCAAACTCTCGCACTGGCAAACCCTAAAATAGAGGCTCTAAAGAACAGAATCACGGGCATGGAGAAATTTATTCTAATAGTACGTAAAGGATTTTCTAACTTGGATCTACTAGCTGTAGTAAATCATGTACATGTTAAAAAGCAATGATCCATAGTTTCTTGCTCAGCACAGAAAGTGCACATTGGACAAAGAGCCTGTCCAGACCTGTGTTGGTAAAAATTTATTTTGGGCACCCTACAGCGCAGCCTGGTAATTGGGACTTGTAGTTTATCTGTGTCACAACAGGATCGGAGCCAGGGATATAAGTGCCGACATTCAGTCGAATTTGTGAGTGATGTACATGTGGGGTTTTCCACAATGGTACGCCTGCGAAATCGTGCAGTCTTACCCCGTATTCACAAACACTCCTCGACTCGACACTTCACTCGAAACGCTCCTTGAGTGGCATTTTCCTATTCACAAACCGCCCTTCACTTGAAACGCATCCTTCACCTGAGAAAATCTCGAGAGTTTCCTCGAGATTGTCAAGGAAGCGATCGAGCTACCTTGAATCGTCCCTCGAGTGAAGTCTCTGCGCCAACATCGCGTTCATGGCGAAGCCGTCTCGCTTTGAAACTGTTTATTGATCAATTTGGCTGCCAACGCCGCGTTATTTCAACAGTGACGGTGCACGTTCACTACGAAGCTGTCTGTACCGGTTCGACAACGGGCAGGCGGGCGTGGTGTCAAGCGGAGCGCTCACCAGTGCCGTGATGTGTTGTGTTTCGTGCATGAGCCAGTAGATTACCTGCTTTCGGGCGTGCGTATACTCGTCGTGCGAGTGCTCCAAGACTTACTGCGGATGCCAGTGCTTTCAAGTGTTTTGATGAAGCTTGCACACCACACCATTTCAACCGTGGCGCGAAAGCTTCACAAACAAGCGGAGAGGAAACGTAATAGCAAACTTTCGATGCGCTGCATTCACCATACTCCTAAGCGGCTTCCTCCTCGGTGAATCTGTGCTATCCTAGCCAAAATATACGGCGAAGTACACTTTCGTTACATGATCGTCTGTATCTACGAGAAGGTAAGTTCTTCTTTTTCCTGTTTTTTGTTAATTTTCCCCCTTGCTTAGATAATACCACTATTAAAGACAGTTTAGGAAGAACAAAACACAATGCAATTGGGCCCAATAAGTGTGCTTTTATTGGTACTACACATGAAACATAGCTTCGATATACAGGGTCTATGTAGCTCACAATACCAATGAAAACCACACCCAGCTTTAGGAAATCAAGCAGAGGCTCGTGCTCTGTGAAACGTGCACGCGCGCAAGAATGCATGGAGTGTCGTATAAAAACGGAAACATACGAAATAGATATACAGCAGATACATTAAAGATTGTTTTTTTATGGTTGAACCCCCTCCCCCCCCGAAGAGGTATTGCTGGCTACGCCATTTATTCGAGCAATTAGGTTATCGAATTACTTAACTATATGTCTGGTGAGCTGCCCAAGGGCCTGAGCGAAACATGTGTTAAAATAGGCAAAGATCAATAACTCAACCATGTCGGTTCTTAAACGCAAGAAATATAATGAATGAGTGCATCCCGAAAAATTAAAAAATGCAGCTTTGGTGTTCTAGCTATTACGTTTTTCTAATATTATGTCTTGCCTCTTTGTGCAGGGGCCAGGCTGCTGACGGAAGAACACAGAGGTTTCCTAAAAGGTGCCGTATTCTCAATGCATTGCAGAGTTTGCACCACTGTATACAAAAGGACAAAATCTGCAGTGAATGCATGCAGCTGCAATGCTAAGACACGCTATGGTGTCTACTACCTCGATCTTATTTATGATGTCTTACAATCTAAAAATTTATTTCGACAGTGTGTCAGTTGCATATGCTTGATTAATGCACACTTTGCAGTTGCACGCTTGTGTTTTCCACATGGCTCTTCATCAGTCAATAGTAATAAAGGCTTATTTTGCCATTCGTAATTTCTACTTTGTTTATTTTTGAATACATATTTATCGTCATGTTCGTCTTTTCAGGATGAGACAGAATCACAAAACCCTCTTCTCTGATTCTACAGGAGAGCAGTTCTACAAAAATTAAGCTTGTTTTATATACACCAGCACCACTTTCCTTCCATGAAACTGAGATGGCGTGGTTCCAGCGTGTAGACATGCTAATGTTGCTACAATAGTGGACATTTTATTTGCAGGGGTTTGACCAGATATATCCGCGATGTCTCCAATAGTCTTGAGCATTTTTTACCACTTTGTTGCACTGGTCTTCGTTAAATCAGCAAAGTAAAGTACTCTGCTTCTTGACGACACTTTCTCCAAGGTTCAGGGAACCACCATAGTCATTTTTAAGACAGAACAGCACTAAAAGTCAAAAGCGCATTCAATTTTATCATTTACAAAAGAATAAAACATCTCCTATAAATTATGTACTGCTGAGGCTTTAGAATGAAGCACAGAAAACACGATCATTTTCAAGAGTTATTCCCAGCAATAATATTCTACAAATAAAAGCCAGAACATAAATGCAAAGGTCGATTTTCCATTAACTAATGTGCTTCTGAGCTTGCAGGTAAAGAAGACAGGACAAAAATTTTAGGACGGGCCGCTGTGTGAACTTGGAGACGGAAGCTACGTAGGATTTAAAGGTTACATCTATTCGAATCAGTCGTATTAGAGCATCCACAAATGCAGGACGAAAAGAAGGTGGAAAAAATAACTGCTTATTCAGGGCATCCTTGGAAGATTGAAATGTTAAAATTGAAACACAAAAACACAAACACGCATGGTGAACCAACTATATATGCTACTAATTGAAGAAAACAACAGCTTTAAAGTGATGCTTTCGCGATTAGTTGATGAAAGGCACACGATCGCTTTTCTTAATTTGCATACCAGTTTAATTCAAATACTCAGCCATGAGTGTACCATGCCTACTTTTTAACGCTACCCTGCGTCTCTCATAATCAAATGGTGGTTATGGGACGTTAAATCCCACATAATAATCAAATCAATGCTACACTGGTGTAACCGTGAATAGAAGTTGCAAACATTGTCTCCCCAAATTTCTATTACATGCAGAAGAACTTCGAAAGTGCCACGTTGAAATTCGGAGTAAATTATAAAAATGAACACAGCACAATCCCCTGAAATCAGGAACTGTTCACGTACTCCCGCAGTAAAAACGAATTCACGAACAAGTATGCTTTGTCGGAGGTGAATTCTAAAAGCACATCAATATAATGTGATATAAAGTAGAAATTACTCCACCGCGTTACACGTTCGGTGGCTACACTAGTGATCAGAAGGCTCTCTGCAAAGCGAAAGTAAACAAAGCAACAAACCATATGTTCTGCTTCCTGCCATCACTCACGTAGTTGGTTAGTCACCCCGGTGAAAGCAGGGTCTCTAACACCCACTCAGACACTACCGTAAATTTATTTGTAAACTGCAATTAATAGACGCACACGAGACAAAATAAACTAAGCACGTAGAAATGTTCAGCAGCAGACGAAACGCCATCAGCTGCTGCCTGGGCGCAATTGTTGCCAGACTTGAAGCGGGGGTTTCGCTAACTATACCGGCTCAAGGCTTACGGAAACCGTGCTACCGCTCTAAATGCATGTATTTTGCTGTATGGTCAATTTATAAAAAAAGAATGCGTAAGAAAAGCGTTCATTTATTATACAATAATAGACATTTCTTAACTGCAATTGCGAATACTCTAGTTATCAGGCGCTTTTCTCGGCCCGTTCTGTTCACTCAAGTGAAGGGAGAATTTCCGAGGCCTCCCTTGGTGAAGGAAGTGTGGAGGAGCGTTCATGAAATGCAGCAGCTCCTTGAGTGGAGGAGCACGCTCCGCCTTGACTTCGTCAAGTCGAGGGCAGCTATTGAGTGAAGGAGCGTTTGTGAATACGGGCCTTATACCTTGTTCCTAATCTTGTCGCCCTTTATTTGTGGCTCATATTCACTGTGGGGGATCAGCCATATTTGTGTGGTCTTATAAAGTATTATTCTGTTTCAGAGTAAACGAACTGACCAATTGAAAACGTTAAAACTTTTAGAATGAAATTTCGATAATCACTGTTCTGTACTTATCATAAAGTGTTTGTATTAGTAATAGATTTTAACCTAGATCAGAACCTAGCTTAACAAAAGAAATCAAAAGGAAGAAGTTATGCGTATGACGAAACAGAAAAATAATATTATTTTGTATGTCTTTTCGTTTCATTCAGATAATTCCGCACTGCCTCGCAAACTTTCGCACTGGCAAACCCTAAAATAGAGGCTCTAAAGGACGGAATCATGGGCATGGAGAAATTTATTCTAATAGTACGTAAAGGATTTTCTAACCTGGATCTACTAGCTGTAGTAAATCATGTACATGTTAAAAAGTAATGATCCATAGTTTCTTGCTCGGCAAGGAAAGTGCGCATTTGACAAAGAGCCTGACCAGACCTGTGTTGGTGAAAATTTATTTTGGGCACCCTACAGCGCAGCGTGATAATTGGGACTTGTAGTTTATCTGTGTCACAACAGGTTCGGAGCCAGGGATATAAGTGCCGATATTCAGTCGAAAAATTTATTTTGGGCACCCTACAGCACAGCGTGATAATTGGGACTTGAAGTTTATCTGTGTCACAACAGGATCGGAGCCAGGGATATAAGTGCCGATATTCAGTCGAATTTTTGAGTGATGTACATGTGGAGTTTTCTATAATGGTACGCCTGCGAAATCGTGCAGCCGTTACATAAGACTTTTCGCTGAGACTGTGCTGCGCTTTCTTCTTCTTCTTCTCCTCATATCATGGCTCTTACCCAATGTATAGGATTAGCTGAGTGTTAGGTGAATTTTTTTTGTTTCTTAGTAGTCGTTTATGCTAGGGATAGGTTACACAACCAATATTTACTGAATAATAATAAATACATGTTTAAAAGAATGAAGATTTGAGCTCCATATTCTTTTAGCTTCACTGATAAACTCCTCTATGGCGTAGTAAACATCCCTGTGACTGGAGCCCGGAGTAGAGGCACCGAATGATAGAACAACTGATTTGGATATTTCCAGACCCAAGTTTCGAAGAGGTGGTGCTATGAATCTTCTTCTAAATAACGTATACCGGCGACAGGATAGAAAGTAATGACTGATTGTTTCCTCCTCTTTACAGAAAATACACAAAGCAGACCAGACAATGCTTGACTTGCTCTATGCAGGTAAATGTTGAGAGAGGTAACCCAGCAGCGAAGTTTTGTTATGGCCACTTCTATTATTCGCGCCCGCGATAACTCATAGTTCTAGGAAAATAATCGGTGCTTATATTCTGAAGAAGCTGTCAAGACAGGGTCTAATAAGCATTTTTTTAAGTTAAGGTGCGGAATTGTGTAATTGTAATGTATGTTGTCAGTATAAAACTGGAACGATTGGCCTGAAAAGCACCCCCTTTGCTAAAGGATCAGTGCTTTCGTTTAAAAGCAGACTCTTCTGTCCTAGCGCCCAAATTATGTGAAGACTTTGTAGGTGCGCAGGAACTAGTACTTTGAAAAGCTTTAGAAGGGTGTTTCACCAGATGCAGAGAGAGAAGAACACAGAGATAATTAGTCAGTGATGATTACTTTTACTGTATTTAAACTGGGTAATATTTGGAGAGCTAATAATATGGCCATAAATTCAGCTATAAAAACTGGGATCAAATCCGGCAGTCATAACAAAAAAGACTCGTCATGCTGCGCTTACCGCGCAGGCCTGGTGTTTTTTTTTTGTTTTTGTCGAAACAAACTTTTTCGGCCAATGTTGTGCAGCCGCTGCTGATTGCGCAAGTCATCGCGTTTACCTTGGGATATCTGAAAAAGTGCGTAACCATTTTTCACTGTGGTTGTTGCAGTCATAGGCACAAGAGCATGGCACAGCGCCCACACACAGCACAGAAAACAAAGCGTGCGCTACGTTTGTTACGCGCAGCGCCGGCAAAAATGGTGCGAGCGAAAAAGAAAAACACAAACAAAGTGCAGGATCCACACGTCTCCAAGGGCAACCGCGAAGAAGACCAATCACCGTGCAGAAAAAATGCCGGAGACTGGAAGGACGCGAAGGGGGGCGAGGAGAGACTGAGGATGTCGAGCGCGTGAAGGCGGGTACAGTGAAAGGCGGTACTTTAACAAGATCAAGGGGCTTTAGTTTTAGCAAGGCGTTGGAAACGCTTGCCTTCTTGTGCATAGTGTTGCATTGTCAGCCCAGCGTCATAAACGCTACTTTTCTCAGAATTACTTGCGTATGCCATCCCTGGTGGAAAGGCACACATACATACTATGCGTGCTCTTGTTGATTCGCCAGCTTGCGCGTGTACCAGCAATAACGCTGGAAGGTGTGATCAAAACTGTGTAAATACAAGACTCCCTGCCAATGACCGGATAATTAAAGGTTGAATATGCCTATAGCCACTGTCACAGTGCAGCGCAATTGGCTTGTACTTTGAATTACTTTGTTTTCGGGGCACAAGTTATATCATTTGCCAATTTAACTTCTGCCGGAGTGACTGCCGTTTTTTTCACAGTCAACACCCCTGGACGGTACATGGTGCACTCAGTCGTTACAGAGATCAAATTTGTGGGAGGCCGCAACTTGTCCACACATGTACACTAGATTACACTGAAAAAAAACGCCGCATGAACTAAGAAAGAAACAAAAAACTGCTCAATGCCATGAGGCGTACGTGACGTATTTTCTTCGCCCATGCCATCCCTCACTGCTTAGCTTCCAGTTCCAGTGCTTTCGTAGGGGCGAGAGAAGAGAAAATGCTATTGCAACGTGCAACAAATCATAGTAACTCCGCTTGTATTGGATGGCTTCTTGAAATTTTAGCGCCATCAAATCTCTGAGGCAACGAGCTCTTTTACTGAATTTATTTCATGGTTACTTGAAAGTCTGTTTCAGGGGCCTCCAACTGAGATTCATTGCCTAAGGTATATGCGCAAAGACGAAATTAGAAGCAAACTAAAGGGAAAATTTGGTACCGTGTTTGCGTGTTTTACTGCAATTGTCATAGAAATACAATAGTATTGCGTCTGGAGAGTGTCAATTTTATTCTGGAATCACTGCGTTAGAGTGTCTCGATCCGTGCAGCGAAGGTGAACCAGCGCATCGAGGCATGTTATAGACACGAGCGCTATCTGGCAGTTATCTTTTTAGAAATTTTGAGAAATTTTGAGAAATTTTCAGAAATTAAGTGTTAGCAGTTCTAACGAGTACAAGTTTTAATGTTCTGTGGTGTTGCTAACCACGAAAAGATGAGGAACGTAAAGCTGAAAAAGTATACGACGAAATAAAAATATTTTCAGTAATTCGCTTCATCTATTCGTCCGTTTGCAATGGCATCTGTATGACTCACCAAGCAATTTCTGTAACTAGCGACATAATGCACAACAAGTGCACAGAATGAAGAAAAATGAGTGAACATGTTATCATGTAAAATTAAGAACAATACACACAGTAGCCATAATTCTTAGAATAAATAAATTAGGCTCTGCGCAAGCAATCTCTCACGCACCAAACAGACTCATGCCACACCATAACAGTGTTATTATCTTTTTCAATCGAAACACATATTACTGTGCCCATTACATATCATATTGCATGGCTTATGCCACATATATTACCCGAAATTTGCGAGAATTATAACATGCAAACTTGGATTGCTCCACGCCGATCGCATCTTTCGTATCTGTGAAACACGTCTGCAAAAGAAAGGTGCCAGCGAAAAGCACCAGCAGAGATTGGAATCACTCGGCGAAAGTCTATATTATGTTTACATATATCGCACGCAAAAACCCGTGGGAAATCAACGGTCTCAAAGTTCAGCATTGCTACAAACACTTATTTGTTATGTTCAGCTCCGAGAGTCGTGCCTGCACGTATGCTAGCCAACAAAAGTCTGCACGCTTTGCCAATTCCATGGCGCTAAGTAACTCTTGCTCGCGAAAGCAGCGTCGATAGACCACTGCATTACACGCTGGCTTTTTAACCTGACACGCTTGAAATAAGCCTACTCTTTATTGGGGAAAGCCGCCTGCGATGTCTGCCACGACGGCGAGGTCGTTGGCACCTTGGTTCGCACTGTCTTCCACGCTTTCTTACCCCCGTATTCAGAAACGCTCCTCGACTCGAATTCCATCCTTCACTTGACTGAGTTGAGCACTGCGCCGCTGCTTGACTGAAATCGACGCTGCGCTTCTCAAGAATCGCTGCAGAATATTGCTGATATGCAGTGACTTGGTCTCCCAAGACACGGCGCTCCCATCGGCTTTTTCATGTCGAGGAGAGCTCTTGAGTGAAGGAGCGTTTGTGGATACCGGGGTTAGTCGCTTCAGCTGGTTACGATGGAGTCAAAGTTATAAAGCGCAACGCACATGACCTCGTCGCAGCACATGGTCATGGTACCGATAACACACCCCAACACCTGAAACCCACTGACGTGTGCGAACCCCGCGGCAAGCAACACTCGCAACACTGACCGCTCGCGGAAGCTGCTATTCGGTAGCAGACGCCGGCACTGGTCCTTCTGCTTGTGACGTCACGCGCAGCATGACAAATGGCGGTCATCGGCAGTGGGCGGAGTTTCCAGCCGATGACTTCTACGGCTTATTTTAGGCTGAAGTAATCTCTCACAGTCAAGTTTTAAAACGTGTACATGCATATTAGGCCATCTACCTTCGTTTTTCGCCGAAGACCGTCAATTGTTGGGGGACCATGTCATGACGCCTTTAAGTTTGCAGCAAAGAAGTGAATGTGTTGTCATGTCGTGTGCCTCACCGAAATCTAAGAAAATCCAGTCAGTGTATGCTTCTAAATCAATACCGCATACCAGATCATGATAAATTTCAACCAGTTGTGTGGTGCATGGGAAACCATTTCAAAAACTAAATTGAACATTTATTATTCTATTGTTCGTAATTAGGCGCTTTATATTGTGGAGGATAGATTACGTTCCATTACCTTGACCACTACCAAGGTTAGAGAAAATGGCGTGTAATTCACAACATCGTTTTTTTGATCCCCCTTTGTAGATAGGAATAACATGAGCCCTTTTTCAGTCGGCTGCTAGTAGATCTGTACTAAGATTGTTTATCTTTTATGAACACGTGAAGCGAAATCAGCTCAGCACAGCGTCTCAGAATACGCGGAGAAATAGCATTTGGGCGACTTTCTTTTGTTTAATCAATTTTCTGTATTATATAGTCAATGGCACTTACACTGACCTGCATTTGGCTTACTGGAGGTACGCTAGTGTAGTTGGGAGAATAGGAAGAATCCTGTATAATATTTGTAAGGCAGTTCATCTTCTCTCCAGCGTGTATAATATTTTGGTAGTTATAAACAATTTCATTTATATGAATACTGTATGAACCACAGCATTTATAGTATTGCCAGAATTTCTTGGGGTTAGTTCTTATTCTACCATTCGTTTTTTTAAATAAATGTCCCTGGCGATTTCATACCCTTTTTCTGAATTCTTGAGTAATCTGGAATAGCTTTTAATTGCGAGAAGCCTGTTTTGTTCACTGGAAGTTTGCGAATAACTTTTTAAAGATGATAGTCTTTCTTGGGCAACTTCAACGAAAATATAATGGTCTGTGTCTGTCTGTCTGTCTGTCTGTCTGTCTGTCTGTCTGTCTGTCTGTCTGTCTGTAATTTGTCTGTTTGTCCGTCCTATCGATAGCTCAAACGGCACCAAAAGGCCAACCTCATCTGCAGCGCTCACTAATATTGCTCAAGGTTTAGCGTTCATAATTGTGCTGATTTTCAATTAAAAAGCAATTATTGCGCATATATGAGGCGCCACAACAACGCTTTATGTTTTCTATGTCGTGTAGAGGTGTTTTGCACAGTGGCGTTCTTTGTTAGGGCGAACACAGCTCAGTATGGCAGCATAGAGTTACTGTAAATGCTACCAGACTGCTACCTTGACGTAAATGCTACCTTGACGGTGTATTCGTTCACGCGCGTTCGCGCGTGAACGAATACACCGTCAAGGGCGTGTTGACAGTCATTTGTACACAGCTTGTGATTTCTGCGAAACACTTGAGCTTCTCACAGTGCACTGTGCCGCATTTTCTACGCAGCGCTCTTTGCTGAATAAGGAATATAAACTCCTGAAACTTAAGTGCACGATCCCAAATGATTACCTCTTTGTGAGAAGTTGTGCTTTCCGATGCGACCAGGACCACCGAGCTTTCCTTAACTTTATATAAAAACCAAATAAAACAGGCCACCCGTCTATAGTCGGAATTTAAAATTTGTTTTATTTATACTTGTGTTAGTCTTCATCATTGTTTTCTTTACTTTCTACTTTTCTTTCCTCTTTCTCCCCTCTTATGTTCCTTTGCTCTGCTTTTCCCTATCCCCAAAAAAGCGAGCCCCTTTAGGTGGCAGTTGTCACCTTGTTCTCGCCCTCTTTACTCTGTGCCGTTGTGCATCCGCTCATGCAAATCAAATAAATAAATAAATGTTACTCGAGAAGCTTAAATTGTGCATTACTACATTCTAATCGATAAAGTTTACAGTGACTTGTGTGAGTGAAACTTTCGCAAATGGCTCATTCCGTGTTTTGCTTAGCGTCCTGTATATCACGGGCGAACTTGCTATGCACCTAATACGTGGCCTTAACAGAATAGGCGCAGTAACGTGTGTGCCTTTTGTAGCGGGTGACCAGATTTTACCCATGAAGTCATTATGATAATCACATGTTCTGACGTCCAATGGCGATGTAAGGTTGTAATACACATTATTACTGTGGTATTCCATATTGTAAAGTGAAGCATGTATACAGGACACGTGTGTTTGTAAAGCAGAGAAATTAATTTCTCTAAAATTCCAAGCAGATGAAGTTATATTGTTACGGGGAAGATATATTCGCTTACAGCGGATATTGCTAACGCCGTACAGAGCACACAGTACTGCTGGCCAGCGGGGAAGCTCGATAATCCAACCCACAACAAACACGTTGTAGTCTTCCTCCTTCTGGGTGTCATTTCAGTGCTTGTGTCACAGCGACAGTTCCATACACGTATCAATATTAACCGAGTGTGCAAGCATAAGTTTCGCTGTGTGGAACGACAACTGCTTGCAAACAACCTGGTTCAATCCTCACTTAGAAACAAAATGTTTTCACTTTTATTTGCATCTTTCTTGATTTTCCGGTCCCGCACAATATTTTGACTCATAACGAACGACGCTGGTGCCAGAATTACTGCGAAATGAGCTCTTCAGCGCTATAGAGTTAAAGTTCTGACGATATATATAGTGACAAAAACATAATAATATGGTAGTTTTAAAGCATACTGATGGTGCAACAAGATTTTTCAAACAGAATGTTGCATGTCAGGTATGCGGATAATAACGACAAGCGGAGTTGACACAGTTATTGCTCTAATACTGCCTGCCTCGTACACGTTTAAATAGCAGAAACTTGTCCGAAAGTATCGGTTTGTTACTATTATTCGATGCAGTGCACTTAAAGTTAAAAATGCTACATAATATAAAGACTAAAGCGTTTGCGGCATAAACACGCCCAAATATGAGTGTGAAGGCAACGAATTTGCTGAAGATGGAGCTTCAAATCCGAATTTCAAACAATACAAAAAGATTGATGAAGTATTCTGTGTTTTAAAAAAGAAAAAAAAGCAATACCCTCCGTATTTTGGAAATCTATGTTTTGCGAATCATGCTGATGGAAGGACGTAAGCTAAATGCACTACACGCATTACCAACATAAACTGAGGTATGTTGATATGTTTCCCGAGCACGTGATGCTGGTTACTTGCGCACACATTGTGAATACGCGTACATATTTCACGAATCTGTAACGTTCATGTGTCGATGGGTCATGAATAAGCGTCCAGTGGGCTGTTGACACCACCTTGACTTCGACCAAATCAGTGCGAAATGTGACCACCATAGAAGAATAGTGGTTCCTATTACGCGCGAGAAAAGTTTAGAATACTTTCCTGAGGGGCACTTATTTTTCATGTGATATGAAGATAGGCGTGTGATTAAGTGCATGATGATAAAAGTATAATTATTGCGTGCTTTACATTAATTTTCATACTCTACGTCGTAGCAGATTAGCAGGAAAATCTTACTCATATTTGCAGAATTCCCTTATTCGATAATATAGTGCCGCTGTGCACGTGTTTAAATTTGCCAATATTTCAATTCAGAAATTCTGAGAAATGTCTCGCTAATATCACTCTAAAAATGGAAGCAAGAATGGAGAAACGGGCTCCCTGTTTTTTTCGCCGCAGCAACCTTTTCCTTTTCGGGCACCTTACCCGTCGCGCCCTGTCGCGCCGAAGACCAAAGGAGCAATTTTTCTCCTTCAGTGTTCGAGTTTCTCGTCAACCACAGGAGTCTTGATCACGCGCATGCGCACGCCGAGCATAGCCGGTCGCGGCCAGTTGCGAGCAATTATTTCACCCAGGATTGATGCAAACAATGCAGGAGGAACATTTGTTCTTTTGTTTTATTGGTGTAGAGTAAAACCTTTTTTTTTCAAAGACGATAGCCTTTGTTGGGGACCTTCGACGCAAACGTTTTGGCCTGTCTGTCTATTCGTCAGCCCATAACGGTACCCTTAACTGCACCAATGTGTCCAAACGATACTCAAAACAGCCAACCCGATCCGCAGCGCCCACCAATGTTGCCTTCAATTCCGCTTTCATACTTGTGTGATTGTCAATCAAAAAGCAATTATTGCGCATATTTTAGGCAGCATAAACCACGGCGATATTCTGTATGTGCGTTTCTTTCTAGAAGAAGCATACACAACTAATTATAGAAACCGTAGCGCTTATCACGTTGCGCTGACTAGGCAATGCTAGCACGAAACGGCAAGTGTTTCCAACACTTTGCCAAGACGACACGGTGGTGGCGCTCTGTCCTCTTGTGTCAGTCTGCTCGGCCGTTTCTTCTTCCCCGTAATGCGCTATACCAGTTCAAGTACGACGAACCAACTCGCCCAAGCTTCAACACTCGTGGGCACCTACCCGTCACTTTGCGTTCTACACCTTATCACCTCCGAGACGGGCGCGCTGGGCACGCGCGCTTCGTTTTCCAAGATAAATGCCAGATAGTGCTCATGTTTCACGTGTGGCGTGACTTCATTCGCTCGTTCGGCCCCGCTGCACACTCGAGGCACTCTAACGCAATTCCTACGGAATACCATTCACCGGTTCTTTCATACTACAATTTGTCAGAAATACAAAGAGCTCTGCTTCCCTAAACAGTCTTGCTTTATTGATTACCTTAGACTGTACACAAATATTGGATTTTTTTTTGGTGTCGTCATACAAGGTATGCAAATGCATTTCTAGTTTCGCACGCCACCAATAGCACTCATCAAGTCAACGACACGCACAAAAAGCATCACAGTAATTTTTCAACAATCTAGGAAACGTGATCTCACTGCAGAGTTCTTGCTTGAAAGCACGATCAGATACAATGGCTGGAGTCAAGCGTGCTGTTACCGCCATAAGATTACAAGGTACGCCGTCGTGAAGGTCTGCGGATCAATTTCGACTCACTGAAGGTATTTTGTCGTGAACCCAAACATAGGCACATGGGTGTTCTTTGCATTTTCCCTCCAATCCAAATATGGCCGCCATGGCATGGAGTCGAACCCGCGCCCTCAGCATAATCACATGACACCAAATAAGGCTGGTGAAAGCAAAGAGCGAATGAGGCTGCAGAGTTTCACCGAGCGTTTATTTGCCAGACTGGGTTACAGTCATCCGAAACGTTTTGAACATCTTCATAACTAAACTTTTCTGTAAAGTAAGCCAGTGGCTTCGGTCAGTTAAACTGAATTCTGAATCGCATTTTATTGCATGCAATCGCATGCAACCACATGCACGCCTATGCCAGGACTTAGAAGTAGGACGGAATTACGTACGCATGCAGTATGCCTTTCTCGTCCACATGATTCTCCTTGGTCGTGAGAAAAGCACCACAGAATACACTTCTAGTAACAGCTGTGCACAGCAGGTAAGTACTAGCACTCTCACTCACCTTCGTGAAAAGAGTATTCCAAATCCAAGGTAATAGTCACCACCATAGCCACAGCGCTAACACAATTGTTGCACACACAATGACCGCAAGGTGACCCACGAGGCGAATTACGAGACGCATCTGAAGCAGTGAAGTGTGTAGGCACAGCGTGCTATAATGTTATCGTATATTCGCGCTCTGTAGCGCGAGTTTCTTTACTCAAGTTCAAGAGCGGCCGCGATACCAACAGCGACTACCATCGCTCACAAAAGAACACCGTCTCGTGAGAGGTCATCTCTTATTTCACTCGCACGACCCGCGTTGTAACGTACTACGTTTACACCACTGGATTGTCATTACCGCATCAAAACCATTGCCATTGAAGTGCTAGCGGTGTGCTGTATGCCTGGCTAATGGTCACACTTGTGGTAAGCACGTAAAAAGAATATAAGCAAACGTTAACACGAAAAAACTAAACAACGGAACACCTGTATACTACCACTTAGAGAAGGGAAACTCTAGCATTGACCGTTGTTGCGGTCCCACCTCCGGTTGACGAAGGAAGAAGCAGGACGTTGGAGGATGCGAAAAACAGAACAGGGTTATGGCACTATTTACAAGTATTTACAGCATGAGGTTAAGAGTTCACAAACCACGAACGTGGTGGTTGAACCGCTACACAGTTCAGAGCCATCACAAACTACGAACGTGGTGGTTGAACCTTTACTTGGTCCAGAGCGACGTCCCGCACTCTGGGGCGTCCTTATAAGCACTGTCGGGCTCCTCCTTCTTCAGTGGAACACCAATCACACACACACAACCGGTGCAAGGTACGAGCAGGCACGGCGCACGTGAACATCCAATTTCGAGTCAAGATCACTGCACTTAAAGGTGGCGCCAGAGAGGCTCTTGCGCGTCGTGTATGTCGCTGGTCGAGGGGTCCCAAGCTTCGGACAGCAGACATCAAACGGTCCGCCAAACGGTCCGCTCAATTAGCCGGGCACTTTGTGGCGGCGGTCGCCGCTTCATTTAAAGGAATACGCTCTTTGTTGTCCCCTCCGGAACGGCTTACAGCTTCGTGGCGACAGGACGTCTCATCCGCCGGCTAGCAGGGACAATAGCTGGCGAGCATAGACATTCGGCGAGTCGGCTACTTGTTTGAGGATTAAAAGAGCGCCGCTTCCCCGTCATCTCTGGACGCTGGTTCTGAGAAAACTGGAGTTCCAGGCGTGGGAACGCGGCCCGGCTACGCTTCTCAGCGACAGCATGGCGCCTGCTGACGCCGGTCATAACAGCTTCCCCCTCGCCAGATGAGTCACGGAGGGCAGCGGTCAACACTGCTGCTCGCAGGGACGACGAAAGGGTCCGTAGTCGAATCCCAAGAACTCGCCTTCGCTTGTGGCATGGTCTGAGTAAAGGCCGAATCTTCGACACCGTTTCTGCAACTGGACCACATGCACAAGCAAGCACTCGGCCCCCTTCGAACAACCCAAGCCAAAAGAGGGATGGCAAACCAATTTTCTTTACTAGCTTTAACAAAAGCTCACACTCAAAACTATCAGGACTCACTTGAGCCGAAAAACCAGACGTGCTACCTTACAAATTTACATAAGAAGATGCACAACAAAAAAAACTAAAATATCAATTTTGATACACCAAGAGCATTCCAGAATGGTTTAGAAAGAGCGACGGAGCACGTCAGCGTTTCCATTCAATTTGCCCTTTATTTACCTAATGTCAAAATGATATTTTTGAAGAATCAAGCTCCGCCTCACAAGGCGACTGTTCTTCGATGTCATGGTCTGCAGCCAAGAGACAATGGCCTGTATCTACTTTAAATTTAGCCCTCCCCTGAGATAACACTGCCACTGATGAATGCTCTACACAATGCAGGCGCACTCCTTTCCTGAAGCGCAGTACGTTATCTCACGAGAGCCCAAATTCTGGCTCAAGTAGAACGCATCATACTCGTTGCCACTGTCGTCGAGACATATAACGGCAGACTCTTTCTTTTTGTCGCTGACTACTTACACGGCCCTGTCCCGCTGAGAGCATCGGTTCGGTTCCGGACTCAGCGAGCGCTAAGATTGTCCTAACGTCTGTCCTTGTTTATGGCTGCCACTACTTGTCGACAACGGAAACATTAAGCTATCTAGCTTTTCTGAATCTTAACCTAAGCCTTGACCTAACGGGCTACCTCAATGGTTAGGGAAAGCTTAAATGATCCGCTCATATGATCAATAATCAATTGTCTTCTCAAAATATAGCCAACAAAACATTGCTTTTTAAAAGGCTCATTTGGTTAAAGTTACCAGCTTATGCAAACGCTTCTGAGAGAAAAAAAAATACACTGAGCTCTCCTGAGCTTTTTAATTACTACTCTCATTCCTACAGCGTTGCAAGATACATGGTACTGTTAACCAGACGCATAATCCCTCACAGTTTGTCTTAATGTTCATTCAAACGTTACGTTGTAACACACCGTGTACAACACAAAAGTAATTCTAGGTAAAAACACCTAAAAAGCAATTGCATAGGTTTTATGCCAAAACCGTGCAATAAGATTCTCAATGCGCGCAACGGAAACTACCGTGTCGCGCCAAACTTAATCATTTTACGAACCACTTGGTCTGTGTTAACATCTTCCTTCAAATGCTCGTTCACTCCAAATCCACTTGACAGTGAAGGCATACGATATAACACTAAGCCTTAAAAACACTCGAAAATAACACTTTTTCTCGGTTTTTACCTTACGCAAATTTTCGCACTCGTGATTAAACTGACTTCAATTTTCAGCCTTTAGTTCAACGGTTTTCCTTTTGAAAAATTAACTCCGCATCACGTAACTTACAAAATTAAAAAGGCTCAAATCTGCAATTCCAATGCAACACTGAGTAACAATATTTGACACGCACGCACCAAAATTACTCAAACTGACCGCCCCCTTTTCTCAATTTGATTCGCTTGAATCGCACACGATGGGGTCGCGGTCCCGGCGGATTTCGAGCACGCCGGAGGCTACAAAACGTGCAACCGCTAGGCTGTGTCCTGCTGTCACGCCTCATTCTGCATTTAGGCCGGCTTTCTTCGGTAATGTGAAAGGGGTACCAGAAGCAGAGGGGAAGCCTTTGCCATTTTTCTTTTGTGTTCTCGCCTATGCGGTATTTAGCCACTCTGCCCTTTCGACTCTGACCCTTCGGCAAAAGCCGCTTTCCCGAAGTTGTTAAACAGAACCGCGTGCTTCGTTTGGGTGGCGTACCTCGTTTCCTCCCTCTGCACCTGGCTCGCCGCTTGTGCTTACCGGAACGCCACCATTGACGTTTCCTTAAACGGATTAGTGGCCTACCCTTTCTTTGTTGGGACGGAGTGGGGCCCGACCTGGGCTTGCGCAGTGACGAACGCCTCCGCTTCTTCCTTTTTCTGCGATGTTTGCAAAACACCTCGATAATAGGGCTGCACTGCTGAAGCATGGCGTTCTTGCTCTCATCAGCCACTGCGCTAACCATGCCTACTTTTGTACCATGTCGAAAGGTCCTCTTGAGGCATGAAGAAGGTTTCCAGCCTCTTACTGGGCCCATCAGGGCTGCTGGCACCCTCCTCATCCACGCAAGGAGCGTCTTTCGACATCGTCCCTACCTCGAGACCGGTCAAGGCCTCGTTCTCTGCATGCTCTACATCGATGCATTCGAGAATACGCGGGCCTTTCTCTGGCGCGATCTCTGTTTCAAGCGCTTTATCAGGCGCCTCAACTTCCGGCGCTTTGCGACGCGCCTCGCTTTCAGACTCCGGTGCGAGTCTTTCTTTCTTTTTGCTAATAGAAGTTCCAAATCTTCTGATTAGCTCTGCTTTCACAACTTCGTAGTTGTTCGCGTGCTGCTCACTGAGTCGCGCAACAACATCCGCTGCCTCGCAGGGCAGAACCGTGCGTAGCTTCTGAGACCAGGTGTCTCGCTCACACTTCAGTTCACTACACTTCCGTTCAAAGAGTCTAAGATACAGGCCCATATCCCATGATACCTCATATGGCTGCATGTACCTAGACATCTCGAACTCTGCCTCATTTTCGAGAAGTACTACTCCTCGTTGAGGTCCCAGCCTCATACTCAATTCGTAGTCTTGTTTGAAAAATTTTAGCTTGAGGCTTTCTCTTTCATCTTCACTCTTTCCCTCCATCTTAGCTGCTCTTAGTTTTCTTTCGATGATGAGGTCCCATTCTTCGCTTAGTTCCTCATCATCAGCCCCCAAATCATTAATCGCTTGAATGATTATGGGTTTTCGTGCCAAACCCTTTGTATCGATCCCCAATTCCTCACACAACAGCAACAAGTCTGACTTCTGCAGCTCCCGTAAGTCCATGATCGTACTGAGTGCTCGCTACTTCCAAAAAATAACTTTCCGAAACGGCGAAACTGAGTCTTTCGGCAAAGTTAACTGCCAGTTCTAAAATTTAACCCTCTTTTAGAACCTGGTTCACTCAAAGGAAAAGCCAAGCACTCACCCATACGTGATCCATGTCTCGAGCCAGCTGCTTCTCTTGGGCCGACTGTTGTTGTCTCTTGTGGCTTCGAATCCGACCGCTGCCAACCAGTTGTTGCGGTCCCACCTCCGGTTGACGAAGGAAGAAGCAGGACGTTGGAGGATGCGAAAAACAGAACAGGGTTATGGCACTATTTACAAGTATTTACAGCATGAGGTTAAGAGTTCGCAAACCACGAACGTGGTGGTTGAACCGCTACACAGTTCAGAGCCATCACAAACTACGAACGTGGTGGTTGAACCTTTACTTGGTCCAGAGCGACGTCCCGCAATCTGGGGCGTCCTTATAAGCACTGTCGGGCTCCTCCTTCTTCAGTGGAACACCAATCACACACACACAACCGGTGCAAGGTACGAGCAGGCACGGCGCACGTGAACATCCAATTTCGAGTCAAGATCACTGCACTTAAAGGTGGCGCCAGAGAGGCTCTTGCGCGTCGTGTATGTCGCTGGTCGAGGGGTCCCAAGCTTCGGACAGCAGACATCAAACGGTCCGCCAAACGGTCCGCTCAATTAGCCGGGCACTTTGTGGCGGCGGTCGCCGCTTCATTTAAAGGAATACGCTCTTTGTTGTCCCCTCCGGAACGGCTTACAGCTTCGTGGCGACAGGACGTCTCATCCGCCGGCTAGCAGGGACAATAGCTGGCGAGCATAGACATTCGGCGAGTCGGCTACTTGTTTGAGGATTAAAAGAGCGCCGCTTCCCCGTCATCTCTGGACGCTGGTTCCGAGAAAACTGGAGTTCCAGGCGTGGGAACGCGGCCCGGCTACGCTTCTCAGCGACAGCATGGCGCCTGCTGACGCCGGTCATAACACCGTGCAACAAAAATAATGGTAGCGGTGGTGTTGCGGACTAACTTATCTAACCTTGAGATGGCCCTAGGAGGACTCTCATCATCATTGCGCTAGGGCAATATGGCGGCTGCTTTGATGGCAGGTGCACAGTGTCTAGAAATATACTGCTTAGTGTGCTGAGCGTGAACTAGGAGATGGCCCCGCAGCTGATGACTGCCGGCAGTTCCCGCATGGTGTGCTGCTCTGCGAGTGGGCGCATTTGAGCTCAGTCCTTGCGCTCCGCAAGCGCTGCGGAGCCTGCAGGAGGCCGAGCCGCGCGAGGCCAACTATTATTTTCCTACAATCTCGGAGTGTTTTTTACATATTGCTTTATTGTAAAAGAACTACTCGATTGCTTTCACAGTACTGGCGCTTTGCAATACCAAATGAAGATCATTTCATGGCATACAACTCGCCGTCCGCTATAGCCCGCAAAAAAAAAGACGCGGATCCCACGTAACTTGGGAATCAGTGCTATGCAAGGTGACTTTGTTGTAATTTTTTATTGAGTGAAACATTATGAAGTGGCGCTAAATATATGCAAGAAATTGGATAGTCAACACTGGAACAAGCATTGGCGTTTCACGAACATTTGGCACTTCTTGCAAAGTATTTCGAAGACCCTAAGTTAAGGGGGTGATCGTGAGGGCATCCAGACGTAGGCGACTCGATAGATAGATAGATAGATAGATAGATAGATAGATAGATAGATATAAAAGATAGATAGATAGATAGATAGATAGATAGATAGATAGATAGATAGATAGATAGATAGATAGATAGATAGATAGATAGATAGATAGATAGATAGATAGATAGATAGATAGAAGGCCTCTCCCGTGTTCCGCCAGTTAACCCAGTCCTGTGCTTGCTGCTGCCAATTTATACCCGCAAACTTCTTAATCTCATCTGCCCACCTAACCTTCTGTCTCCCCCTAACCCGCTTTCCTTCTCTGGGAATCTAGTTTGTTACCCTTAACGACCAGCGGTTATCCTGTCTACGCGCTACATGCCCGGCCCTTGTCCATTTCTTCTTTCTTCTTCTTGATTTCAGCTATGATATCCTTAATCCCCGTTTATTTCCTGATCCACTCTGCTCTCTTTCCTTCTCTTAAGGTTACACCTACCATTTTTCTTTCCATTGCTTGCTGCGTCGTCCTCAATTTGAGCTGAATCCTCTTTGTAAGTCTCCAGGTTTCTGCTCCGTAGCTAAGTACCGGCAAGATACAGCTGTTGTATACCTTTCTCTTGAGGGATAGTGGCAATCTACCTGTCATAATTTGAGAGTGCTTGCCATATGTGCCCCACCTTATTCTTATTCTTCTTGTTACTTCAATCTCGTGGTTCGGCTCCGCGGTAATTACCTGGCCTAAGTAGACATAGTCTTTTACAACTTGAGGTGCACTATTACCTATCTCGAAACGCTGCTCTTTTCCGAGGTTGTACATTACTTTCGTTTTCTGCAGATTCATTTTAAGACATACCTTTCTGCTCTCCTTCTCTAACTCTGTAATCATGAGTTGCAATTCGTTCCCTGAGTTACTCAGCAATGCAAGGTCATCGGCGAAGTGCAGGTTACTAAGGTACTCACCAATAACTCTTATTCCTAACTGTTCCCATTCTAGGCTTCTGAAAACCTCCTGTAAGCACGCGGTAAATAGCATTGGTGAGATTGTGTCCCCCTGCCTTACACCTTTCTTGATCGGTATTCTGTTTCTTTATTTATGAAGCACTATGGTAGCAGTTGATCCCCTGTAGATTTCTTCCAGGATGTTTATATATACTTCATCGACCCCCTGATTCCGCAGTGTCTGCGTGACGGCTGATATTTCTACTGAATCAAATACCTTTTCGTAATCTATTTAGGCTGTGTATAGTGGTTGGTTAAATTCTGAGCATTTCTCTATTGCCTGATTGATAGTATGAATGTGGTCGATTGTTGAGTAGCCTGTTCGAGATCCTGCTTGTTCCTTTGGTTGATTGAATTCTAATGTTTACTTTACTCTGTTAGCGATTACTTTTGTAAATAGCTTGCATACTACAGAGAGCAAGCTAATCGGCCTGTAATTCTTCAAGTCCTTGTCATCTCCATTCTTATGTATTAAGATGATGTTAGCGTTTTTCCAAGACTCTGGTACTCTTCCCGTCAGAAGACACCTCGTAAACAGGGTGGCTAATTTTTCTAACGCAATCTGTCCTCCATTTTTCAGCAGATCTGATGTTACCTGATCCTCATCAGCAGCTTTGTCTCTTTGCATTCTCTCCAAAGCTTTTCTGACTTCTTCTATCATTACTTGGGGGCGTCATCTGGGTTAATGCTAGTTCTTATAATATTAAAGTCGTGGTTGTCCCGGCTACTGTACAGATCTCTGTAAAACTCCTTATTTTAACTCTCTTATCTATATTGGTGGTTATTTTGCCTTCTTTGTTCCTTAGTGCATACATCCAATTTTTGCCTATCCCAAGTTTCCTCTTCACTGCTTTGACGCTTCCTCCGTTTTTCAGAACGTGTAGTATGTGTGTAGCATACAGTGTAGTATGGTGGCTAGAAGGAGAGATGTCAGCATAGGTGCGCCGGAGAACGAGTGAGAATTCATTCGGATGCGGCGGCACTGTGGTCGCTTTCGAGATGCCCCTCCTCGCACGTAGCAGTCGTTTTTTGTTGGAAATATTTCACACTACCCTGTGGATTATAACAAAGTCTACCTGTCACAATTCTAGCGGTGCGCTGCAAAGCGTGTATTGGTACTGAAAACTAGTGTTTTGAATTCACTTCTTAGTATATCAGCTATGAAAAACGTCTTGCCGTGAGCTTGACACCAAAAGAAAGTCTGTGCAGTTTTCACTTATACCGCGGTGTCTCCGTGACGTCTCAATGGAGGTAGAGGTATCGGCGACTGTTCTTTTTATGAATTGCACACTCAAGGTGGAATTTTTCAAGCAAAACATTTGTTTTCACGGAAGCGAAAAACAACATGAAAAATGAAACAAAACCTATGCGATAAGGTTGTAGATAACTGCAAGTTATACGAAACAGCTAGAGCAAGTGAATAAGGCAACTAAAAAGAATAGTAAAAATACGATGATACAATGAGCACACATACGTACCTGATATTGAGACTTAATGGGCAAACATAGGTACGGTCACAAACCAGTTCACAAAACGTTCATTTCTGCGTATGTGAAAGACAGCCAGACAATGACAGAACAGATGTTATTGGAAAACATGTAATAATGTGAACAAGACAATGGTAAAATCGTGCGAAAGAACGCTGTGAGTAATGCAGAAACACATAAAATAAAACCTTCTTGGCTGAGTTAACATTAGGACAGTTAAGTCGTACGCCTCAACCTCAAGCACCTCATTTTTTTCTCTTTTTTTGATTAGACGCAATTTCTCCGTAATAAGAAAATGCATTCTGCTCAGTGTAAAGAATTCAAATATCTGATTTGTCACTTCCAGTTTGTGGTGTTCACAGCCGACCATATTTAACCTCTCCACACACAGGCAAGGGATAACATCTGTCATCTTGTCACTTTTCAACTTGTAGAAACTGAAGCGGTAGGTGAATGCATCTTACATCGCTTTGACCAGGTCTGTTAAGGACTCGGAAGGGTACAGAAGGCAACCTCTGTCTATATAACGTGTGAAGCAAGATTCTGCTAGAAGCACGCTAGAATTCTCAGAGTGAAGATGCTATGTCCGGTGTTGTCGTCGGCTCATAGACGTACGCGTTGGTCGCGGTAGTCCAAAAAGCTCAGACAGCCTCGAGCGGTTAAAAACGAGTTTATTCCTATTCGGATGGAGGCGGCGGCCGAACTGCCGGGGGAAACGATGGTGGCTCGTTTGCGCCGAGCGGGGGAAGGGGAGGAGTCAACATCTGGAAGCAGGTCAGCATCCGGTCTTTCGCGGGTTCGGAGGCTCGCTCGTGACACAGGGGTGCAAAGAACACAACATCTCCTCCCTCCTTAGCTTGTCACTTGGAAGCGATCTGGGGGCCGCCGTGGGCGCGTGGACGCTCTGGACGCACAAGGAAGAGAAGCCTCCGCTCGCTGGGTGTCGTTTCTCTTGTGTTCAGGGCCGGCAGGCGGTGCGAGATGCGAGATCTGGTGCGAGATGCCAGGCTAAGTGGAACGAAGCTTCCGTCGAGGTGGCTGCTTGAATGGGAGGTTCCCTTGGCAAATTACCTGAACGGCGTAGCTGATTAACGTGGTGGCGTGTGGCCTTTCCACCAACGTCGACGAGCCATGACCGCAAACCTATGCGTTTGAGTGCCGTCGCTTCAACCCAGCCGGGCTTTCTGTAGAAATGGCGGGCGTATATGCGCTGTCCACTTTCAATTCTCCTGCTATGCGGGAGCCTTTCTTCCTCCGACGGTGCTTTCGCTGAGGGCACCGGGACAACTGCTGTCAGCTGGGTTCTCATTTCTCGTCCGAACATCAATTTCGCTGGCGTTTGATCAGTAGTGCTTTGAACAGTGTTGTGCTTTCTGGAGTGAAAGCGCGCGATGCGGCGTTACATTGTCCCAGTCTGGTCTTTAGTAAGGGCGCGCTTTAGCTTAGCCACGGAGCGCTCGGCTTGTCCGTTCGTAGCCGGCTGGTAAGGAGCTGATGTAACAGACGAGACGCCGTTGTCGCTGTAAAACTTGGGAATCTCCGTAGACACAAACGGAGTGCCGTTGTCCGAGACCACCTTGAGCGGTAGGCCAAACGTTGCAAACAACGACCGCAGAACTGCTGCCGATGTCGTTGTAGCCATTTGTTTTACCTCCAGTCACTTGGTGTATGCGTCTACAACCACCAGGAACGAACACCCTTTGATAGGTCCAGCAAAATCAATGTGCAGGGTGTGCCAAGGTGTGTCTGGTCTTTCCCATTCAGGAATAGGGGCTCTTGGCGGGCTTCTGTGGTTGCATTGGCAAGGCTGGCAATCGTGAACTGGTAATTCTATATCATGGTCGATACCAGGCCACCACATATAGCTTCTGGCGCACTTTTTCATGGCGACAATGCCTCGATGACCTGCGTGGACAAGCGACATGGCCTGTTCGCGAAGTGCTACTGGAATCACGACTCTTGATCCCAAGGTGACGCAACCGTGAGGAGTGCTCAACTCCGCAGCTCGCTTGCGGTAAGCGTTGAAGTGTTTACTCTTTAGCTTCTGCACGTTGCCTTCTTGTATAGCTGCGTAGACTTCCTTCAAGACAGTGCACTCCTGCGTTGATGCAGCTACCGTGTCAGCTGTTAGCGGAGGGTTCGGCAGCGCCTCGAACATGAGTATATCACCCGGCGGGGGTGGTTCATCTATTGTGGAGTCCAGCGGCAGGCGGCTTAGTGCGTCGGCGTTCTGGTGTTTCTTCCCCGTGCGATGTACGAGTTCGTAATCGTACGCCGACATCTTGTTGCACCATCGTGTCATTCGCGGCCACAATGTCTGTGGCATTGGCTTCTGGGGACCCATAATACCCAATAAGGGCCGGTGATCTGTTATGAAAGTCACTTTCCTGCCGGTAATGTACTGCCGAAAGTGATCTCCTGCGTAGACGATGGCAAGTCCCTTTTTATCTAGCTGGGAATAATTCCTCTCTGCCTGCGATAGGGTGCGCGAAGCAAAAGCGATCGGGGCTTCCCGTACCTGGTCGTCAACTTGGGAGAGGACTGCTCTCAGTCCGTATGGTGATGCGTCACAGGCTAGCAGTAGGGGTCTCCTTTCGTCGTAGTGTCACAGAACAGTAGACTTGCGAAGTAGTTGCTTAAGCGCAACAAATGACTCTTGGTGGCGTGGCGACCAAGTCCATTGGACTTCTTTCTGCAGGAGCTGATGTAGATCGTTGGCCACTGTAGCTCGATATTCTAAGAACCCGTCGTAGAACGTCAATAGCCCCAAAAACGACTGCAGTTCTTGCTTGTTAGTAGGCGCTCGTGCTTCGGTGATTGCACGCACTTTGTCTTCAGTGGGATGGATACCCTGCGCGTCAATTCGATGTCCAAGAAATT
The DNA here is from genome assembly GCA_013436015.1 of Rhipicephalus annulatus. Classification (NCBI taxonomy): domain Eukaryota; kingdom Metazoa; phylum Arthropoda; class Arachnida; order Ixodida; family Ixodidae; genus Rhipicephalus; species Rhipicephalus annulatus. Next base: position 220,136 of record WOVY01004756.1, read on the forward strand.
TCACTTCAGGCACCGCAAAAACACATTTTTCTTTACTGATGCGGAAATTTCCATTTGCTAGCCTTTCCAAAATGTGCTCCAAGCGTTCTGTGTGCTCTTGATTGGAGGCGCCACCGACAATAACATCGTCCAAGTAGACGCAAACACCTGGGATCCCGCTAAGTGTAGACTCTATAAATTTTTGGAAGATTGCTGGCGCTGCAGATATTCCGAATGGTAGCCTTTTAACTTTGTAAAGAACCTTAATCGTGTTTATTGTTAGCAGTTCAGAAGTTGATTCGCACACCTTCAGCTGCTGGTAGGCTTGTGTCAAGTCCAAGGTGCTGAAGACTTTTCCACCACGAAGCGTGCTAAAAAACTCTTCCGGTGTCGGCAGTGGGTAGGAAGATGCTTTTGTCGCCAGGTTGACAGTGCTCCGGTAGTCTCCGCAGAGGCGTAGGATACCATTCTTCTTTCGGACGACAACGAGTGGTGTCGCCCATTCCGAATGTTGCGTCGGTTCGATGATCCCTTGTTCCTGCAGTCGGTCAAGCTCATTCTCGACTGATGTTCGTAGGGCGAAAGGCACCGACGTAGCTTTCAAAAATTTCGGCGTCGCATCCTCCCGCAGCTCCATTGTGTGGAGGTCCGTTGTTCCCTGTTATTTCTTCGGAGAAAACCACTTTGTACTTATCTTGAACCTGCTCCACTGACGGATAACTGAGTGTGTGGTGAACTGCGCCAATGACCACTCCAAGGGGAGTGAACCAATTTCATCCTAAATGGCTTGATCCAGAACCATGGACGACTAACAAGGGGTGCTGATGGGTCTGCCCGTTGTAGTACTCGTCTACGTTGGCACAACCCAGCAGTGGAAGGGAGTGTCCGGACCACGTTGTCAGCTGCGTGTCGCCTTGCTGGACAGCTGGCGCGTTCTCACGCCAAGTAGCGCGAAAAGTGTCCTCGCTGATGAGCGTACATGCTGCTCCGGAATCCACCTCAAACTTAATAGGGCGCTGGAGTACCATAATTTCAGTTGTAATCTTCGGTGTCGTTCCGAGGTTCACAACGGCGTTTAAGTCATATAGTATCGATGACGTTAGTGCTGTTCGGCTGGTATCTTGCGTCTGGCCCTCCTGTGCGTCGACATTCAATCAATCAATCAATCAATGAAGCTTTATTTTCATAAATAGATATATGCAATTACAGGGATTATTTGGACCGATAGCCTAAAGTGGCTAGTGGACGGTCCAATACAATGTGCAACAGAAAAAAGTGTTCAGGTCAGCTCTGAGGTAACAACATAAAAAAACAATCATGTGATACAGATAACACAGTAATACATTTTTTCTTGCAGATATGCATACTTATTAGCTTGCAGCTAGTTTCTATACATAGGCACTTATTAAAAAAATACAATGAAAATCGAAGCACACACACATGCCTACATGTCTTGACTCCACAGAAAAAATGATTTACATGCCATGCTGAAATTACGTGCCGTTTTAATCTCTAGGGGGACCGTGTTCCATATTTTTGTTCCACTAAACTGTATCAGTCTTTCTCCGTAAACATTAAAACATTTGGGCAGATTGAAATTACCATTCGAAGCATGTCGCGTATTGCGTTTAGGAATTGAAAAAAGATCAGCAGGCAAAGGTGAATTTCTATTAATTATGTTATTTACTGAAACAGCAATTTTGTAGTCACGCAACATAGGAACCGAGAGAATGCGTTGTGATTGGAAAATATTACTTACTGATTCACCTTGGCTTATGATTTTCAGTGTACGCTTTTGAAGTCGTTCAAGAGTTTTTAGATAACTGTTGTACGTCACACCCCACGATTCCAGACAGTAACCTATGTGACAATGACACAATGAAAAGTAGAGTGTGCGGAGTATAGCTTGTGGAAAATATTGGCGAGCTTTTATTAGAGAATAGCAGCCATAGGCTAGCTTTGCGCACACACTTTGTACTTGCTCATGCCAGTGTAAGTGTGCATCAAAAGTGACGCCTAAATATTTAAAACAAGGAACTTGTTGAATAGGAGTGTTGTTTATTGTTAGGTTAAGAGATTCAGCGTCAATATGTTTCCTACGAGAGTGAAACACCATATACTTTGTTTTAGTACAGTTAACAGTCAGCTGATTCCTGGCAAACCATCCCGAAATGTTCGATAAATCGGTCATCGCGTCATTTTGTAAATCTGCTAAGGAGTGTCCTGTGAAAACTAAAACAGTGTCGTCCGCGTACATCAGTGCCCTTGACCTCTGTAGGGATCGCGGGACATCATTAATATAAAGAGAGAACAATATAGGGCCCAAAACTGAACCCTGTGGCACCCCGCATTTAATATAACCGTAGGATGATTTGATGTCACCAATGACTACCTTTTGTTTGCGTGCCGATAGATAACTAGAAAAAAAATCAAGCGAGTTACCTTTTATCCCATAAGAATGCATTTTTTCCAGTAAAATGGAATGACTAATAGCATCAAATGCCTTGACATTGTTGTTCCGTTGCACTGAAGTCTTCGGTGCGAGCTTTTCGCGCTTCGAGATGCATGCGCTTTCAATGTGTCCCAGTTTTTGGCAAAAATTGCAGGTCGCTGTCTTGTATCGACATACCTGGGGATCGTGCATGTCCTCGCATCATCAACAGCGCTGTGTCTTTGTGCTTGACTTCGCCTTAGACGTGGAATGACCTGACTGCTGACTGGTGTGATGCACCGGCTCGACGTTCCGTCGAATATCCCTCTGCTGTGACCGGCGCTCTCCGCTCGTTGGGCGATGTCGTAGGCTTTGGAGAAGGTGAGAACCGTCTCCGCGAACAGGCGTTGTTGTAGGCCTGCGTCACGCAGTCCGCACACAAAACGGTCACGCAACATAACGTCCAAGGGGAGCATAGTGGTGTTAGCAAGTGTAGCAGTCGATCCTCCCTCCTGCGCAGTAGCTGCAGCTGTCGCGGTCAACGTCCCGAAATTGCAGTCAGCAGCGAGCTTTTTGAGAGCCGCTACGTATTCGGCCACTTTTTCGCCTTCCAGTTGGTCTCGCCGTTGGAAGCGGGCTCGACAGTAGACCTCCGATGGCCTTGGGTCATAGTGCTCTTGTAGCGCTGCTACGGTGTTGTCGTAGTCAACGGCTGCGGGAGTGCGTGGCTGAATCAGTGCACAGACTGTGTCCTATGTCTGCTCCCCACACAGCGTTAGCAGGTTGGCCCTCTTCATTGCTGCATCAGTGATGTTGTTAGCCTCGAAGTCAAATTGCAGGCGTCCAAACCACGATGACCATGATGAGCCGTTGAATTCGGGTAGCCGATTTGTGAGCCCGTGCGTAGCCATAGCTTGTAGCTTGTCAATTTCGTTGCGTAGCGTTGCTCCAAATCCACTTCCTCGTCGGCACTGTTATGTCCGGTTGGTCGTCGGCCCATAGACGTACGCGTTGGTCGCGGTAGTCCAAAAAGCTCAGACAGCCTCGAATGGTTAAAAACAAGTTTATTCCTATTCGGATGGAGGCGGAGGCCGAACTGCCGGGGGAAACGACGGTGGCTCATTTGCGCCGAGCGGGGGAAGGGGAGGGGTCAACATCTGGAAACAGTTTCAGCATCCGGTCCTTCGCGGGTTCGGAGGCTCGCTCGTGACACAGGGGTGCTTGGAACACAACAGAAGAAAAACCTGCTACATTCATTGCACTTCGTCTTTTTCGCCATCTTCTGGGTCACATAGCCACTTACGTAATAAATGATCCGGGAATCACTTTTGGGTCCAATGAGATCAGTGTGGCCAGGAAGGGCTTCGCCAGCAACAATCATTTCATGTACCACGTTGAGGTGTCCACATCTAGCAGCTCATCCAGCTTATTCTCCAGTTTCATAGAATTATTTTGTATGCTAGTACATAAAAGGCTGCTGATAACTCCAGAAGGTGATTCAACTGCAGGGTCACTGTGCCAAACTGTAAAAACTGAGGCAATTCATACAGATAGAAAACTGTCTCGGCGTAGGGTGCTCATTCGAGCCAGTCATTGGCTTCAAAATACCAAAAAGGTTTAAAGCAGGTCTTGGCACAGGCAAGACATAATCAAGTATTTATAGCCCAAGGTTTTCATGAAATAGTGCAGGATGGAAATGGTGCTGGTTAAAATATCGCGGAGTTATTCGGCAGTTGATTCAATCAGAAACCTACCCTCCTTAGGTAGAGCTTTTTGCTAAGTTGCTAAGAAGCCGTTGATAGCACGCTTGTAGCTACGGAAATGAGATCCACACACAACGCAGTTTTTTTCCGGTGGTTTTGCACGTATTAAAGCCTAGCGCCATTCATCGTCAGGGGAGCAGAGAAGAAAGAGGCTTTCTTCCCTTGTTTGTGGGTCGAAGCATATTATGCATTGCATCCAGGTGCAGAGCAGTGTCTTGGCTGTTTACTGATCACTATGGCGTGGTCAAAATGACATTTATGGATTCCGAACAAGTCGAAATAGGCACAGCGCAAACGTTGCCACTTGCGAGCACACCAGCAGGCGAGTGTAAAAGAGCCGCGCTAGCGGCCGGCGAGCGCTCACGACCCCATTCGGGGCCCCACCGCAGTGGTCTAGTGGCTAAGGTACTCGGCTGCTGACCCGCAGGTCGCGGGATCAAATCCTGGCTGCGGCGACGGCACTTCCGATGGTGGCAGAAATGTTGTAAGAAACGTTGATTCAGTGCTATACGCCGCCTCTCGCATCATTGAATCGCTGAAAGGGACCTGAAACAGAGTCCCAACTTCCAGGCGCCAGTATTGTGGCCGATCTCAGAGTGGGCGCACCTACCTTATTGACATCACAGTCGTTGTTGCCCTTCGGCCACACTTGAGCTAGCAGGCTGCTATTCAGTGACTGCTGTGCCCATGCCTGATGTAAACATGCGGAACGTGAGGAAACTTCAAGAAAATCTTTGCACCCAAACGGCAATGATTAAGTTGACTGCAACTACAAGTGTTGCATATGCTGCAGTAATTGAATGTGAGCCCACAATGCTGGCAGCACGGAAGTGCGTCAGTGTTCTGTGTGTAAGAAGGAAGAATCACATCACGCTGTATTGGGTTGTCTCTTGAGCCAGAAGTGCCAAGCGCGATCTGTTTGCCCAAGCGCCATGATTCTTGTGTCGATTGTTACCGCCCACTTTCACTATCGACAGACCTGCTGTGCAAGTGCTACTTACACCAGCAAACCCCCATTTATGTGTACCATTTTGCACGCTAGCTGGCACTCGGTGGCTCATGTTCTCGGAGCTGTGCCAAACTGAAACTAGTCTGTAATAAACAGACGGCAATTGTCCATCTGTCCTGTCCTGCAGCAAGCAATGTGCCGCATTGTCATTAATAGGCTGTCAACAATATTATTATTGCAAGATAAAAGTTTTTGTAAGTACCTCTTTAAGCAATAATCACTAGCCACAACCTTCAAGTTTCTCACTGTCTCACTTGTTTGTCCTCTTGATGCGCGAGAACTCCAAACGGGGCTACAATGAGAACCTTGTTCTGAGGCTGAAGAACACTCCACGGTAGCTTTGAGGCCTCCTTGCATCGCGACAGCGACCAAGCCCACTGCTCCTTCTTCTGCCTCTCATATGAACCTGTATTCGATTGTCTCTGTTGTTCTTTTTTTAGGGCGATAGTCTTTTTTGGGGACCTTGGACGCAAAAATGTTGGCCTGTATCTCTGCATGTACATTTGTCTGTATGTCCGCCCTTAATGGTAGCCTAAGCGGCACCAAAGTGGCCAAACTATACTCCAAACGGCCGACCCCATCCGCAGCGCCAACCAATACTGTTCAAGATTCAGCGTTCATATTTGTGCGATTGTCAATTAAAAAGCAATCATTGCGCATATCAGAGGCACCTTGACCACACGTCCATATTGTGTACGTGTTTCTCTTAATAGAAAACGTCATACATAATAAATCTAAGGACCATAGGTTTATCGCGTTGCGCTGATGAGGCAACGCTTGCACAAAAGGGCAAGTGTTTCCGCTTTGCTAAGACGACACGGTTGTAGCACCTACACGTCGCCTTGCGTTCTACACCTTATCACCTCTGAGACGAGTGCGCAGGGCGCGCGCGTTTCGTTTTCCAAGATAACTGCACCATTGTGCTCATGTCTCACGTGTGAATTGACGTGATGCGCTCGTTCGCCGCCGCTGCACACTCGAGGCACTCTAACGTAGTGCCTACAGAATACCATTCGCCGGTTTTATTGCTCAAATCATCAAATAAACGTTTGTTCACTCTCTTCAGACGCAAGACACCGTTTGATTACATTTGCTGTGTAACATGCATATGCGGGGCCAATTTTTTTGTGTCTGTGGAAATTAAACAGTTACACTCACTCTGAAAGTGTTGCTATTACACTTAAAATATACTTGCGTAACTACTTCGAAGAACAAAGTTTCAAGAGTGAAAATTAATCAAAAAGGTGTCACACTTTTGAAATAAAACACGTAAATACAAGGTCTCATAGAAGAATAAGCGTGCAGCTCTAGGCTTGTGCGTGAGTTTTGTTCCGTGGCATTGGCACAACACTTAAATTGGCACTTGATTTTACAACTGACAACAATTTGAAATGCGGTAAAAATGTGAAATAAACGATGAGTAGGCGTACACAAATATTCATATTTTTAAATATATTTAGCAGTGTTTGCTATTCGATTGAATTCCTATTAGAAATTTTGCTATTTGAATTATTTGAAGTTACCAAAGACAAAAAATACGGTCAACGTCTCACTGAAAGGAATCCTCCAAATTTTTATTATGTTTCACCTGATCACACTCGCTCGCGTGAAAGCGGCCTTTCTGGCTTTGCTACGGTTGCAAATGTATTAACTCGAGAAAAGGTTGATTCTAACAAGGAGATGATAGATGTGGCGTAGGGGCTCATTTATAGTGGCATTGGACCTGAAATTTGATCAACTCTCTGGCTGCATGAAATCATGCATGTAAAAAAATTCAGTTGCTGCATCGCCTCATTCGGAATAAGGCAACTACGAAACGCTATCCTACCAGCACTTCATCGATTTTGCCAAAAGGAAAGATTTCATCTTATAAGAAATAACTGTGAAAGCTTCTCCAACTTTTTTCTATAATTTCACACGAAGTACTTGAAACGCAATCTAGAAGTATTTTTAGAAAAATATTTGATTCGCACTCATATTTCAATATTCGAATTCACTTTCGAACTCAAACTTTAACAAAAAGTTTCAAGAAAAGACGAAAAACCAGAAGTAGCTTAGCATTCAATCACACACTTCTGCTACAGAAAATTCTTCCTCTTTCTCTTCAAGCACTTTGATGAGGTTGAAGCAAGCAAAACCATACAAAGCATAGCCAATTAAGGGCACAATTGTGTCAAAGAGGAGACCTCTTCCTCTTGTTCTTCGAGTGGCTTAAGAATAACAATAAATGTCCAGCAATATAGGTGCCTGGGTCGTCTGCTGCGAATATTTATATTGTTTTCAAGTTGTTTTTTTTAATTGTAGCAGATAGCAGACATACAGGAATTAGACATGCTAAAATGGGAATTTCTAGTGATTTCAGTAAAGTATACACAACGCTCTTCATGAAGCAATTAAAGTGGCCCAGCAACCCTTTTTGAGCATTGTCAGAAAATGCTGCCGAGAGTAGCCGATGACCTTTGAGAAAGTGAGAAAGATAATATTGGGCAGCACGCAGCCTGTCATTTATAATTTGTCTTCCGTCACTTGAAAAACACTCTTTTTCCCTCAACCAATGAGGGTCGAAATTCAAGTGACTGCGCTTCAAGTGCAATGTCTACAACCACAACGGGAAGCTGCCACAGCCCGTGCACCTGTTCGTGATTACTCTGAGTAGAAGCCTCATGGTTGAAGAAGAAGAAAAAAAAGAAAATGAAATCTCAAGGTCATGACTCAGGTTCATAAATGGGTATAGTTTTTTGCCCCCTAGTCCTCCACTTCTGCACAGCTTATAGAGCACTCACTCGAACGAAAGCAGAAAGCAAGCACGAAAAGCATGTGAGTAATTCCTGTAGCTCAATCGGCTAGTACTTCACAGATTGTAAAATTTTTGTAACAGACGATTTGCGATAAATTAGGTTTCTCTAATGAAGATATTTGATGATTACTTGGAAATGCTTTTCAGGGCTTCTTCATTAAAAGGCAATGCGAACTTGTGCCTGTAACATGAAGGTAGGCACTCTTCAACCTGGCCCCACCGCGGTGGTCTAGTGGCTAAGGTACTCGGCTGCTGACCCGCAGGTCGTGGGTTCAAATCCCGGCTGCGGCGGCTGCATTTCCGATGGAGGCGGAAATGTTGTAGGCCCGTGTGCTCAGATTTAGGTGCTCGTTAGAGAACCCCTGGTGGTCAAAATTTCCGGAGCCCTCCACTACGGCGTCTCTCATACTCATATGGTGGTTTTGGGACGTTAAAACCCCACATATCAACTCTTCAACCTGATATTGTTTGGTTATGCCACAACATAGCCATCATAAATCCAGCTTGCAGTTTCACATTTAGTAGACCTGTTCCAAACTTCACCCACTGTACTAACTACACCTTTCAATCAGCCAATAATTAAAAAATGAAAGAAATGCGATCGTTATGTGGTCAATTAGATTACATGCATGCAAAAGAGATGAGTTCAAGCAGAAGCAGCGTAAATGGCATATTCGGGCCGTATGAGGGATATCGTAAAACTGGTAGTGAAGAGTACTAATGTATCAACAGCAAACAAAAATTTAAAGAAGCCACCTGCCTACCTTGTTATTTATGAGGGCCAAAGCTGTAAGCGGAAGCTTCCCAACTGGCACCTGCCCCCGAAAAGGAAAAAAGAATTGGATAGTTTAGTCAGCCATAAAATAGTGTGATTCCACACAAGCATGCAACCATAGCTGACAGAAACGAGCCCTCAAATAACATTAAAAAGAAGCTCCCGAGCAGAGTCCCTAATAAACCCTTTGCAGCTATACGAGCCACCAACAGATGCTTTTCTGGAGCATTCAAGCTCCTGCACCCTCCTTCGAGAAATCACACCACGCCAATAGCCAGCATGCTTACACCAAACGCTGGTGCAAAAGCACAAAAAAACGGAGAACTCAGGACAGAATGGCAGGTGGAAGCCCCCACAGTGCTATGAGACAAGCATGAAAGGAGCTTGTACCTTTCAAGGCCTTTCCTTTTTTCTGCTATGCATGGACGAGTCGTGCCAACTATTCTCGAATCAGGGTGCAAATGGCAACTATTGGCACCTTTGTACAAAAATATAGCAATTTGAATCGAGATTAGCAGTTACCTCTTTTGAGTTCAATCTCACTTAACTCTACAAAACAAAACGCTGGTTAAAGCCAATGTGAGCGCTCTCAAGAGTGAAGGGAATTTTGTGCTGTGAGTAGTCTCAACAAAAACTAAGCGCTGAGAGCACACTATGTAAAGAAGCCGTCTAGTTATAGTTATCAAAATGTTCTATACCAGCACTTGCAATGGGCCTTATGTCCATATTTGTTATATCCAATTACGATTGCAATAGTCAATTTAAACGAATAAAGTATTAACGGCTCACTGCGTGCTAGCCGCATCTTTCAGCACTATTAGGTTCTACCATCTACCAGCCGTCTAACATATATGCACACATCTATTTAAATCCCTGTACAAATCAGATGGGTTTATCAATAACGGGAAAACAATCATGTTGTGCTCAGATAGACTCTGGTACTCCAGAATAACGAACGAGACTTGAAGTAGTAGTTTCATATTCACCAACACGACCAGTCCCGCCATGTAAATTGCACTGCCACGCAGGGGTTTCCTTTTGGAAGTTGGTGAATGCTTGTTTGTCCTCATTGTTACTGTCTGAGACTCTTTTTTAAAACACTTTCTCTGTGACTGCGCAGCGTCATGTCTTCACACTTCCTCATAAACTGAATGCCTGATGCCTGAATAAAGCTTTAATAGAGGCTAGATTGCACATGAAACATCAACTGTGTTTTTAGTACGATTGTCTCTCTTGGAGTACATCGACGGAAAACTTTTGGTCTGTCTGTCTGTCTGTCTGTCTGTCTGTCTGTCTGTCTGTCTGTCTGTCTGTCTGTCTGTCTGTACATTTTTCTGTTTATCCGCCGTACCGAAACCCGAACCGTTTCTAACGATTCTCCAAACGGCCAACCCCATCCGCAGCACAAACCAATATTACTCAAGTGACAGCGTTCCTACTTGTGCAATTGTCAATAAAAAACTATTTATTGCACACATCTAAGGCACCATAACAACACGTCAATATTCTGTAGGTGTGTCTTTATATTTGGGAAGGCACACATAAGTGATTCTGAGCACAGTAGCGTTTATCACACTACACTAACAAAGCAACGCTATGCAAAAAAGACAAGTGTTTCCAATGCTTCGCTAAGACGACATGATGGTGGCACCTGCCCGTCACTTTGCGTTCTATACCTTATCTCCTCCGAGACAGGCGCGCACGACTTCTTTTGTTTTCGAAGTTAACCGCCACATAGCGTTTTTGTCTAACGTGCCTCAATGCGCTCGTTTGCTTTCGCTGCACGGATCGAGACACTCTAACGCAGCGCTTTCAGAATAAAATTCACCGGTTCGCTCGCGCAGTTCATCACATAAACCTTTTGCTCACTCTCTCCTGACGCAGGAATAGTGTCTTTCGACGGAACTTGCAGTGAAACATGCAGCTACGGGGCCATTTTTTTTTCTGGTGCGTGTATCAGTGGGCAGCGCATCGCAAGCACGACGACCGATGGCACTACTTGAAATGTAGTACTTCTCTGGCAGACCAAACCCCTTCTGCGTTTGCCCTGTCTGTTTTAACTCATGTTGAGCAGTGCCCTGTATGGGTTAGCAAAAAAAATCTGGAAATAATTCAAACTCACTCATGAAACATATTTTGTTTTTTTGGCCTGACTCAGACTCGTGGCTCAATGCCGGTCTGATCAAGTCTGGTGAGTCGACTTCCGAGTCCCATAGAATATGAATATCTTTTTCATCTATAGTTTCGATGCTCGTTAACAGCAATTTATTGCATAATCTGTGCTCCAGTTGGCATCTTGCAGTGTCTCGTAGGAATGTAGCGGCCTCCCTCTACATGGAATTGTGCCTTGAGTTCTCAAGTTGCACAGTTTACACATGCAAAATGCACAAGCACAAGCATGTCTACACCTACACAATATTAGTAGCTGAGAGGCAAGAAATACAAGGAGTGGGGGGGGGGGGAGAGTCGAGGTGCTTTAACATGCCCTCCTGTGAATTTTTTCCAGGACGTTCTAATGAAAATATCCTAGGCACCATCTCTTTGAATAGAGATAACCTTAGGGAGTTTCAGTCAAAATTAAAGGTCCGAGATGAAAAGGTTGTAACTGGAGCCACAATCATGCAACATTGCTGTTAAGGAGCTCTTTCTATTCATTGAAACTACTGACAGCACGAAAACCTCTTTATTCTCAGAAGCACTCACATTGGCTTTAACCAGTGTTTTGTCCTTTGAGATCGAATCCAAAGAGTTAGCTGCTAATCTTACCTGTGTTAGCATTTGTATTTGCTCCTATTTCATTCATAGCTTCGCACTTGTGACACAACTCTAAGCTCAGTCTTTATCTTTGCACCCTGACAGCGATTCGCTGGTGTGCTAATACAGGTTTTCAACAGCCGAAAGACAATTTGGAGCAATTTTTGGAGCAGCAAAGTGTTAGTTTTGCAGCGATAATGTCCAAATTCTGAGCAGGTTACAAAAAAACACATGCATTTTTTACCATGACGTAGCGAATTTGGAGCAGTATTAAAAAGAAGGCTTTCATTTACATAAAAATTATATATAAATCATTCAACATCACCTAACTTGTGCAGTGTGAGCATAAGCACCACTATTTCAATAAAAGGAGTGTTTTGTATCACCTCACTGAGGAACCAATGAGAAAGTCTACATTAGCATTAACTGCATATGTATTAGCAGTTACTGCACATGACAGACCTTGAGAATTTCAATATCAATTTTCGAGCTCGGGAACTTGAAATTTGGGAGATTCGTAAAACCGAGGAGTAAGAGTGGCGAAAAAAAAAACTGGCGCACAATTTAGTTTGTTTCTGCAGGGAAGCATAAATCTCATGCACTGCTTGAAATGATTGCTAGTAGCTTATATAGACGTCAGTGATTATACTGGTTCTGACAATCGAATGGTGTACAAACGCAGGAGTAACTGGGCAGAATGTGCAGTGTCCCACTAGCGCGAACAGCCCCTTGTAAATCTCAACAGGCTTTCTCGTGGGGCACTAGTGTAGTGCCGCGAACGTGGCTCAAGCAGCTTTAGAACAAAAGCCAACAAATTTTCTTATTGCTCACCACCCCACTCCCCCCTCCCTTTTTTTCTTCGTGAAGTTAGGTGCCTATTCGCATCCTTTGCAAGGCGCGTTTGACCAGATAAAAAAACAATGGCGTATGCCCGTTGGCCCGGCGACGGTACCACATATCTATCGCCCGGACCGTGGCAAGGACGACGCATCTTCAGCAAAAAACAGTTTTATGTGCCACTGCTGAGGCAATAAACGCCAGTGTTCGCAGCTCGTCGAGCTTGCTCGCGCCTTACTAAGCCACGATTGGTTTTTTCGCAAGAAACTTTACACTTACCGCGAAGCGTTGCTGGCTACATCAATGCATTTTGATCTTGAAGTACCGTCGTACCGCCGATACGTATCCTTTGCGGTCAGCAGACCAATGGGCATGCAGTGATGTTACTTTATCTGGTCGGTCATGTCTCACGAGCATAGGGCGGGTGCCTAGATTACTTTATGCATATTCCAGGCTCTATACTTCGGGTCTGCGCGCCTTAACTGATGGCGCAAGCTGCAGGTGGCCGACATGTCCTGCACAGCTCCCCGAATTTAGACCACTTGAAAAAAATGAAGGCTGCCTGGGCATTTTGGTGCAGCGTGGTGCAATTTCAACGAATTTCATGGATTCGGCGCCGCTCGTTGCAACAATCGGGAAAAGTATGAAATCGGCGCCGCTGTTGCACCCCTGCTTAAAGGACATACTCTTAAACTGTTCAAGCTATAGCAGTGCATTGTGGAAGCTGTTAAACAGCCATTTAAATTTACCCGGTGAATGACTCCTAATAAGAGGTTTGTAAAATACCTTTTCTGGACCGTGTAGCCACTTTGCCATTAATGAATAAGGCAGATCTGCAGGTGTTTGTAAACTTTGCATTATTTCAGAGCACTGTGTCACTTTGAAGAGACCTGGCAAGTCCCAGACTTTCAGGTAATTTTTACCTTATTGTGGTTATTTTTGAGCATGTAATAATGACAGTTACCAGATGTTTGTACGTACTTGTTCGGAGTTCTGTGTTCTATCGACGGGACCAAAGTATGGTTTACTTTACGAAAAAAATGCGCTCTTTTGTTCACTCATCTGCTTGATTTTAGACAGGTTTTGTACATTTTTCATTGCATCAAGTAAAATTTATTCTAAAGCATCAATTTCAGTTCAGTACACCACCATCTACTGCTTGAGTATGTTCACAAGCAATAAGAATTACATCTTTTTGCCAATTTAAAATTATCATAGTGACATAAAAAAATTCACTTCAAGAATATGGAGTGCCATTTATGCAATGGAAATTTTGAGGGACTGCTGCACCTCCCTGGCATCTTTGAAAAAGAAAAGCGCAAATCACGGTATGGCATTGTTGTACCGTTTAGCAAATGGCGTGGTGCAATACCTAGACTGGTTCAAGTGGAGCATGTTAGTCAAACAAGCCTTAGATACTTCTGACAGCTCTGGTTGTCCCAAATAGCACTACATGCAGCAAATGAGTGCGCATGCAGCATGATTTGTTCTTTTTTGAAAATTTGTGCCACCTATACTGACACTGGTTTCTTGTCTTCTAAAGTTTACCGAAACATTTTCAGCTAGCGTCAGCATTGTACAGGGTAGCCTGAAATTATACAGCATAACGGGGGATATTTATTGCAGTATGAATAATGCTTCAACTGTTTCGCTCCGACATACGTTAGAGAACACCCTTGTCTCCACTTTTTTTTAAGGCTTTCGAGTTTTTACACTACTGTTATTTTTCTCTGAAGGTACTCAAGAGAGCTGTATGAACGTGCTGCAAAATCACCTGTGCATGAATACCCTATCCTTAGGGACTACATAGACACAGACTACATAAGTACAAACTCTAAGGCAAAAAGTGTGGTAAAAGGGTGTGTGGGTTGTTCTTTGTGGGACGAATGGGGCTTCCACAATGATTAATTCCTTTAGGGACTAACGGCATCGGGTTTAACAGTTATTCTCCACAGACAATTTCAAGAGAATAACATTGAGTCCTCACACTTACACCTTAGTCATTACCGGTTAGTCCCACAATTTGCCTCAAAGGCCTTACATTTAGTCCTCACATTTGCACCTTATATGGCAGCTGTTAATGCCCTACATTTAAACGTGACCGCGCAACCGTTAGTCCTTACAGTTGCACCTCTCCAGACGAATGGTTGATCTACTCAAATAGTCTGATCAAATGAACTTTTTATCCCCAGTTCAAACTTTGTTTTTAATTATTTTCCGTCTAGCTTAATACTTTTTTCGCCTGTTTCTCTGCGCAGAGAGCAATAAGTAGCGCAGAAAAGAACACGCGAAAAAGTAGTTATGCACCTATGTGTAACCGTTACCGCAGTCACGGCAACAAGGAAAGAAAAAAGTGAGAGATTGAAATCGTTTATTTTTCTACATACCCATAAAGGTTCTTATTTTTAAGGCAATTCAAGGCGAAGTGTACAAGTCAAGTCTCCTTGTCGCATCTTCTTCACTCCTTGTGGAGCTCCTCGACGGAAGCGATAGATGACAGGCATTGCAGACGCCAGCGCACGCAGACTTCTGCCTGTTGTATTCCCACGGCTGTACGTACAATAAGATTGCAAAAATAGTGAGACACATGAGAAAGAAGATGAAAACGCACGCATATGACAAGTACGTGCAAGTTAATAAATAACATGCGTGTAAATTGTGGCACACAAATAACTTTACCTTCGCATCTCGTACAGTCCTTGTGAAGCTGCTCTGACGAAAGGGATGTATGACGCATCATAGACGCCAGCGCACACAGTCTTCAGTACGGTGTGTGCCCACGGCTGCACAATAAATATGTGAAATAGTGAGTCACACGTGACAGATGATGAATACGAACGCATGTGAGACATACGTGCAATTTAAAAAAACGTACCTGAGATACGACGTGCTAATAATTTCACCGTGATGTCACACATTCCCAGAGACTCATTTCAATCCCCGTAGCACATCAGCTTAGGAACGGCGGCTGCAGCCACAACTCCGCAAACTACCGTGCCACCAACAAGTCAGCGAGTTCTAAGCGAGCGACGTCGTTTAGCTCGAGCAGGCGAACGTGAGACCAAACACAGCGCTGCATGCGGAGTGTCTGCCGCCAGCGAACTTCGAACAGGAGAGCGAGCGTACGCTTGGTCACCGCCACGAACAGCGCCAAGCTGATTTGGAGCTAGCGCCGAAGAAATTGACGGTAATGCGGCCCTTTTTCACTAACTCGAGCGAGTGCGGGTGCAGCGCGTAATCGCGAGTCTGCCACCGCGGCCAACGGACGGCGCCGAGCTGCTTGCGACTGTGTGACGGGGAAGCCAACTGTAAAATTCGCAACGTGTTTTCGATGACTTCCAACACAGCGACGAGGTCTCAGCCTTGTGAGTCCGGAGCTCATCGCGGTGGCGAAGGCAGGCGAGCACTCGGTGAGCGACTGTACGGGAGGCCGACGGCAATGGCGGCCCATTTCCAGACGGTCGCAAAATACAGGCGAACTGCAAACGCCTAAGCTGACCTTCGTAGTGCATTTTGTGTGTGCGATATACAACACGACCGAGCCCGTTGCCGGCAAGTGCAATACGTATCGCACACGCAACAGGTAGAGTATAATAAAGAATGATGACCTACTGGCTAAAGAATCCAGTGATGATTCCTGCCGTGAGTCGGAGTTAAGCGATGTATTCGATAGGCCTGCTGTCGTCTCGGCCGCCATGTTGGCCTTCCCAACTGTTGATGTGTGTTGGGCGTGACTATCTTGAAGCAAGAGATAAACAGTGCGGCGTGGTGACGTGTCGAGCCCTGCTCCAGACTTCACGGGTGCGGCGAACCGTAAAAGCAGCAGCGCACGCTCATTCAAGCGTACACACAAGCACCACGTCGTAATTCCTAGATCGTCGAACCCAGGCGGCCGTGGTCGAGCACTCTGAGCGTGACGCAACGCTAACCGTCGCCGGAAAAATACGTGGAAAGACTGAAGCAGGAGAGGAGCAGGACGGCTAGTGATCTTGGCAACGCTTTGTGCACTGCCCGCATTTCCTGAGTGGTTCATCCCTTTGTAGCGTGTTTGCAGACTAAGTGGTTTGCATGCGGCCCGCTTCCCATGTGGTTGCTCCTAAGAGTCTATCCGCTCATCGCGCGCGCCTATTGGGTCCGTTATTTCCTTTTCGGGTAATTTTGTCTTCGAGTGCATGAACTTCTGTCAGGGCTTGGTGCGTTTTGCTGTTTTGTCAGATCAATCTAAACGGTAAACAGCAAAATGCATTTTATCTAGTGCAATGTGAATGGGTTTAATATGCAGGATGCTAGTTCTGTGCTTATCTTGAAATACTTACTATAAATTCGAATATCGTGATAGAGTACTTTAAACTATACTCCAGTGTGGAAGTACTGCGCCAATCTTATATGCTAAGCTAGGCTGTGCATAAATTGCAATTTTCTCGATGCTTGTCCATTGGGACCGCTAAATATCAATGAGTCTTATCGGTGACTGAGCAGTACTGAGCGTTGGCTACACGAAGACTGTGGTGACATTCATATCCGCTGTAGTTTGATCTGCGGTTTCCTCGAAAGAGTAGCGCCAATAATATAAGCTGTGACTTGATGTCTTGTAATACAGTGAAGCCTCGTCACTTTATGTTTACAGGGAGGTGGCGTAACTATATATACGCACTAAATCGTCATGCGTGTTTACCCCCCAGTTCAAATGTGTTATCTCCCGTCGTGCGCAATCGCTACCAATGAGAAATAAAGGTAACACTTAAGATATTTCCTGAAGTATCCACCAGATAGAAAGTGTATGGTGACACCAAGGAACGTTTCAGAACTATTCAGGATCCGGGATGTGATCTGACACTAAGAGAGAACTGACACAGCTTTTAAATGTGGTGCGTTTGCGTTGACTATATCGGCTCCTAGCTGTTTGCGTGATGAGCATCGCCTTACCAGCACCGCTTTGGCACTGCTGCATGGCACACTGTACCATCCGTGCGACCTTGCCATTTGAGAGTCTCGTCCCCACTCTATACTCCAGTGCTAGCACAGTTGAGGCGATTAGCTCGTTTAATTACCGGTGCGGATAACAAACTTCTTTTATTGCTCTTTCAGCTGTGATGTTAATGATGGAAACACACATCACAAATGCATGCGTGCACTCACATACAAACGCATGTGTGCACTTACACACACAAATGCTCACACACACACACAATTTTGCTCAGTGTAACAAGTTTTTACTAAGACATTTTCAATTTTCCTATTTACCAGAAATGAAACGTTTTATTCAATGTTTATTTTTGACAATAGAATAACTGCTACAAAACTTAGTTGCATTGCTTCAAAACAGCATTATTCTAGCTCCCTGATCTGCTCCAAGAAGCTGAAGCACACTTCCCCCTGCATGTTTTTTATGTTAATATAGCTGTGGTAGTCATAATATTTCTACGTTCCAAAAAAAGCATGCCTTTTAAGAATGTGAGTCAAAATTTTCGTCCTGAAACATTGGTGCTCTCAAACTTCTTATGAACCATTCGTCGAATCTGCAGGTGTATAAAATGCTCGTTTTTGCATGATTCAGAAAAATGCGTCAGCAGTGTGCCTACGAAAAACATGCTTAGCAGCATGTATTTATAAAGCTGAAATAGAGCTAATATTCCTCGTTGTGCTTTTAGGTATATGTAATTCCACAAATAACCAATAAACTCAAACTACAAAATTCTAGTATTGTTCAGGAGTACCTAAAGTGAAATTGACAAACATAGCTAAGAAACCTGAATATGATGCTTTAATGGCTACAACTTGGATAACACCACCAGAATGAGCACTGTTCTATTTCCAAAGTATTAACAGTGCTTCATCAGCCTCATATCTCAATCTTCAAGACCGGCACTGTTGATGTGTAGCTTGTAATACCCCTCCACTTCCTCCTCCTGC
Organism: Rhipicephalus annulatus; assembly: GCA_013436015.1. Lineage (NCBI taxonomy): Eukaryota > Metazoa > Arthropoda > Arachnida > Ixodida > Ixodidae > Rhipicephalus > Rhipicephalus annulatus. Next base: position 238,394 of record WOVY01004756.1, read on the forward strand.
TGCTTTGTGCCCTGGTATTTATCCTGTTCAGGCAACACTGGTCTGTTTAAATTCAGTACTGTCTTGGTTAGCATTCTGATCATAAAATGCCCGCACATGAAACTTGTCATCCAAAAGTTTTGCTTGTATAACGATTGCACCTTTGAAGTGGTGCATGGCACTATTCGCGATTTTCGGGTTCTTGCGAGCAAAAGCATTGCTTTTGAGATTTGAGATCACCTACATAGCTGTTTTTCAGAATGACAGCTGTCTTATCTTTTTTCTCGCCTTGAGATTTTCACTAGATCAAACATCTTTATTTGCAGGACTGGGACAGCCGCCAGGTGACCGAGGTGTGTAGTCGCACCTCACATGGGCTCCTGCTTTAATTGCTATTTTCTGTGCAACCTTGCCTTGACACTGCTCGCGTTTGGTGGCCTGGGATTCCTCACTTGCAGAGCATCCTTTAACATTGGACTCATTGAAATGAGTGTACTTATTTACTAAGTATTGAACTATAAGCATATGGTGCCTGTTCGCAGGGACGCAACATTGCCAAGGAATCCAGAGGCTGCGCTGCATGCGCACGCCACTGTGGCACAAGGACGGGCCTGCGATACGAGCTGGACGCCAGTGGCTCGTTGGTGCACGAGCACGCTGCTCACGCAACACACAGACACAGCGTCTGAAGTAAAGAGCTAACGCTTTCATGGAAACGCAGACGTCTAACCCACGTCAAGAGGGCCTGAGTAAAATGCAAGTGAACAAAACGAAGGGTAACTCAAGAACGTCATCACACTGGACGTTTATAAATATGGCAAAACGACAGGCAAAGCCCGAATTCAGTGGCTACAAGCTGACCGGAAAGGCAGGTCAGCCAGAGAAGACAAATGAGCCGAAGAAGGAGCTACACAACTTGTGAAGCCAGACGCCGAGTCACAACCGCAGCGTCGACGCAGCACTAGGATGCTGCCATTTCCTACTGATGACTTCAGAATTGTATTCCTCCGGTAATCAGGACTAGATCTTTCAAAGCGAACACTCATCAAGGTTACATGAGCCATCAGAAGACCCAGCGGCTTCGCCCGGCAGGACTTCTATGACCATGTGCGAGTGCAGATGCAGAGAGGAGAGAATGTGACCATCGCAAGCACAGCAAGTACTGAACAAACTTCGAAATTGTAAAGTATAAACGCTATATAGCTCGGTGAAGTAATACATTGTCATGCCCCAAGGGCAGTAAAGACAAGACAGGAACAGCGGGGCAGAAAGACACGAGCGTGTATCTTTAAACGAAGTGCTAACAACTAGGCGAGTATTACAGCGTAAGATGAAGTTTTAGGCGGACGACACGCTCAATCTCTTTTCGTGCTGAGTAGCGCTGGGTCGTTGCCGAGCCTCCGTCTGAAATACCTTCATGGTTGACCTCGTTCAACCACCGTAATACTTTACAGGGTCCGACGTACTTGCTCAGGAGTTTCTCGCTGAGACCTCGCCGTCCAACAGGAGTCCAAACCCACACTTCGTCGCCAGGTTGATAGGTTACTCCTCGATGGTGGATATTGTACCTTCATGCGTCATCACATTGCCGCGATCTTATGTGCACGCGAGCTAGTGGACGTGCTTCCTCTGCAAGCTGAATGCAATCCTCGACATCAGGAATTAGCAACTCGTGATGGTCGATGTCACAAAAAATCATGGCGTCTAGCATGGTTTGCACGTATCGACCGTAAACGAGGCGGAACGGTGCAAACCTTGTCGTTTCCTGGGTTGCGGTGTTGTACGCAAACGTAACGTACGGCAGGATTTCGTCCCACATTTTATGCTGCACATCCACGCACATAGAAATAATGTCCGCCAGCGTTTTGCTAAGCCTTTCTGTCAAGCCATTACTGTGGGGTGGTATGCGGTTGTCTTACGGTGGTTCGTCTAACTGAGCTTGAAGATGTCGTGCAACAGTTTTGCCGCAATCGCTGTCCTTCGTTTAGGGATGATAAATGACGGGGCGCCGTGACGAAGCACTATGTGGTGCATGAAAAACTGGGCAATTTCAGATGCTGTACTGCTGTGGCAGTGGCTTCGTTTTAGCGTAACGCGTCAAGTAATCAGTTGCGACGATGATCCACTTGTTGCCAGAGTGAGACAAAGGAAAAGGTTCAAGGAGGTCTATCCCAACTTGGTCAAACGGCGTACGCGGTGGGTTGATGGGTTGCAGGATGTTTGCAGGCTTTACAGGTGGTGACATGTGACGCTTACATTCGCGGTATCCTTTCACGTAGCGTTTGACACAAGCAGCGAGTTTTGGTCAGAAATATAGCTGTCGTACCCTTTCGAGCGTCCGTGATTATCCCAGATGGCCAGATGTCAGCTCATCGTGGCAGGCTAATAGGATGTCATCACGAAGGTCTTGAGGAACGACTACAAGATAACAACTTCTGCCGACACCGGTGTTTTTCTCGTATATTATGCAATGTCGCAAGCAAAATGACGGCAACGTACGCGAAAGTGGACGAGGAACAGACGTGGTGCTGCCTTCTAAATGATCGATGATGGATCTTAACTGGGGGTTCACTCGTTGCTTACTGAGGAGGTCCGCCCCACTAAGAGTCCCCAGGAAGCAACTTTCCTCTTCTACAGCTGTATGGCCGGATCGCTGAGGTGCCCCGCCGCGGTGGTCTAGTGGCTAAGGTACTCGGCTGCTGACCCGCAGGGCGCGGGATCGAATCCCGGCTGCGGCGGCATCATTTCCGATGGAGGCGGAAATGTTGTAGGCCCGTGTGCTCAGATTTGGGTGCACGTTAAAGAACCCCAGGTGGTCTAAATTTCCGGAGCCCTCCACTACGGCGTCTCTCATAATAATAGAGTGGTTTTGGGACGTTAAACACCACATATCAATCAAATCAATCAATCAATCATCGCTGAGGTGCTCGCGATAGCGTGTTGGTGTCTTCATGCTTTCTACCCAACTTGTATACAATGGTGACATCAAACTCCTGAAGTCGCAGACTCCATCGTGCTAATTGCCCAGAGGGGTCTCGGAGGTTAGCCAACCAACATAAAGCATAGTGATCAGTCACAGCTTTAAATAGGCGCCCATAGAGATAAGACCTAAACTTTGTAATCGCCCATATAACCGCAAGACATTCTTTCCCTGACGTTCAATAGGTGGTTTCTGTACGTGATAGAGTGCGGCTCACGTAGGCAATCACACGTTCGGTCCCATCTTGTGCTTGCACCAAGACAGCTCCGAGACAGATGTTGCTTGCGTCAGTGCGCACCTGTGTGTCAGCGTCCTCATCCTAATGACCAAGTGCCGGAGGGGAAGACAATCAATGTTGCAGTTCCACAAAGACTGTCGATTGTTCGTCAGTTCACTGAAATGTGGTGTCATCACGCGTAAGCCTTATGAGTGGCTCCGCAATCTTAGAGAAGGTTTCAATAAAGCAGCGATAGTATGCGCAGAGCCCCAGAAATCGTCAAAAACTTTTCTCGGCTGTCGGAGCTGGAAAAGCGGCCAAAGCGGCAGTCTTCTCGGGATCGGGCCGAACACCTGCAGCGCTCACAACGTGACCCAGGAACTTCAGTTCTTCGTAGCCGAAATGGCACTTCTCAGGCTTGAGGGTAAGGTCAGCAGATCGTAGAGCTTCAAGAACACTCCGATGGCGACGAAGGCGCTCGTCAAACGATCTTGAAAAGGCAACGACATCATCTAGATAGGCGAGGCAACTTTTCACTTGAGTTCAGTGAGAACGTTATCCATCATTTGTTCGAATGTGGCCGGAGCGGTACAGAAACCGAATGGGCGCACTCGGAATTACTACAAACCGTTAGGAGTTACAAAAGCAGGTACGTTCTACGACTTCAATTTGCCAGTAACCACTTTTGAGGTCGATTGAGGAAAAATAGTTTGCTCGCCTCAGCCTGTCAAAGATTCATCCACTCGAGGCAACGGGTACACGTCTTTCTTTTTTACGTTAATCAGCTTCCTATAATCGACACAAAAGCAAAGTGTACCAACCTTCTTTTTTACAAGGACCACTGGCGATGGCCGAGGGCTGCTTGATGGCTGTATTACACCGTCTCGAAGCATTTCCTTCACTTGCTTTTGAATCGCGCGTTGTTAGGTTGGTGAAGTGCAGTAAGGCTGTTGCCGTATGGGGTGTGCGTCGCCGTAGGTGATAAAACGGTGTTTGGTAGTTGATGTCTGACGAATTCTCGATGAACGCGCATAACAGGCATGGGATTCTATCAACAGGTCGTTAAGCCTTCGTTTGTTTTCGTAAGAAAGCGTTGGATTTATGTCGACACACCACAGAGGTGCTTCGGCATTATCGGTTGCCTCGGAAGCAAAACACTCAGTCACACTGGCTACTGGGTAGGCATACGCGATGACAGTACCAGGAAAAAAATGTCGGCGCTCGTAGCTGAAGTCTGTAACAAGAACCTCGCAGTGGCCAGCCTGGAGGTCTACTAGCTAGGCTTCGTGCTACGCAGACGCCTTGAGAAAAGAGTTAGGAATTGACTGCTCTCCACCACCATTTCACCGTGTGCTGATTTCTCACACGCCACTTGAACCATAATACTTGAGCGTGGTGGTATCGTCACAGCATCGTCAATTACACGCAGACATATACTCGATCGTGGCTTGGATTATGCTCTGGTGTGGCGCTTTTTGTTCAGAACGTGACGATGCGTTGTCGAATGTCGATGATAGCACCATGCTCCCTTAGGAAGTTCATGCCAATGGCCAGGTCTCGAAAACACTGATGTAGATCGCTCAAGCTGACAGCAAAGGTAGAACCACGAATCAGTATTCGTGCTGTGCAAACGCCAAGTGGCGTGACGATGTGCCCGCTAGCAGTACGTATTGGCTTGAGGTTCCAAGGCATCATCTCTTTCTTCAGGAGAGCAGCCAGTTTTTCACCTAATATAGAAAAATCCGCACCCGTGTCAACTAAAGCACTGACTTTGCGACCGTCGAGCAGCATTGCAATATCTAATGAAATATTTGCGGAACCAGCTGGTGTCGTCGTCGTCGGGGTATCATCAGTTTGCCGAAGCGTCGGTAGGAGGCCTTAAGCTTGTCCAGTATGAGTGGCCTCGCCCCCGAAGGTCACTGTGGTTAGTTTTCCGGCGTGGTCTGGGTGACTGACCTTGCATCACACTCGAATAGGTACGGCGATTCGAAGAAAATTACCGCGGTGACGGGGAACGTGACTGTTGCAATGATGTTGAAGTTCCGCGCTGCGGAGCCACATAATCTTCATTTTCTGGGGGCCAATTACTGAAACTGGGTCGCAGTAAGTTCGTCAAAAATCTTCGTAGTCCAAGTTGTCGGTAAGAACAGTGTCAGTACAGATGCCAAGCTTCGCCACAGTGGAAGCAGAGAGGACGTCGATCTGGTGCACGCCGGACGTCTGATTTCCGCGAGATCAGGCGAGGTGCGCTGTAATATGGCAGCGCTTGGACCATCTGCAGCATGACTTGGGACACGGTGGGATGCGGAATTGCTGTTGTAACAGGTTTCCGCAAAACTAGAGCATACGAAATGCGAGAGAAGTCACTCATTGGCTGATAATCCTGCATGAAAGGCGGTTCTCTTAAGGCATGCTGGACTTCATCCCGGACAACGCTGGACAACGAAAAGATAGGGGGCTGCGAGGGCACTGACAGCTTCTGGAGGTCTTTGCGGATGACTGAACGTATGAGCTCTCGGAAGAAATCCATTTGGCCACCGAAAGCTCTCAAGTAGTCCGTAGTTGAAGCGCTGACGTGCCGTTCGCATGACGGGGCCCGGTGCCTACGAGTGCTTTTGATGGTGACGGCTTCTGTGAGAAATTCTGACACAGTCTTGGGTGGACTGCACACAAGCCTAGCGAAAAGCTGCTCTTTCAGCCCGCGCAAGAGGTATCGTACATTCTTTTCTTCTAGTAAGACGGCGTCAGCTCACTGAAAAAGACGCGTCATGTCCTCGACATACATCGCAACCCATCCGTTTGGCAGTTGTATGCGGGACTGCAGATCATGCTTAGCTTTCTCCCAACGGTCAGGGCCAGCATATGTCCCAAGAAGTCGGTGTTTGAAGTCTTATGCCATACCAACTTGGAAGCTGAAGCAGCTTCCAAGTTGCCCGAACGCTTTTCATAAGCCTTATTTTATTTGCCCGGTTGTTCTGCCATGGCTTGCTCTCGGAGCACTAGCTTAAACTGTGCATTTCTTTTTTTGCATACAACTTTGCCATTGATGTGGCAGGCCTTTTATTATATACTGTGAAATAAAAGCCACACTTTTTGAAGGGCTGGTAAGAAATAACTGATTGATTTATATTTTGCTTTTGTGTGCTAAAACTTTGTCATATTATTACAGGGAATCTAACCATCCCTTATCACGAGGACGTCAAGGGTGGAACAGTTCTTTGGGCTCTGTTTTAGGGACTAGAGCTTGAAGTGGTTTACTCCATTGCTGGCTTCGTCATTCTTTTAAAGATGTATTGTGTTTTCAACGTAAAGTACGATCAGCGAAATGAGAACACATTTGGTCTGGTGGAGCATTTTTGTGCCCTACCTCCACCCAAAGCTCTATCATTGGTAACCACGCGAGCCCTTTCTGCAATAAGGAGTGTGGGTTAACAGAAAACAACTAAATAAATACTCTGTATTCTCTGGATTGTCTTTTTTGTTCACGTATACTGCATTGCATAAAACTACTTAGTGAGTTTGCACTTCAGATCACGTTTTTTTTGTTTCTCAGTCAGAGTTTTATTGATTGATTAATATAGTAGTGATGTCTACGAGCATGCTTGTCGCTAGCTGATCAGAACTTTGGTTAGTGACATTTACTAGCTTGTGAGTACTTCACTACGCAAGGAGGCAGCACCTCTAACTAGCTATTTTATACATGACACTACCAGACAAAATAGTGCATTAAACTTCCAAGGTAGCAATCAAAATTATCCGTTAGGGTAGCATATTTAACGAGTGAGGTGGGTCTTTTCACTAACCGATGAAGTACTGCGTTTATAAAACCAGGTAGTACTTTTAACTACTGGATGAGCTAGTACATTTAAGTAGTGAGGTCATATTTTACACTACCCGACGAAGTAGTGCATTTAACTAACTATGTAGTGCTTTTAACAACACAAAGAGGTAGCACAGTTAAGTAGCGAGGTAGTACCTTCCACTAATTGACGAAGTAGTGCATTTAAATAATATTTTGTTCTTTTAACTACCCAAGGAAGTAGTACACTAAAGTAGTGAAGTCTTATTTTTCAACCACTACCCCACAAAGTAGGGCATTTAACTAAATAGGCAGTACATTTTACTACCCAAGAAAGTGATACATTTTACTAGCGAGGTAGTATTTATAACTACCCAAGAAAATAATGCATTTAACTAGGAAGGTCGTACTTACCACTACCTGACGAAGTGAAAGCTTTTGACTAAATAGGTAGTATTTATAACTTGCAAGGTCATATTTTTCACTACCTCACGACATAGTGCGTTTAACCAACTAGGTAGTACTTTTAAATACCGAACGACGTTTTGATTTCACCTAGACGGTTAGTATTTGGGATAGTAATTCTTACGAGTCCAACGATGGAGTGCCTTTCACTAAGGTTACTTTTACTAGCTACGTTAACTAGCCAGTTAGTTCATTCTGTGAGAAGTAACGGGCTAGTACTTAGTCATAATTGAAAATTTTGCTGAAGCTCTTCAAAAAACAAGGACAGCGCTTCTCAGCCTGTTTTGTCCATTCGTTTTTTAGTGCGCTTCAACAAAACTATCAATTATGAACGTAATCCAACTGGCCCAACTTGCCATCTTGTTGCTGCATTTAGTGAATATACAAACTTTTTTTTCTCAGAGTGTAGCGTAGTGCCACCTAACATACCGCTGCTTCCGCCTGGTCACATGACGCCAGCAATGGAAGATAAACCGAACTCAAACACAAAATATAGCTCCTTCGATATTCAAGGGGAGGCCCACTCAGCCGACAGCATTGATTGTTTCGTAAAGTTTTTCGATAATGGCGCCATATCCACGTGATTGCTTTGCTGTCGAAGCCTAAGCACGTGAATGTAGAGCAAATAAATGAGCAGTTTGTAGCTAACGAGCTAGAGAGCACACGACGGTCACTTTATTGGTTCCAGGTGGACGACGACCATCGCCGGCAGTGCTGCCTTTAACCAGCTTCCCGCAGTGCGTGGCTGCTATCGGAAAATTGAAATCGTTGCTATGCATTTCTTAGCGATCTAAATACTAAAGACATGCTTCTTTTCTGGCTTGTTGAAAAGCACGAAATGCGTAAAACACATGCGTTACTCCACGTAAAACCAAGACTGCTCTGCCGTAGCTTCAGCCACGCTGAATCGTAATGGTGGCGAGCAGACGTTGGCGGTAGCTCCTTCATTCTGGTGGCTTTAACGCAGTCTAACGCAGCGCCTTCAGACAAACGACTATCGTTTTTCTACGTCCTTCGCAGTGAAGCATGCAGATAAGACGTTATTTTTTTCTATATTGCAATGTAGGCTCTTACAGCGAAGAAAAGTACGCTATCCAACTCGCTTTTAATTCTCTTGGTTATTGCTGCTCTTGACTTTTGCTCTTCACTTGATTTTTGTGTTTCTCGTCCCTGAGCGTGAATATAATAATAAAAATCTGAACGATTAACCCGATCAAATAAAGATTGATTTGATTTGTGGGGTTTAACGTCCCAAAACCACATTATGATTATGAGAGACGCCGTAGTGGAGGGCTCCGGAAATTTGGACCACCTGGGGTTCTTTAACGTTCGCCCAAATCTGAGCACACGGGATCAAAAAAAGATTAACAGCATTGAAGATTAATGCTCACTCAACGCATATCCTTAATCCATTCAACTTCCACCGTTATGTATCATCTCTTATTTACGGACTTTCGTTCGACTCTGTTTGCGTTGGCGGGAATCGTATTCATTGTAGTGTATAGCCCCTACAGCTTGTGTCATAAAACTAATTAAAACACTTCATTTTGATTTCCACGGAGCAATTAGAAACACTGAAGTTAGTAGACAATAGTTCTATAAGAGACCTTGAGCATTTGACAAAAACAAAGACGACTAGTAATTCATTTGACCAAAAACAACTGCTAACCTTTACTTGAGTTATCTGAGTCTTCTGAAACAAGCACCCACACAACTTGAAGCTTGTCGTTCTTGATGTACCTTTCTCTTTCCAGTTCATCCAAGCGAAATGATGCGATTTTCATAAACCATCAATCGGCACTTTGTTTTTGGGGTCTTCCATAAATAATAATATTTCAATAATATAGCCTGTCTTGGAAAGGTCTTGACGCGTTTTGTTTTCCGATGGGTGTTTCACAGACAGTCTAATGTTCTTATTCAACGGCCACGTAAGAACATCGTCAATGACTTTCTTGTGCAATTGGAAGTACATATGTATTTTTACATGCTCATCTGTTTTTTCGAACCACACTCCTCGCGAGAGGTGATAGCCAGAGATGTACATTTTTGTCTTTCGCAAAGATGAGAGACCTCTGAAAGTGCGCCGTCTTTCACTGCTTTGCATCCCTCTATAAAAAACTCGCGTCGTCTAATATCCATTGTGCTCAAAGTCAGTATTTTACACACACTGATTTCAAAGGAGCCGGTTAGCTTTCCAAATTTTTCTTGAAGAATACTTGCCACAGTTTCTGTACAATTGGTGCAGATTGTCTTAGTAGCGATGTCGAACTTCTTTCGCAGGATTTTGTTTAGAGTGCCGCCCTTACTGGCGAATTCCCTCGATTGCGTTTGCACGAAGTCTGCTGTAACTTTTCCCGTTTTTTTGACAGCTAACTTCATGCTTTCCAAGCCATTTTTCAGCGTTTCATTCGCATTGTTTATCGCTCCCTCAAACTTGTGCAGTTTTTCAGCATGTTCAATAAGATTTTCGCGGATGACTTCAGTGGAAGAGGCAAGGTTATCAAGTGTATTGTTTTGCCTTTGAATTTCTACTGCTGCTTCTTTTATGATGTTCAGGCAATGGTAAACTTCATTAAGACGGATAGCTTGAGCATTGTTTGCATTCGCCACTTGGTCGAAGCTCTCTTTCATTTCATCTGCTCGTGCGTTTATGTTTTCATTAAGAGCCTTCATTACAGCACCTTGGCCATCAGTGCTCGTTATCGGACTCCAGGATTCCACAGGTATCACGTGATCTCTGCACTTGCTCTGTATATGCGCGCATATATCACTGCAGAGTATGGCTGTTGAACATTTCGAACAGCTGGTCGAGTGTTTATCACATTCTTTTCTAAAGTGCTTGCTGAGTTGTGATGCAGCAACAACAATTTCGCAGCCTTGATCTTCGTTCCAGCATTTCACCTGAAACAAAAGAAATTATTTGTAAAGATCATGCACAATGGGCTCAACATTGGTAATTGTACATATATAGGATGACGCTGAAATGCTATGTTAAAACTGAAGGAAATTGCTTCACGATTAGCTTTGCACACTGACATCTTTGTAGCAATGGCACTTCGTTAAAAAAAACATGGAACTGACAAGCATTCTTTCTATGCGAAACCAGCAGCTCATATATTTGCTTGAGCCCTTGCATGGATTGCATCTCTCGCCTGGCCTTTTATTATTTGCACAAATGATATTTTAAACATGAAACATTTATAGGTCCTGCTTTGACCTTCAAGTGACCTTGAGCAAAAACCCATAATCTATGTTGTCTGTGAATTCAATTGAGACAATCTAGGTGCTAAGGGAGATGATCCATGTTCGGTGTGAGAGCGAAAAGTCACCAGGCATGCAACAAGCGCAATTGTCTCTATTATTGTGGTTGGTGAGTCCTTATGCAGTGCAGTGTTATTAAGTCGCAAAGAATATTGCTTCTGGGCCCTTCATATTGTCTCTTCACCCTATCGAAGCAGTTTCTACTTTCACGGCGCCTAATTTTTGTTGGCTATTTCCAATAGCAACGTTGACAAGGCAGATAAAGAGCCCTACCACACATTTTATCTGTGGTTCGTTAAATTACAGTGGTTTGGCAAATAAACGCTGTGCAGCCGTAGGCCACTGCATAAGCAGCGGTCACGTGGCAGCATTCAGAAGCAGCGGTGCTCTATTCGAGAAATGGTGTCATGATGCGTGCGGTGCACGAGGAAGTCGTCACCATAGGTCGGAAAAAAAAAAGCGACGATTTCTCGTGCTCATGTATCAAATACATTTCCTCAGATTCAGAAAGCCCACTACGACTCACGTTAACAAAATCTTTAAGTGCGAAACATTTCCTAGCTAATTCCGGTGACGTTGAGCGTGTCCATCCATCCATCCATCCATCCATCCATCCATCTAGCGGCTTAGGCTTTTAGCTCTCCCGGTCGTTTCGCTAATGGTATCGATACGAAAGTTGGTATGACATGAGATGACTTTTTGTCGAGCATACGTGATTTGTCATAACATGATAAACACGATATATGTCATGAATGTCTTGATTTACATTTCATGGTTTCGCTACCCTTGCGGCGGTTTCATTCACATGACATGTTGCAAACGATGTGTGGTATCACATGAATGCATGGTGAACACAAGCAACAGACCCTAACATGAAAATCATGACATGCGTTATCGTAGCAACATGACTACATGCCACACTCATGATGTGCTTGCGCCCGTTTCACCAGCTTCACACATACCAGATTTTGTTTTTGCGGGACGTGAATGGATGTGACTCGTGGAAACATGATAATCACGTGATGCGAGTAATGTAACAACGTAAATAAAAGCGACACTCATGATGCGCTCGGGGTCGTTTCCATAGTTTCACATGCACCAAATTCAGTATTACTTGACACGAACGGGCGACATAGGTAAATGACACAAACAAGATAACCATGCCATGCGTGTCATGTAACAACATGGTTACATGCCACACTCATGATGTGCTCGCGGCCGTAACGCTGGCTTCACATATGCCAAAATCGATATGACGTCACGTGAATAGATGACGAAGGCATGTGACTGGTGTAAACATAATAACCTTCAGATATGTGTCATGTAAGAACATGACTACATCCCACACTCAAGGCGCCAATACACGTCGTCGTGACATGGACCGCGTGCCCACCGGCGTTCGTTTTGACGCGTCATGTCGGCGATGCCACGCCAGGAGCTGATCTGCATGCATATGCTCGCAGCCGCGCGCCACGCTGCGTTGCTTTGACGCATGCGCGTTTGAGCGTACCCGGCATTACTCCATCACGAAGACAGGTAGACGCAGTGCAGCCTGGATATGGGTGCGAAATGCAGCTTGTTGCATTTCGCGCAAGTAGCCGCCGGGCCGTGCTGGTGGACGCTGGTCGTGCCGGTCACGCCTGGCGTCACAGTCCGAGTTTAGACCATCGAGTTTTTCACAATCATACCCAGAGGGAAACTGACGCTAGTGAGCTGCTGGATGCAAGGGAATGACGGGATATGTGAGCAGCGAATTTGACTCGATTTTGTATACTTCCAAAACGCGTCTGGCTTCACGTTAACATGATTTATTTTTCACTGAAAAAACACGTATTAAGCTATTTATTTTATGCACAGAAACGTGTTTATGTAACACAAGAACCTCTTACGTTGATATACATACTTACGAAGTGTAAGAAGTTACCAACCGCCACTAAACTTGGCAGGCAGAAGACAATGTGAGCGTTTTATTCCGCCCTGTTTATGTCGTCTGTTTCTTTCCTTCGCCGTTTGGTTGTGCCGTCAAGATGAGTGGACTTTTATTTTAGAAATATTACGCTGGAATGTGATCCGCTCCTAAACGTTTTTTGAGAAGCTTTATTTACGCAGTCGTATTCGCTTTTCAGCCGTAGCTTTGCTAAACAGTAGCCAACACAAGCCTCGCAGACACATATACCGTTATTCCCAGCGCTCCAACGTCCCCCTTTAAGAATTTCGCATGGACGGTAGCACCACACTTCACTCTAGGTATTTGGGAGAAACCTTGGTATAGAAAACTTCCACCGGACGTATGTCACGAAAATGCGGTGGCGCTATCGTCCCGCATTTGGTTTCGCTTGGTAGGCAAAATATGCTCTGCCCACCGCAGTTCTTGCTGGGTTTTCGATAGTGCATGTAGTGTTCTCAGTCAAGCAAGGATAAAAAAAAGATATGCCGATGAGCTGCGTCGCGATTGTATGCGCTGGAAGGCATAATAAAGGCAAAATAAGTTTTTATCGGTTTTTACTTGACGACGACTATTGCAATAAATAGGGAGTTTAGCTCGTGCGCTCAGTTGCTTACGTTATCGTGTTACCGCATACCGGTTTGCGTTTACCATCTTTCTACAACGGATATCTTTCAACGATTTAGCTCATCAGACATAAACGTTTAAGTACGTATGTAAACGCGTTTAACTTTACGTTTTCGCAAACAATAAATGGTGATGCTAACTCCATATAAACTGTATTTTACTTACATAGGACTGAATCACCAAAACCACGAGACGTTCTTTATCACGCATAGTATCCTCGTATGCGCAAAAGGATGAAAATTATAAGGCTATAATAACGATGGTGTCGACTTCTTGCGGCCCTTCGCGAAACCACAATCATGAACACATTTGCTTACGAGTAATGTTTTCGAGCTGAAAATAATTAAAATGGTAACTCGTTTGTAATAGCGATGCTGCGCGCTTCTTGCATCAGACGTAAAATGCGCGATGTTTCTGCAATAACAGCTTTGTGATTATCTAGTACGGCACAATTTATCTCCGCCTCGTTACGTTGTGCTGATTTTAAAATGTCATATTAACTTCCCTCATTTGTGCTCCGCATATCATCGATTCACACTGTACCTGTTATCTGCGATTTTTTTTAAACCATACTCATTTGAACTCAAACTCACAATAACAATACTCAGTCACGCTCATTTACATCCCTGGGTGGATCCGAGGCGGCGTTAGTCTGAGTGACTCGACTCATGAACATGCTAGCGCATATTTATCTTTTCTACCTTGGTGTCAGAAAAATTTATCCGGAATATAAGGCATAATCAGCGCTCTCTTGGGAATATTTCCAGCTGTTATCTTCAGAAACGGCTTCTAAGTAAATGCAATCCAGTGATACATTTTCAGCGGAAGAGATGACGCACACATGTTTTTTTTTAACTTTTGTTGAGAGATCTGGGGGAAGGTGCAAGGAAAGCACCTCGTTTACCGGTAACTGACAACTCTAATTAATAAATAGAGCGTTTTTGAATTGCGGGACCAAGACACTGGGATCCCAAGCTGCGTTGCGTAGGTTGCTTTTGCGTTCGCATAATCGGAAAAGTGAGAAATGGGTCAAACGCAGGTTGCATTGCGTCAAACGCAAGGAGCGCCACCCGTGCCCAAATTAAAAATTACACGAGACGCGGGCCACATGGCTCCGTGGCTTCGTCTCGCATGAGACCTAAGACGCCTTGGAGCCTCACGCTAGTTTTCAAATTTAGGGCCTCGTGTCAGCACGAACGCAAGACGCCTAGACCGGCTTGTGTTCTGTGCATGCGCCTTGGCGCGTTGCAAGATTCTTGGGATTCCAAGCTCTATGGGGCCCCAATTCACAAACATTCTATTAAGCTGACATGTGAACGCTAGTGCATCAAAAGAAGCGTGCCTAGATGTGACTGAACGCAAGCCGAGATAAGGCTGGTAGTAATGCTCCGGTTGAGCAATTAACACTATAGGCAGGCACAGAACTATGCAGCTCACTCAGACTAACTCAAAAAGCCTATATCTTGCTTAGTGCTCACTCGGACTCACGCTCACCACAGTTTTTCCTAAGTGTACTCACTTTTACTCAGACTGACTAAAATTTATTGCAGCCAGACTCACTTGGACTCAAGCTTGCCAAATCATTACTCAATAGGTCCACAGGTAAGCGCAGGGAAGGGGGGATGGGAATGAAAGAGACAGAAGAGAAGAGGTAAGAGTAGACTGGTGAAAATCATTCGATCACTCGCATCGCGCACGCGCGCAAGAAACAACGCAGCACACGCAACCGAGCGAAAGACCGCCGAGAAGCCGAAGGCGATGAATGCGCACAAGTAGCGAAAAAAAAATTCACACACACACCACCGGACAGGCAGCAAGAAGTTTGGGCGCTCCGCAGCCACGAGGGGAGGGGGGAGAGAGTGTCCGCTCCGAAGGAAGAGGTTCCGCAGGAGAGAGGAAAAAAGGAAAAAAAGGCCACCAGGCAGGTGGGAGTGGCCTACGTAAACTAAGTCACGTGGGACTCCAAGAGGGCGTGGCGCGCGGCACAGTAAACAACAACACGTGGGTTTGCGACGGGCCTCTTTAGAGGCGCGTAAAAAGGTTTGCGTCGCCAAAAAAATCCAGGAGCGCATAGAACGCCCGGCGAAGTGTTGCAACGTTCGCCGAGGGGAACAGCATGTGTTCTGCACTCACGTGTGGCAGTCCGAGTTTTCCGTAGCTGTTGCAGAGACGGCGACGAATGTCCGGGTATCCCGGGCACTGGCACAGGATATGTTCAACGGTCTCATCTGCCGGACACGAAGGGCTGCCACTGCCACGCTGTTTGGAGAGCAGTTGTGCTGTTAGGCCGCATCCCGCACTAAGAGGCAGCAGGAAAGCTCCAGCATGCCGACCGATTCCCGTTGACAGCAGGCGTGCGACAGGCTTGCCGGCTGCTGTGCGGGGGTCTGGGTGAAGAGTGCGGACGTGGCGTGCGATTATTAGTCGCGCCACATCGTAGTTCCGAACGACGTTCGTTGTGGGAGTGGAGGGGTCGCGGGCGTCCCTTGCGAGCTCGTCGGCTGCCTGGTTGCCGCGCACTCCGACGTGTGAGTGCACCCACTGAAAGGACACATCACACCCAGCGCGGACAATCACGGTAAACTTGTGCGTGAGGCGCTGCGCGATCGAAGTGCCATTCTCGCCCCTCGCAAGGGTGAAGAAGGCCGCCCGAGAGTCGCAGAAGATGACGGCCGAAGACGGGAGGAGCTCGGCCAGCTGGTCGGCCGCTAAGTTCAGAGCCGCGAGCTCAGCGGTCGTTGATGTCGCCAGGAGGGGAAGACGACACTTCCTTTCGTCTCGGAGCGCCGGAATGACGCTTGCAGCAGCAGCCGAGCCGTCCCCCTTGACCGAGCCGTCCATGTAAAGATGGAGGTGGCCGGAGTACCGCTGCTCGATCAATGCGCAGGTCTCCTGTAGAAGGGCAGCCCGAGGTGTGCGCCCCTTGCTGCGTACACCCGGAACCCTGATCGAAATGGGCAGCCGGGAGTCCCAGTGAAGAGGGATAGGCAGGAGGACTGCGAAAGGGGCTCCCGAGATGAGGCTGGCGTACTCCAGTGCACTGCGGCCCATACCAGTGTCGGGCAGCGATAGGAGACGATGGACGAGTGCCTCGCCCCCTCGCGTCATGTGCATGCGCTCGACGTGACGCAGAGCACAAGCCTTGGCTCTGAGCGAGAGGGGAAACTGATTCGTTTCGGCATAGGTCACGCCCACTGGAGACGCCCGAGGCATTCCAAAGAGGTGGCGGATGATGCCGCGATGTTCCGTCTCGAGTGTTTCCCATTGAGTCGGTCGCAGGGTGATACAGGAAAACGCGTAGAGGGGCCCTGGCTCCGGCGACGGCGTTGTACATCCTCAGGGCAATGTCCGGTGAACAGCCTTTGCCCCTCGAGAGGAGAGAGGATGCCGCTCCTGCGACTCTGCGACATCTTAGCCGGTGGCTGGCAACTGCTGGCTTTCAGCTCAGGCAGTGATCGAGCGTGATGCCGAGGTATCGCACCGATCGTCGCCACGGGAGAACGCGTCCCTGGAACGTGAGGCGGCCGACCTCGTATCGCCCCCTGAGAGGTGGGTGGACGAGAAGCGCTTCCGTCTTGGCAGTGGAGAGCTGAAGCAACTGCCAAGACGGAAGCGCTCGTGATGTAAGCATCCACGGCCTCGAGAGAGCGATTGAGGCTCTGTCGCACCTGCAGCCCACGCAAAGTGGGTCCACTCGCAAAGAGGGCGATGTCGTCCGCATAGATGGCAATGCGCACCTCGTACTGCAAGTCTCGCGGAATGTAGTCCACGATGCGCGCGAGGACGAGGTTGAACAGCATGGGGCCCAAGATGCTGCCCTGCGGCACACCAGCAGTGGACGGGCGAGGTGCGCTGAGGTCGCCACCAATGCGGACACGGAACGTTCTGCCCCCGAGGAACTCCTCGACGTACCAGAGACGCCTGCCACACACACCCATAGCACGAAGAGCGTGCAAAACGGCCGCTTGAGGCAGGCGATCGAAGGCACTCTTGATGTCGAGGAGAACCAAATATCCGGCTTCACCGCGGAACTTTGCATCCTCCAGCGTGGTGATAACGTCGGAGATGCAATCCGCAGTTGATCGGTGACAGCGGAAGGCGCTCTGGACGTCCGCCAGGAAGTTGAGGGCCGCAGCTATCCACTCGAGGCGCTTGAGGGCCATGGCCTCCATCACTTTCCCGGCAGCTGAAGTAAGCGAAACCGGCCTGTATGAGGTCGGTTCCGACGCGGGCTTGCCCTTCTTGCGCACCGGAACGACGATCGCCTCCTTTCACGTCGCCGGAAACACCCTCGAGCAGGCGAGGAAGTTGGCTTTCGTCGAGGTTTTCGCAGCATCTGGTACGTGATGCCGTCACTGCCAGGTGCAGAACGGTTCCTCCACGTAGCAAGGACGTGACGGAGCTCGCTGATGGTGAAGTCCTGCGTACAGAGGGCCCGTATCTTTCGCGCAATCTCCGACGTGGGGAAAAAGCGCTCGGGAGCAAACAGTTCCGGCTGGTGATGCGCTGGCAGAGGGGGAAGCTGCACTGTGTCAGGGACAAAGACAGGGCCGTGGAAGGTGTCGGTGAGTAGTTCCGTCAGCTGGGCCGTGGTTAGCTGCAGGGCGATCGCGATAGAGAGGACCAGAGCCTGCGGGACCCGTGGTCGACACATCGCCCCGAACACCCGCCAGGCGTGCCGGTTGTTGCGCTGCTGCTCGAAGGAGCGCCAGAGGCTGGACCAGCTTACGGCGTAGCGATGGTGGGCATGGCGCCTGCACACCGCGTCGATGCGGTTGTAGATTGTCCAATCATCCACTCTCTCAGAGCGTTCAGCCCGGCGTTGAGCACGACGACGAGCAGCCCGTAGGTTGAGCTGTTTGATGTCCGGCACCGGCGTGTTGGCGGGAACACGGCACTTCACTGTAGCATCGCGCGCGCATTCGGTTATGTGTGTAAACACGTCACCCACGACTGGCACTGATACACACAGTTCGCGAAAGCGTGAAAAGTTCACCACCAAGTAGGCGCGCGTCTGATCAGGCCGGGCGCAGAGGGGCTCGAGGCAGATGGGGTAGTGATCCGAGCCCTCCATGTCAGGGCTTCGGGACCACCGGTAGCGGCAGTCTTCCGTCACGAAGGAGAATTCGATCGCACTAGGAGCCGAGCCGCGCCTCAGGAAAGTGCTCCTGCCATCGTTGAGGAGATGGAGACCGGCGGCGAGGGACGCATCCAACACCTTCCGGCCCGGGTTGTTCACCCCCGCACTTCCCCACGCCGTGTGGTGACAGTTGAAGTCGCCGCACACAACTGCCGAAGCGCCAAGACGGTCCACCAGTCGCACAATAAACTCGGGGTCCCAGAGTCGAGGGTAGCGCACATAAACACTAGCTATTGCCGTGTCTATAGCACCAACACGCAATCGCACAGCAACGCACTCGACGCCAGGACACAGGATATCGGCGATGTCAACTGATGGCTGGGGCAGTCGCGCACGCACATAAATAGACGCGCGTGAGCATCCCGGCAGATGTAACAGTTGTGTGCAGTGAGGGCTGACACAGTCGGCACGTTCAAACTCGGTTGCACTATAAGCCACATAGCCGGGGATATTGAGCTCCCCAGCACGAACGTGCGTTTCCTGAAGAGCCAGGACATCGAGTTCGCGCTGGGGAAGTGAGCGCACAAGCTCACGGTGACGGCGGCGGAGAGAACAGATGTTTCATTGGAGTATCCGCGGCCGTGGCTTCTTTGACGCACTATCCATGGCGTGTTAGGTCTTGATGTGTACGCAGAGCTGCGAGGCAATAGTCGCGCGTCGTCGTGCTGCACACCGTGGTTTCCAGGAGTGCGCGAAGAGCCGTGGCCAGTGCCGTCATAACCGTATCCCTTACGTCTTTTTGGGGAAGGGAGGGGGGGGACATGTAAACTGTGTCGTGGCTGGAGCCGGTGCTGCGGTGGCATTGCCCTTCAGGGCATCGCGGAAAGAGCAGCCAGTGCGCGTGGAAGCCGTTGCTGTCACTGAGGCCCCCGTTGAGTCGCAGCTTTTGCTTGCTGGATGGCCTCGCGGCGCGTCAGCTTGCGGCCTGAGGAGGCGAGGAAAAAGGCGGCCTTGCGTTGCAGCTGCCATGACTCGCAGCGAGGTTCGTTCGCCGGGTGGGATCCCTTGCAGTTTATGCAGCGGGGTCTTTCTGAGGAGCAGGGACCCTCTGCGTGGTTCCCGCCGCAATGGAGGCAGCACCTGTCGCGCGAGCACGCTGCTGTGGCGTGTCCAAACACACCGCAACGCGCACACTGCCGTGGACGCGGGAGGCGCGCCTGAACCGGCCTCCGTTGTTTAAAGAACGAGAGCTCAGTTGGCACCACGGTTCCCTCAAAAGTAATAACCAGCGTGAAGCCGCGCCACGCACACGAAAGAGTCTTTACCGCTGAGGAAGTGTTCGCGGCAATGATGTCGAGGGGAATGTTTTCATCCACGCCAAACACCTCCCCAACACACGAGTTGAGGTCGAGCACCTTTGCCTTAGCTCTGACATCAACGATGGTGCTGATCTCAAGGAGAGCACTGACATCGTAGTTGGGGGCGATGTCGACAGCGACGAGGTTGTGGCGATGATTAACCCGCGCGCGTTGTGTGGCTGGTGCCGTTGTCAGATAGGAAGGAGACGCGGCGCTGAAACGCTTTGTCCCAGAGTCACAATTAACTCATCAACCCATCATCATCCTACGTCTATCCCGGCACCACCTCCCCCCAGGGTTGTGTGGGGCATTTGTTTCGGGCAGATTTGTTTCGGGCAGACGGCCATGCCCTGGCAAGGGGGCCACCGTTCGGCGCCAGGTGCCAAACAGACGCGGCCTGCCTCCCGGCACACAAGCCAGGTAGGCCCGACAAAGCGACTACCCTCCGGCGGAGCAACTTCAGTCGCAACGCGCAAAGTGAACGTACCCTGGCAGGGTGGGCTATCGCAGCGCGTGGGGTGCGCTGCGGTCATGGCCCGTCTCCTGACCGCTAGGGCCCAGCGAGACTTGACACAGGGGCTACCCTTCGGCACGGTAGCTCTCGCCACCACACGCAAAGCGGACGTACCCAAAAACGTGGCAGCGGTGCTGCCTTCGGTCGCGGTAACTTCAGTCACCACCACCAAAGTGCCCGTGCCCTCACACTGTCGCGCGGCTGAGAGCCTGCGACAACACCCCCTCAGGGCGGATGGGCTATCGCTCGGCGCGAGGCGCTTTGCGGTCATGGCCCGTCTCCTCACCACAAGGGCGCAGTGAGACACAATCCGTCCTGGGGGTCTACGGGACTACTATTTGGTGCAGAGACCAGTGCCGCTGCACGCAAACCAAAACGTACCAACGGAAACCGGCACGGCTGAAAGCCGGCTTAGTCCTTCTCGAAGAAGGGAACCACCTTCCGCCTCGACGAGTAAAGTAGCCGAGCCTACAGAAGGGGCCAACACGGACCTTGCGGGTAAAGCCCGACAAGGTGACAGGATCACCTTAGCACATGCAAAACTCGGGTGAAAGACCATACAGACCAAACTCGGGGGCGACTGGCTCACTAGGCCTAGTCGTGGAGCCTTAGAGAAAGCCATCATTAAAAGTTGATGGTTATCTGCCCTCCTGCCTCACTGAAAATCCCTGCCGGACAGTGCCATGTCTCATAAAACTTCTTTGCACCTAGGCGCTGCCACTCTCGGTGGAGAACGAACCAGTCCTCCTTCCGTACTTTTGCAAGCACTTCGTGAAGCCCGGGTCGCTTGCCATCAAAGACGGCACAGCACCGTGCCACCCACACTTGGTAGGAGCACTCAACAAGCAGAAGCACGTATTGCTTAGCCGCTTGTCGCGACAGGGGATGAAGAAAACGAACGGTGTTGAAAGGAACACCTGGGTGGCCAAACAAGCTAGCTATCCTTCGATGGAGGGCAGCTGGTAGTGCGCACTGAGAGAACACGTGAACCAGGTCCTCCATAGTGCCACAAAAAGGGCACGCTCCTCGTTGAGCAATTCTTGTGAAAGGCCTGAACCTTAGAGGCAGGCGATCTCTGGCCAGGCGATACATGAATGTAGCACGCTTGGCGTCCAGGAAACTGGCAGTAATTAACCGCCAGTTAGGACTGTGTTGGGACAGGTCGTGTTCTCTATAGCGTTCAGGTAACTCCGGAGCGAGTCTATCGACTAACTCACGGAGTTCGATCGAAACTAAATCTATCTCGGGGTCGACCTCTTGGAGATGGGCCAAAGTAGAAGCGGCCCCTGCATAAAAGGCAGAAGGCGTTTCCGCCGAGGCACGGAATTCGAAAATGCCCCAGGCGAGAACAACCTCAGCCTGGTGCTCAGGAAATACGACGCGAAGCTTCTAGTAAGGAGCATATCTGACTCAAGAGCTACCCGTGTCCATTTAACATGTAATGCCGTGGTCACAACGCTAAGGTCGGGAATACCTAGTCCTCCTTCGTCCCTGCGCAACTTCAACACGGGGCGCGCCACAAAAGGAGAGGCACGAACCCAAAAGAATTTGAAAACTTTCTTTTCCAAGATAACTTTGGTGTGGGGTTTAACTGGCATAACCGAACCTATGTACGTAAGGAAACTGAACAACAGTGATTGAATTATCGTGGCTCTAGCTGTAAGCGGACAAGACAAGGCACCGAGTTCCTTAATCCTATCAGTCAGCTTTTGCCTTGCTAACCGCCAGTTTTCGGTAGTCAGGCCATCTGGCTCGAAATGGAAACCTAATATACGTAGGCGCTTCTGTATGGGGAGCCCATGTACAGGACGTGGACTGGAGGGAGCGCAGTTCATAATCATGACTGCGCTCTTCGACATATTTATTCTGGAGCCGCTCGCCGAGCAGTACCCCTCCATAACGTTCAAGACGGTGCAAACAGTTGCTTCATCCGGGACGACAATAGAGAGGTCATCTGCATAGGCAAACATTGCCACCGGGAGGAACCTGGCGGAAGGGGAAATCTACCTATGCTGGTGTCTTTAGAAAGCCTCTGCAAGAGCGGCTCGAATGCGAGTACGTAGAGAGCGGGCGACAGTGGGTCACCCTGTCGGACTCCACGGCACACACCGAATGACTCCGAGACGCGATCTTGTATGACAACAGCAGAACTAGGACGAAAGTAGAGAGCCCTGACCATGCTGATGAACTTTGAACTGAAGCCCGCCTGCTTTAAAACTTTAAAGATGTACTTGTGACTGATAATATCAAAAGCCTTTTCTTGATCAAAAGAACAAAGGATTCCACTTAGGTTGCGAGAATTCGACCACTCTATGAGGTCCCTGATAGCAAAACCATGAAGTTGGCACGACCTATTTTGGACACAACAAGCCTGGTACGGACCCAAAACAGTACTGAGCACTGGAGTGAGTCGAACGGACAGGCACTTAGCTATGAGCTTGTAATCACAGTTCAAGAGGGTGATGGGCCGCCAGGCTCTCAGGTCGGTGCGTCTCGTCTCATCCTTGCACAGGAGAGTGATCCGCCCCTCTCTTTGAGTTGCTGACACTGACAGGGTCCCCTCACGGAGAAGCCTGTTTGCCAATGTGGTAAAAGGCCCCTCCAAAACCCTCCAAAACTTGACATAAAACTCGAATGTCAAGCCATCTGAACCTGGGCTGCGATTATGGTTCATGGATTTAAGGGCTGCAAAACACCTCCTCTTCGACAAAAGGAGTGTCACAAATATCAAAGTCCTCGTAAGTTTTGGTGAAAGGAAACGAGTACGGAGTGGGAGGTGGTTCGGCGTAAAGGTTCTTGTAGAACTGTCTTGCCACCTCTAATACTTCGTCCTGCGTTTCCACTAAACCGCCTGTGTTAGGATCGACCAAAGAGGTTATCGCTGAGCTCTTCCTAGCCAAGTGTCTGCGAAGGACATTTCTGCTGCACCAAGCCTCCATTTCCCACTGCTCTGCGCGTGCTGTGGCCCGCAAGCGGTCCCAGCGTCGCTGGAGCAGGACTCTATATTCTTTGCGCAGTGAAGTAAGAGCCGCGGCTACCCCCGGGCCGCAGGACAATGGCTTTGAGAGCAGGAGGATCGCGTCAGAGACCGCTTTGATCTCGGCGCGCTCCTCCCGCGCCCGCCTCTTGCCCCAATCCCGAAAGCGCTCCGCGACTCCGGCCTTCACCGTGTCCCAATCGCTACCGTCTAAGTTCTGGTCGCCAAGGAGTGAACCTATGAGGTAGGTCGCCACATCTTTTGTGGCGTCCTTATCTTCAAGGAGCCGTGGATTTAAACGCCACGGTCGCTTGCCCCATGGCACCAAACTAGAGTCGGCAAATCTCAGTGCAAGGAGGCTATGGTCACTCAATGCGGAAGAACACAGCCAGCTAGAGTGCATGCTAGGAGCAAGCGAGGGCGAGACATAAAAACGATCGATCCTCGACCGGCTGCCCCTCCCCGTCCAAGTCGTGCCTGACTGGAGAGGACGGAGGGACCGCCAAGCATCAACAAGCCCCAGCTCTTTAACAAGCTCCCGCAACTCTAGGTCGCCGTTTCGGTCTCTATACTTTGGAGTTCCTTTGAGGGAAACGCGATCCGCTTGTTCTAAAACACAGTTGAAATCGCCTACTAAAATGACACGGGAAAGGCCAACTAGATAAGAATCTAGGGAATTAAAGAAATTTTTCTGCTGTCCGTACTGCGCTGGAGCATACACATTCACAATTCTAACGCCAGAGTCAAGATCCACTGACAGAACATGGCCATCCGAATCCCTGGCGTAGCGTAGCACAGAACCGGTGAATCGTGGCTTTAAAATGACAGCAACTCCCCGGCAATGTGCGCCACCATAATTCCAGTAGGATTTGGTGCCAAACGTCCTGTCGAAGTTCTTAATCTGTTGCAATCTAGACACAAAAGTTTCCTGCAAAAGGAGAATGTCTATTTTTCGAGACCGAGCTAAATCAATAACCTCAGCTTGTTTCGCTGCTCTAGTAATACCCCGACAAATAAAGGTAGCAATAGTGAGAGAAGAAGCTATGATGAAAGATAGGAGAGAAGACAAACTCTAGAGTAGGCAAGAAGCGAAAATAAAAAATCACAGATGAGAAGGAAACAGCAGATACTCGAAGGTACCAGCTGCTGAAAAGCTACCTAACATAAACCTACGAACGAGAGTCCCCCTCGGAGAGGGAATCCTCGTTCGTGGACGAGTACACTGTGTTAGACATTAACGAACACTCGCAATTGCCTGGTCCACAGTTAGGGCAAGAAGAACTGTTGTTCAACTCACCCGTGGTACTGTCCGTGACAGTCGACAAGGTTGACTCCTCGTCGGACTCTGTCGCTGCGGCTCGCTTCGGAACCGGGAGGTTGTCCTTAGGGCTGCCGGGGCCGCCGCTCGGAGCCGCCGCCAGCCTCTCCTTGGAGGGCCTTGGTGATCGGTTGGCGCGCCGCTTCTTGCCCCGAACAGCGTCCGACCAGCTCATGGGTTCTTGTTTCTCCTCGGCAGCAGGCGCGTCAGCAGGGCTGGTCCCGGGTGCACCGGCAGGCGAGGCTGGCGATGGCTCGGCGGCAGCAGAGAGGGTGAGGGCCTCAGCTAATTCCGACCCCGCCTCCTACTCTTCCCCTCCTGGAGCCCATTCTCCGCTGGGTCGAGCCCTCGGCGTCCCCTGGAACAGCCGCCCGATCCTCCACAAGGCCGCTCACCTGCTCCTGGGAAGAAGAAGAGGCTACAGGCGGGGCGGCCGACGAATTCGTCCGCGCCTTGCACTGTGAGGGGCCATGATCGCCGCCGCAGTGCTTGCATTTGACCGCGCACTAGTCGCGAACAAAAGCCCCACAGCGCACACACTGTGGCACAGTGCACTTCGCCGCATGGTGTCCGGTTCTGTAGCAGTGCCGGCAAATCCGCGCGACGCCCTCATACTCAAACTGGACGACGACGTCCCTTACCTGGTGGAGGTTGGGGACACTCTTGTGCATCTCGATTTTGACCACGAAAGCGCCGCTCCAGACTCCCGGCAGGTACGCTGATTCCTCTCGCGCCACTTCCAAAACCTTTCCAAACATCTCCAACAGTTGTACTATGATGCGCACATCCGCGTCCGCCGGGAAGCCAATGACGCGCACCACCTTGACCCGAACACCTCGGTACTGAAACCTGATCCTCGCATCGCGAATGGCGAGGACTGGATCGTCGGAAAACCGCCGACTCGCCTCGTCGTTCGCGAACGTCACCTCAAACTTCCCTAAGCCATAATCCAGAACACACTTCAGCTCGCTGAGCGTGAAGCGCTTCACGAGCTCTCTGCAAATGTCGGCACTGCCGACACCCTTAGGCACGCGTGCGTAGTGCACCCGCGGCCTAATCTGCGAGAGCAGATTGGTAGTCATCGTGGTAGAACCACCACGAAGCTACCAAGTCAGTTAGGAGCTAGCCTAACCTAAAAAAAGGAGAAAAAGGGACAAAGAAACCTCACCAAAAATCTGCGAAAACCGACGAAAAAACCTGTGCAGGAGTCCGCCGGGTCACCGCATGCGAACAGCGGGTCTCGTCCCACTCGAACCAACCAACACTCCTTCAGACGACGACGAAAGGGCGGCGCTAGGAAGTGTGACTTACGGCCGAGCGGTCTAAAAATGATCGTCCGGCCGTTGGGGGTCAACGGTGTGCTCCGGTGGTGTTTGTCGAAGAGGGGCGTTGACCTCCGCGACCACCTGAGAGGAGACCGGGCGTGGTGCTATTTTCTGCTTTCTCTAGGGTTTCCCCTTCTTTCCCTTGGCTTTGGCAGGGAGGGTTGCATCGGCGCGCAGAGTGTTGCGTTGCCGGGCGCCTCTGTGGTGGAAAGAGGAGGAAGGCTTGTAGAGCCCACCTGGGAGGAGGAGGACACTCCAGCTGTTTGCACAGACGATGCATAGCCGCTCCCCCTCCGAACGAGAGAGAAGGGGGCCGGCCTCCTTGCCTAGCATGTTGCTGCTCGGCTATGTCACCGAGAGTCGCGGAAGGGAGGACAGCAGGGAAACTGGTTCTGCTGAGAGAGAGAGTTGCTCCTGGGCAAGGGAAACACTAGGAGCGGCCGGCGCGCGGCCTGCCTCTCTCGCTTGGCTGCTGGCTTCCTGGCTTTCTCCCCTGACGTCATCGTTGTGGGCCGAGAGTACAACAGCGGGGGCTTCCCGGTTCTCCGGAGAGGCTGAGTCAGCAGATGGCTGCCGGGCTTCCGTCCCCTCCTGAGCCAACACCACCTAGAACTAGGTGGTGTTGGTTGAGCCATCCGAAGTACTCCCAGTCTATTTCGACGCCATGCGTGACGTCAACCTCAATGTCTGCCGATAGTTATAGCGCGAGAACAAAACGACGAAACAGAGACAAGGAGGACACGAAAGACACGAGCGCTCGTGACTTTCGTGTCCTTGTCTCTGTGTCGTCGTTTTGTTCTCGCGCTATAACTATCATCATGCCATACCAACTAGCCCAAGCTGCCACACTTCAATGTCTGCGTTTGGCAAGGAGAGGGCGCCTGGCGGGGAAGCAAGGAGGTGAAGCTTCCGCGGTATTGAGGCCGCACGCTTACAGCGGGCTGCTGTTGCTGCCAGCGTTTTCGGCTTAGGCGATGCAGTTTCCTCCTTCTCGCTCTCTGTTCCTGTGTTGGGGGAGGAGGGTGGCGTTTCGTGCTCCCACGAAGAGGACGACGAGGGAGAGAAGGTCGATGACGAGGCAGTGCTGCCTTCCTCGCTCTCATGGACGTCTTGTTGGGAAGACCTGGCGGCTTTGGAGCACGTGGTCGTGGAGACTACCGGCTTGAAGCTCCTTGGTGTTATTCCACTCTTTGCAGTACGGCCGGAAGACACTGGGGCGGCTCGGTTTAGTGGCCGTGAAGTGGGTGTGGGGATCCCAGCCTTGCCTGTGGAGTGGGAGCCCTTGGCTGCCTGGAGTTTCCGTGCCCTGGTGAGAGCCGGGCTGGGGCCAGTCTGCCAGCCGGGGAGGAGGGTGGCGTTTCGTGCTCCCACGAAGAGGACGACGAGGGAGAGGAGGTGGATGACGAGGTGGTGCTGCCTTCCTCGCTCTCATGGACGTCTTGTTGGGAAGACGACAACATGGCGGCTTTGGAGCACACGGTCGTGGGGACTACCGGCTTGAAGCTTCTTGGTGTTATTCCACTCTTTGCAGTACGGCCGGAAGACACTGAGGCGGCTCGGTTGAGTGGCCGTGAAGTGGGTGTGGGGATCCCAGCCTTGCCTGTGGTGTGGGAGCCCTTGGCTGTCTGGAGTTTCTGTGCCCTGGTGAGAGCCGGGCTGGCGCCAGTCTGTCGGGGGGATTGCTTCACTCCAGCTGATTTAGATGAGGTGCCATGCATGGTGTTGATGACCGATCTCGATCTAGAGATCGTGGAGAAGAAAAAAAAGAAAAAACGGGAAAAGAAATGACAAAAGGAAAAGGGGGGGACTACATTTCCCTTTATTCTTGAAGCCCTGAAAAGGGCTGCACACTAGGTGCTGGTCAAGAGGGCCAGAAATATAAATGAAGTGGCGCACTGGTGTGTGCAAAGCTACAAAATTAAGATACCGTGGGAGCGAAAAAAAAAAACACGCTTCCTCCGTGGTGTCTCGTGGCTTTTTTTATTAATGGAACGAGGCTGAAATCAAGCACACTTTGCCTCAAATGGAATTGAAAGGGCATTTTATCTTTTGCCAAAAATACAGCACATTTTCGTCTACGGGCTGTTCTTTCGTCTTCAAACACTAGTAAATCAGAGCCTCGAATTCACCAATAAAACAGCATATTTAAAATTGATTCGCTGATTACAAGCACAAAACATTAAAAAGCAGTGATATTATACTGCAACTTTGTCCTTACATTGACTGTGCTCCTCTGAAGTTTCTCACTTTCTCGCATAACCGCAGTCGAGCGAATCTGAGGCAGCAGCATGCCCCCCCCCCCCCTGATTCCTGGCTTATCTTTTTTTGCTCTCGATAGCACCCAACCCCCAGTATCAGCAGTCCACTGTCTTCACACCGTCCATGTCTTTGAGTTAGCTTTTTTCACCCTAAGCTGACTCGGACGCATGTGCTCTCTAAGTGATTGTAAGAACGAATAGAAGGGAAAAGTGGTACCCGTAACTGTGTCTTCTTAAGAGGTAACCTCAACTGGTGGGCAAGAGGATGGGGTAAACAGGATGAGAGGTATGGGAAGGGAAAGACAAGAAACGAAAAAAAAGAAGTAGGGCACATATGATCCACCTTTCCCAGCGCTCTCCCAAACCACCGCAACCAACAACTGTCTGGAAAAGCGTTCAAGATAGAGAAAAGAAGGTCCGCCGAATTAGAAGAGCTACATATAACGAACCGCAGGGAGCGTGTTAGATGTTATGAGCGCAGAAAAAAACGCTTTTGTAAATTATGATGTGTAATAGAGGGTCACTATAGCAATTTTTGAACAAAAACGAGAATATGGTATCATGACACGTAATTTCGTGAGGCGAACTCAGAACTCAAGTCGCAAATTTTCATAAACCAAATCAAATAAGTTTATTTTGCCGAAAACCAGCAACAGTAGCCGTGGCGGCTACAGCGAGTCTCGCCGCCGTTGTGATTGGTCGAAGCTCCATGACGTCACTCTCTGGAAGGTGAGGACAGCTGGGTGCGCTTTCTAGCAGTCAATGCCCTGTTTCTGTCGAAATCGGTTAGTCGCTGTAAGTATGGTGAACTGAGAAAGTCGGACAGATTTCGCTGTATGTATGTACAGTATGGTCCACTCTTGGAGGGAACACGGCAACGCGTGGGTCGCGGCCCACGTGGCGCAAACTGGCGGCGAGATTTGTAAACGCAACGCGTGCGCATAGACGCAAAAGAGTGGGGCTCGACGCCTTTTGTCTGGTACTTCCCGCCCTGGCGCTTTTCGTGTGCCGGATACCACGTTCACTTTTCCGCAGTGCTATTAATGTCCCCGCCACTCTCCCTGCCCCTTCCTGGGTAATAAGCGTGCAGAAAAAAAATGTCCTTTGATTGTTGTTGTGCTTTCCCGGCAGCTGTGTCACAGCAGCCCGATTCGGTCAAAGCAGCCCAATTCATATTACAGGTGACATGAAAAAAAAAGCCATGTGCCTATAATATTTACAAAAACGTTAAGAAAAAGCGTGTTTTAAAATACTTCAATAAATGTATCCCACCACGGCGTGACAGAAAAGTATATAATTATTGTGGATTGCATCACACAGCTAAGTTTTAACTCGCGTTACATTTCGTTTTTTCGTTGAACACGCTAGAAGCACCTTAGTGAATTATGCGATAGCGCTCACTCTTCTGAAATCGTTACGTTTCACTAATAAGCGCGCTGAAACGGTGTACATAAAAAACTACGGAGTTAACAAAGAATTTCTTTTCCTATATTTTTTGTGGCAGACAGGTCGAGTGAAGTCAGATCTGTAGCCTCAAAACACTTCAGTAATGCAAAGGTAATGAAACACATCTGTGTTCTGTGAAACACAAAATTTCATGCAGATTTGTGTAAACAAAATAGGACGACGCGTGACAGAACTATGCACTGAAAAAAATTACATTCTTAATGCTCATGATTAGGCTGGTAATGAGAAAGCGGCCATTTTGCGATGGCAGTGACAGCATGCTGACTGTATCCTTTTGTGTACAGCTCAACTAGTCGAAGCCTTTGGTCCTGAGGTATTCTAGTCATGCCTCTTCTAAGAACTAGCTTCGCCGAAAATACGATCAGCGAATAAATACGCCTCCAGCTATGGAATTCTGTGAAAGTGATAACTAAGCCTATCACTCGCGTAGCCTGGTGTTTATGCCCACCAAAATATAATCGTAAGCTTTCCAAACGCAAATTGAACCAGCCAGTCACTTTTGAAAACAGACATGGAAATCGATGGTCGATGAAGCGAGCACAGCAATCTTGTCGCTAGTACGCACCGAGCAAAGGGCGGGGAAGTAGCAGAAGACGAGGGCGAGTACCGCCCTTATGATTCTGCGTGCATGCTCTGCATTTATAAATCTCGCCGTCAGTTGGCTCCGCGCGGACCACCGGCAACGGGCTCGCGTGTTCCCCATAACAGTGGACTGTACTGCACACAGTCGTTCTTTATGAAAGGGACGATGCGAGCGCGTGGCAAGTGATCCACGGTGGCTGCCTACAGCACCATCAACCGACAAGTGAAGAAAGCACGTTGCTTTTGCCGTAATCTATGGCCATGCAAGATAGCGAGTCATGGCCGACAAACAAGCGTTGCTAGATTACGTTCCCTCACTGGGGCTCTTCGATTTTCGAATTCTGGCTACCCGCCGGCTGCCTAAGCCAGCCAGAGTGCGCTCGTTTTTCTCAGGCTGTCCCTCCCCCCCCCCCCGCGGCGCACTTGTGACTAGCGTTCGTTTTTCTCAGGTTGAACGTTCTGGCGACCCGCGGAGAGCCCGAGGGTCGCCAGACGCTTCCAAGACAATTTAGTTTTGGAAGCTTTCAGGAAGTCACAAGAGTGCAAGCTTGGGCTAGTTGGTGGGTAGTCATATTTGCAAGAAGTTTCAGCGCGCGAACAAAGGAAAAAGGACAGGGTAGACAGAAAGAGTGCTGACTTCCAACTAACTTTCTTTCACAGAGTGACTAGAATATATACGGCTAAAAAGGATGATAACAGAGCATGAAGGTACGGTGCAAGCCGAATCTACACATCAAGTAACAAAACACGTCTGACGCGTCCTCAATTGCCTCAAAGCGCAGCCAGGTAATCACGTTTAGCCTGTGATAAAGCAATCGATGATGTGCTTACACATTTATCTCCTAGCAAGTGTATTTTTTCGGCTTCGATAACTTTTCTGGTAAGCTGGTCCCTGTGCCTTGCCAATATTGAGCACTGATCACTGATCAAAGAGAGGGGTGCACCCACAATCTCGGCAATGAATGCCAAGATGCCCTAGTGCCACATTGTGCACATTGTTTCGGTGTTCTCGGAGGCGGTCATTTATGCACCTGCCGGTTTGCCCGACATAGATGCACCCACACGTCAGTGGAATCAAGTAAACGACTCCCACTGCGCATGGGACGTAGCGTGTCCTGCTTCGCGACAGAGCACGAGGCAGAATTTGCACGAGGTGCATTGACCCGTTCGCAAAGCCTCTGCAATTTTTCCGATCCGGAAAAAAAAAACACAAGAACGTTGGCGTCTCGAGCAATCTTTTTTAGCCTGTGTGAGACGTCGTGCACGTAAGGCAGTACGACAGGCCGGCTCTTTCTGACACTGTTTCGCTTATTCGGTTTGTCGCCTCGCTTTAAGACAGTGACAGCTTTTCCGCCACCGAAACGAGAACATGCGCGGGGGTAACCAGCTTTGGTGAGACGCTCCACTTGTAGGGCAAAGCTGCGGTGTACCATGTGGGGGCAGGACTTCTTTAAGGCATTGACAAGGCAGAGGTTAGCAATGCCCCGCTTGACCAATTTATAGTGAGCCGAGCTGAAAGGCAGAAGTGGCTTGCCGCTTTTTGGTTCATTCATCCAGCAAACATGTCGGGATTCTAGCAAAAGCTTCAAGTCTAGAAACTTTAGGTTGTTATTAGTGGGTCACGAATCACCCACTGAATCAGTATTTCATTCAGCCGCTTGTGCAAGTGTCGGTTCTTCTACTCGATGTTATGCCATCTCTGTAACTTGCTCTGCGATGTTGACACACCTAAAAGTGCAAACGTCTTTGTATGCAAGTGTCCTAAAAACAAGTAAAAATGACGCTAGACAGAAGGTTGCAGAAATAGGATTTAAAACCAATTTGTTCTCTTCTCCCCGACTTGCAGCCCGGCTCCCAAATCAATGTGGATCAGTGACCAGAGCTGGAATACTGCCGGGTACTGCAGCTGGACTCAGTATGCACAAGGGCTGCAATGAGGCCAGCATCCGTTTTTGTGAACTTTTTCTCGTTCTGCTTATAATGTACTATTCTATTTGACAGGAAACTGTTGTGCAACAACCTTTGCTAACATTTGAAAATGTAAAATAAATCCATGAATTGCCATAGCAAACCTGCCCCTATTGAGACTTATAACTTACATTGAAGAAAAAATGCAAATAGAGTTTGTAGTGCTGGATTTTTTTGCTTCCACGTATCCTTAAACAAGCAAAATCTGTCCTCTCAAGTCATCTGTAAGCACAGTTACACCGCAGTATTGTCTGTCATCAGAGGTGAAAACAAAGTAGAGCCCAACTCTAATTCTGGAGTGCTGGGTTGGACTTTCCAATGTGCAATGACTAATTTCTAGCATGTTCATAATTGTTGAATTTAATGCTTTTTTGTAGGAATAAAGACAAGGCAAACTTGTAAGACAAACTCCAGTAGAAATGGTGGTAGAACGACGTTCATTATTTATACATGGCTATAAAAATGGCAGCAGAATCTTGAACAAAAGGGACTAATTAATCATACTTCAGACAACTCAAATCTACACGAGGGATAAACGTAAAAAGAACTTGTACAGTAATTGCCCGAAATATAAGGGAATACCGATATATACAGATTAGTTATGATTGTGAAATTAGATTATAAAGTTTTTTAAATGATGAATCACAGTTAGTGTATAGCGGTACTGCGTTCCGAAAATGTGTGGCAGCAAATACAGTAGTGTGTTGCCGCAGTTAGTGTATGTTTATGGTAATAAAAATTATTGTTAGAGGCGAACACGGTGGAATTGGCGTTTACCAATAGAAATTTACACTAGACATTGGCTGTTACTGAACCGTTTAAGGCACCTAAATACAAGAATCCACAGTTTACATTTGAGTAAATACACGCTGTTAGTACACTATGTTGCTGAAAAAGTGCGCACACGCTGGTGAATAGAGTACTGAATGTCAGAATGCGAATGGCTTGGTTTTGAAGGTGTTGAAGTGGGAGGAAATGAGATGGATAAACTACGTACTATGTCTTCGCCCATGACGTGATGAAGTACGCATCATGACTGTGTATAAAAGCGTAGTATAAGCAAAGTTGAAAAATGGTCGTGCTTTATATAGTTTTCACACACCAGGCGTTTTCCTCAGCTTTATAAGTAAAATGTGATATTGGTACTTTAGATGAGCATCTAGGACTACTACCAAAATTGTGAACATAGTGTCAAAAAGAGCTTTTTGCATCCCATTGTTATTCCGAGAAAATGGGAGACCTCAAGCAGGCCATTGTGAGCAGCATGTCATTGCTCCATTTTGACATTTGTTTTGAAACCTTCACTGTTACACCATGCTAGACAGCTAGGGGTGGAAGCTGCTCTAAGGATCAGTGGGCTTTTTCACATGGTCTCCATTAACAGTTGCACTTGTGTACTGCTGTTATTCACCAAATGAATTAACAATAAAACAAAAAAGATAGTTGTTAGTATTTCATTTCATTATTTGCAGTTATGAATTTACACAATTCTAAAAAAATGAAATTTCAACTTTCTCGATTTATATATGTAAAAAACTCTTGGAGAGACATAAAAGTTAATATTGACATGCGGTCATGATGCTGAATATTTCAGTAGTCGGTGAGATTGAGACAAAACTGTATTTCAGTGAACCCTTGCCAGAGGAATAGAAAGTTAAACTACAAGTAATACCTAGTCTGCCCTGATAGCGGTAAACAGTGCGTTGGTCATCAATAATCTGACAAGCAGTACAGTGCATCTGTTTTCATACAAGTGGTATTAAAATTTCTGGGGTTTTCGCTGGTGGCTCCGTAAGCTCTAGACATTTCACGTCCTGTTCAAAAACTTAACAGTGTCATCTCCAGTTATCGCAAAGCTTTTCAAACACTGCTGTGGCACCTGTGCAGAGTATTGCTTAAAGTCTGCGTGAGTGAATCCCGACTTTATCGAAACAAAACACACGTGCAAATATGCATGTACTGAGTTGTCAGGCTTGTGATATGCACGCCTAATTTATCGCAAGAAAAAACATATTTTCCTCCCAAAAGACAAAAACACATCGGATTGTGGTGTTCTAAGAAGCATGTGTCATTGCGGTGACAAATATATAAAGCAATTTACACATATGTAGTAACAATAAGTGTGGAATTCACATTCCCCAAGCTGTTTGCAATCCAAGTGACTTTTATTTTCAACAGATCTTCTGACCGCCCTAACTATTCTCATATCCAGAATTATCTGGCAAGAATAATAAGCATATTTCATTCTGTTTTTTGTTTGTTTCTTTCAGCACAACATTTAAATGTTGATGTGAGACTTTGCATCTACATTTATTAATTTTTGCAACAAATAACCTAGAGTATGTAGGCATTTGACTCAACTTGAGCCAGAAAAACAGATTCTTTCAAACTTCGCATAATATACATTTCATCGATAATAATGTTTATAATTTAACCAGGTTGCCACTCGTAATTTAGGCGAAAATTGCACCAATGTATTGGCACTCACTGCATTTTCTATCTAGCATGTGCTGAATTCTCAAAGGTACTTTTTGTAGTTTGCTGTTGTATTTCATATCTCAGCAGAGTTATTTGTGCTGTCTGACCTTGTGTTCTATAATTATTGCACAAATGAATCAATATTAGGCAAGAGCATATGACCAGGCTCATGCTTAGTTTTACTGATGTAGCTTAGAGTGAAAAAATTGTGTTATAAACTGGTCCTTCTTGCTAACGGACGACAAGATTCAGAGCAACTTTCACCAAGTACACTTATGTTACTCGCATTTTATGTCGCAAGTTAGCATCACTTGTAGCCAGGTACGTTCCTTTTTTTTTCTTTTTACATACCTTGAGGCATGTGCAAGGGTGTGTTCAATGAAAGATGGGTGTAAGGTCTGGCGTCGCAGGGCATGGGAGCGAGTCTTCTCGGTCTCAAAAGGACGCGCTTCCCAAAAAGCTTATTCTCGGGAGACGATAATCTCGGCGTAAGCGCGCCCCTTCTGGCAAGAATACCGTGGTCAATCGCCGCTTCTAGCAACCAGCTAAATGGTCCCCAGAACGCGGATTGCAGGCGGGTGACCGGAGGACAGTGCATAGGGGAGACCCGCTCAAGTTAGCCCGGTGACGCCAGCGCTTGCCTTTCCCCTGCCAGAAAAAGCGCACAATAGGAGAGTCTTCCGACCCTTCCACTCCCCTTGGATTCCACGCATTTGCGAAGCGCGCGCTGCACGTGAAACGTCCCTCGTTCCGCGATGTCACCCCAATAGAAAAGGGGGGTACTATTGCTGTGTCGTCAACTGTCACAATAGCCCTGCAAACACGAAGGGATCGACTCCACCAGTGAAATTCTACCCATTCCCAAACCGATGGTACGAAACAAGCAGACGACAGGAATGGGTTAGTAGTAGTAGTAGTAGTAGTGGTTAGAAGATAAGAAAAGGCACCTAATTTCTGGAACCCGGTCGAGAGCATGGCGCAGTGCCTTGGGTTAAAGCAGTGCGCCGAAGAAAGTAAGTACCGTATTCAATTTTTTTTCATGAAAATTTGCAGGCGCACAATGCATTCAAAATAATGGGTGTTAATTCCTGCGTTACCGTTCCTCTAATCTATCGAGTTACTGGGAGATGCACGTCCCAATCTCAAAAGTGTAAATTTTCAAATCCCGTCTTTAGAGCACTGTTAAAAACTAGCGAACAAATCTTTTATGCTGCTACTATTATTCGATATTGTTGGGGACGTAGTAGTTGAAGCTGTGTACACATGTGGTATTGGTGACGTGTGGGTATATATTTTTTTTATCTACGCAGCGGCGACGGAAGTGTGTGGTTGCCAAAATCTTGGACAATCATTTGTAGCAGACATTTTGTGGGAAACTGCAAAAGTGACTCAAGTCTGCACCCGTCGTATGTGCTGACAGTGTTTCTAGCGGCTTACCAGAAACGGGCACCTTACGCGGAAACGGCACAGAGGTATGATAGGCAGTGAAGCGCATAACTATCTATACATTTTAAAGCATTTTCTGAGGACCCTTGATTTCTAATTTCAAGCTCAGCGTGAATTCGTTCCGCGTATGCACAATTATCAAGTAAAGCGAACGTAGAAGGGATTTGATCAAACATGGCACTTTCGCACCGTTACATTTTAAGGGTAAGATTGGACGCGGTTAGAAACAAGCACATTAGTTTTTTTATAGTTTTCGTGCAAACTATAAATGATTCAAACAACAGACAATGCAAAATCTTTAATCAATAAATTTTCATACGCAGCTATCTCCGTGAAGTTTTTGTATGAAGGGTTGCTGTCCACACAGATGGACACAATTGCTAGTTTTTTAAAGGGGGCATTTTGCCATCGTACATGTTTTTATAGAGTTTAATTTCGTATGCAGTACTTGTTTTATTTTCTGAATGCCAGGCGTTACTAACAGGATCACGGAAAACCCCTAAACGTATACTCATCTTCAGACTTGTAAATTTTATAAGAGGGTTGCACGTGACGTCATCCTCTTTGGGCGCTAGCGGCGCCTGCCTCCGCCGCCATCTTTACGGTCCGTTGTGGCGCTCTCCCTTCAAAGCGGCGAGCAGCGGTGACAGGTTGTGTGCGCGACCGTGTGTACCTCGGTGAAATGCGGCTGAGTGTCTACGCGCGTGACCTCCGGGGTCCTGCAAAAGTCCGCTACGAACAAAAGGTTCACCTTTGTGGTGGCATCGACCCGTTCGATTTTAGCAGCGATGAAGCTGTTAATGACATGAAGTGCTATCCGCGCATCGAGTTCACCGACATTAAGGACTACCTTGTTGACTGTACAAGCTTTATAACAAGGAGCGAACTTAAAGCTTACAAATCGATGGATGCCCACAATTACGTTACTAGCGGATGGGACCAACAGCCAAGAGTTCGAGACCTCGGAGACGGCCGCCGCGTCGTCGTCGGAAACGTCAGTGGTGCTTATGCTTCACATTCCCCTCGCAGTGCTCGGACAAACTTTTTCTCGCCACGGTAGTGTCGCTTCATAAATTTGTGCGGAGGGGATTCGCCGTTTGCAAGCACGTGTGGGGTGATAAAAGTGGCATAGTTTGTGCTTGAGCCCAAGCCGCTTGCGATCGAAAATGATCTTTGCTGCAGGGTCTAACGACGCGCGTCGGGCAGTTGCGCGCCCAGAGATTGCCTACGGTCTCCTAGCCGATCGACCAAAAGCGGCCGTGTACTCGCATTACATCCGGACCTCAACAGGTTGCCGTGTCCTAGGAACACGAGAGAACTAGCGATCGTGCTTCGAAACGAGTGCGGTTAAGAATTTTTTTTTTTTATCTCAAAACCTGTTAAACCTTAGGGTATCACTGTCGCGACTTTTAAAAGCGAAGCTCAAGGGTCCCCAAACTTTTCTAGTTTTGTTCTAATGCTACATTGTTTTTGCTGTTCTTATTAGAATGAAACAGCTGCCACCTGCTAATGTTGATTGATGCTGCACCGCTTTTTCAGGTTCGACACTCGCAGGCCGTCTCCGACAAGCCGTTAGAAGCCTGGGTGCTAACAAAGAAGATGGAGAAATCTTGAATGCACATTGCATTTGCAAGGCAGGTCTCGGGGAGGCATGCTCGCACATTGCAGCGTTATTATTTTATGTAGAGGTTGTGGTGAGGAAGAGAGATGGCAAAGCATGCACCGATGAAGAGAATGCCTGGCTCCCACCCTATGTGAGGCACCTCGAGGGCAAGCGGTGCTCCGATGTTAGTTTGGCTTCGGCACGTGCCAAGAAAGTGTGCATGGATGCTAGCAAATCAAGCCATGTTTACAGACGTCAGCGCAAGGTCGTTGAAAAAACTACGGAAGCAGAGTGGTCGTCATTTTTGGCAGCTTGTCATAGGAGCGGCAGCCGGCCAGTTCTGTTGTCTGTGCACAGCACATATGCGGCAGGTTTTGTTCCTGTTGCCATGAGATTTCCCCAGGCAATCTTGACGAACTTGTTGAAAGACGAAGCTCCAAGAACAGACACCGCTTTGAGAGAGCACTGTGCGGAAGTAATGAAGACCCTCAGCATTGAGCCACAGGTATTGTTACTGGGCATACATTTTTGTTTGTGTTGAAAATGTGGGCTTCATGTAAACTTACACAAACCAGTCGTGATATTCTGTAACCCCATATGCATACATCTTATTCTAATTGCAGGTTACTACCCTGGTTGAAGCCGAGACTAGAGAACAAGCGAAATCTACAAAATGGTTTGCTTTCCGGGCAGGTCGCATCACAGCATCGAATGCAAAAGCTGTATGCAGGACATCCATACCTAGCCCTTCAATCTCCCTACTGAAGAAGGTCTGCTATCCTCAAGAAACACAGTTCTGGTCCCCTCAGACTGCGTGGGGTAAGGACCATGAAGAGATAGCACGAAAGGCATATGCAGGTGCCTCGGCGAGCATTCATTTGAACTTCAAGTGCGACGTTTCAGGATTGCAAATTTCGCAAGAGCAGTCATTCTTGGCTGCTACACCAGACGGCCTTGTCAGTTGCACATGCTGTGGTGACGGGGTGCTCGAGATCAAGTGTCCATACAATGGGCGCGACGGAACCGTCCGAGAGCTGGCTGCCTCTCCATCTTCGTGCATAATATTGCATAGGGGAGAGCTGAGGCTTCGTACAGACCATGCTCATTACTATCAGGTCCAGTTACAAATGCTTGTATGCAAGAAAAATTACTGTGACGTCGTCGTGTGGACCACGAAAGATTTTGTCACACTAAGAGTGTACAAGGAACCCAACATGTGTAAATCAATGGCAGAGCGCTGTCAGGTGTACTTCGAGCGTGTTGTGCTTCCTGAACTTTGTTTTAATTATTGGACGAACAAAGCCAGTGTTGACGCATCAGAAGAAGAGGTTCAGGACACTGAAACATCCAGTGAACTCCTGTACTGCATGTGCCAAAAGCCAGAATCTGGCAAAATGATTAGGTGCGACAGCGGCTCATGCAAGTTCAAATGGTTTTATTTTGAGTGTGTGAACTTGCAAAGGGCTCCTCGAGCAAAGATGTGGTATTGTGTAGAATGCAAGAAGCTGCTGAATAAGGTGTGATTGCATTCCGCTGTAATGACATTTGCAAAGTGTTCATTCATATGAGCAACATTTCACCTCTAAATGAAAGTGCTACAAAATAAAGTATAGTTTGTTTTGCAC
This sequence comes from Rhipicephalus annulatus, assembly GCA_013436015.1. Lineage (NCBI taxonomy): Eukaryota > Metazoa > Arthropoda > Arachnida > Ixodida > Ixodidae > Rhipicephalus > Rhipicephalus annulatus. Next base: position 277,666 of record WOVY01004756.1, read on the forward strand.
TATTGTGGTGACTGCAGTTGAAAAAGATTCCTTGGTATCTGTCTTAATCGCTGCAATTTTATTGCGTTAATAATAGACAAAGCACGAAAAGTGCACCGAATGTGTTCACTTGAAATGCCATGTCTCTTGACATGTAGCAAAGAACGAGTAGCCCAGTGAAGTGCAGTGAAAAGGAAAGCAGGGACCTTTATTACAACGATGGATTATACACAACTATGCAAACAATATATCTGACAGCAGCATGAACAACAATAGAAAAAAATGACGAAACTAAAAGAAAGACTATGCCTACGGCACATTTCAGGGCTTTGTACAATTAACCAGAAGGAACCAGAGAATCGCAGAGGTTGACTAGCGCTGCGCACACAAATGTTATTTTGTCAAGCACTGTTGGTCCGTTCTCATCTGCAGTGAGCATCTCAACTGGTAGTGTGTGCTTCAGTATGCGAAACTTGTTCCGCAGCAGACCAATAACCCTTTCGACATGTATGCGCACGTTGGCCACCCTACGTGTTCTTTCTACTTGGAAAGCCGAAAGCTGTGGTTTGCCTTTTGTGAACGCAGGCGTTACTAACCTAGCAGAACATATTCCCACAGAGTCTGATATTGTGAAGCCCCTGTCCGCTAGAACCATGTCGCCAGGCAAAAGATTGTCGAGCACTTTACTGCCTTCCGTTATTGCCTTGTCACTAGTGCGGCCACACCAGCCACGTGACATAAATGTTACGTTTCCTTGAGGAGCAATGCCAACGAGAAATTTCACTGTGTTGTGGTTTTTATAGGTTGACCACGTCTGTGAACGAGAGATCATTGATGAAGGCCGTTCAATAAACACTTCAAAGCAGTCGAGTATGACAACTACATCTGTGCCAAATGCTTTTCGAAATACCATTGGCATTGTTTTACGCAAGACGTCACGTTCTGGCCACACTACTGCTCTTTCAAGATGGACAAAAGCCGCGTCTAGCCACTTGTTGAACACCCTCGAGATTGTGGCGCGGGAAACATGGAACCTGTAAGAAATTCGTGTAGTTAGCAAGTTACCAGAACAAAAACAAAGTCGAAAGCAATGTAAAATTTGATCACCTGTAAGCCAAATCTTGCAATGGAACATTGAGACGCAGACAAATGAGGAAGACAAGCATCTCCTGGAACTTCGTCAAGCAGTTCAGGCTTGTATGGGATATGCCTCGTTCTAAAACCAGAAAGAGTGCCCATAACAGATTAAAGTTTGGCATCCCAGTGTAAAATTGCAGCATGTCTGGCTTCTCTTTGAGGCATTCTTCAGACAGGATGCAAGTTCGAAGTTGGCCTTTGGTGTCAACCAATTCCGAGATAAGGCGGTTATTTTCCTCTTCAAGCAGCTTGATTTGCAGCATTGTCAACTCTGTTGTTTGCCCAAAGTCAGTCCTCCCTGAAAGATTTACAAGTTAGTAACGTCGAGACGTTGTTTTTTTTTACACATAAAACGGCCTGGGTCTAAAGTTTTCATGTGAATAAAATTGCATAAAACGTACCACTATTGCTGCATTCCTCCTGGATGGCCATCTCGGGCTCTTCGCTGTTGTCTCCACAATCAAGTGGCGTGGGAGGTATGCTGTCATCATCTGAGCAGGCTTGCAGTGGCTGGAACGGCTTGTGTTTCTTTTGCAGCCTTTTCAAATGCCTTGTGTGTCTGTAAAAAGTAGAATTTGGTCATTAACTACAGCCTGCACATAAACAAATCAAGACATATAAAAATATGGTGCTTTCACATTAACTAAGAACTAATGAGCGTTCTTTGGCAATCCTACCGGGACGCTGAACTGCCACTGTCTCTTGGATTTTCATATCCAAGATGAAGAGATGGCGTCCAGTCCGGATCGGCTTCAGCCATCGCGTAAGAAGGGCGTCCTGCGAAATGCAAAGAGCGGCGGTGATATCGTTAATGTGCTTAGCTGACCGTTCCCTCAACAATCAGCGACGCAGTGCGCTCTCGTCTAAACGATGCGTAAGCAGTCAGTAACACGCCGGCCCTACCTAGAATGAAATCCGCTGCTTTAATTGGATGCATGTTTTGTGAACGGGACGAAAACGAAGTGCTTGACATGAAAGTGACAGTAATTTACCAAGCTGTTCAAGCGTGCAGTTGCAACTTTTACTGCTGATGTGCTTAACTGATTGCTTCGTAAGCAGCGATCCCGGACGTAGCACACGCGCTGGTCTCCTGCTGGTAAACACGTTGCGAAAACGTTTTTCAACACGGCATACAGCAAAAGCCAACGTCTTTGATGTTGCATAGGTTCTGAAAACTTACCGGAAATGAAATGTTTACCGCATACGCGGTAGTGGGTTGCCGAGCCATCCAAGTCTTTTCGATTGATGCGTCGGAGCCACTCCGCTCTTCGTCGCTGCGTGACGTCTTTCGTGCGCTTGCATTGGTTCACAATAACTTTAGGTATGGAAAAAAAGCCGACATCAGACGTGTTCTCATCACCAGGCTTCTTTTTCGAGTGGTTGTAGCAACCAAATACGGCACAGTTCACCATTGTTGGACCTCAAGAATCTCGCACAGACGCGCACCCGCGATCACGTTCATGTGACTGCTTGCCGGGCCGGCCGGGCGAGGGGAACCACAAAGATGGACGCGCTGCCTTTTCGACGCTCGCGCCATCTCGCGGGCCACGCCCATGTGCAACCCTCTTATACTTGAAGATGATAAAAAATTATCATCTGGCGCACTACAGATATGCTCAATGTCGATCACCGTACTATATATGAATAAAAAGAACTCCGACGTATAAACGTTGTTGTGAACGGCACAATCTAATCTCTGCCACAACCTTATTTTGCTTAGGCGAAGCGTCATTCTGTGAGGGCAGCCAGATCAGCACAAAATTCCGTGGAGCAGGCTGTGCCGCAAGCTATTGCTCAAGATGACCCAGCGATGCAAGATGAAGAGAACTTTGTTTTCTTCGATGTCACGCTTTCAAGTGATGTAGAAATGCTAGAGACGCCTCTCGCACCCACCAGTAATCACGATCCCCAGCCTTCGGCAGGAACCTGTGAAACAGGGGGGCAAGCTCATCCAGCTACACAGGCTGATGCTGCAAGCGTGCAAAGTTGAAATTTCTGTTTTAAGTTTTACCCGTTATTTCACTAAGACTGCCGAAGTAGGTGTTTCTCTTCTTTTTTTGGGCAGCCTGCTTCAATTTGCTTCACATCGGCTACATGGCTGAGCAGACGCTGCCCTTTTAGCAAATTGCTCCTACGAAAAAAAAAAATCTTCAATTGCGGCGATCCCTTTAAACGCGGACAGAAGAGTGTACATCGTAACCGCACGCAACGCGAAACTCTCAAAAACACGTGCAGAACGCGTGCAGCGCGCGAGCAAAGAAACGCGTTTTCAAGGCCGGTTGAATGGGACAGCGGAGGGGCGAGGACTCGAGTAACCAGTTTTCTCCCCGCATTGACTAACAGCGCCATGCTCCGCAGCGCCTCCCTCGGCGTGGGTCTCCCTATAGCCACTCATCCGTCAGGAGTAGAGTCCACGGGACGGCTGTCATGCTGGACAGCGTAGTCATCTCGCGGTAATGCAGGAGGCCGCAGCCGAACGGCGCCAGCGAGAGTGGTTCTTAAAATAGGGAAAGGAAGAGAAAAGTGAGCCCCGTCAATGTCTGCTTCAGTGAGCGACACCGCCACAGGGCTCACAAAGGATGGGGGTGAGGAGGGATAAAAGTGTAGAAGTAAAGGTATAGAAAAGAGGAAGAAGAAGCAACAACAAACTGAGGGGATAGGAGAGACAGGAAAGATGGAAGCACGGTCACTGGAGTCCGAGGATGGGGTACACTTGCGAGAGATGTTGTCGGCGTCTGTAGATGGCGTAGAGCAGGTCCAGTAGGTCAGAGCTGCGCTGTCGTCGAAGACCGTCAGCGAAGTAGGGCGACGTAAGGCCAGCCCAGGCGGCCAGAGCTACGATGACGCCGAAAGTCGCGAGCGCGCGGAGCGCGCGGGCGCACAAGCGGTCGGCACGGAATCCAGCGAGCGAACAACGGCGCCACCATTGTGTGCGTTCGCACAGTTCGCGGAATTTTGGGGGCAGGCCGGTCCTTTCGTCTCTCTCTTTCCGACCGAGCAGTCGAGCGCGGGAAGAAGAGAGTGAGAGCAGGGGACGGCAACAAGTGTGTTGTCTGTCCAATAAACGGACTAAATTGCTTTGGTTGGCCGTGAGGAGAATCGGGAGGGGCAACCGAGGTATTAAAACCTGGCTTCCGAGGCCTTGCGAGAGAGTCTGGTCGCAACAAAGAGTGCTCTGCACTATCGACTCTGCCGAGACAACATGCGACGGTTCCGAAGGTCAAGTCTTGTAAATATGTACATAAGTTTCTGTATATAAAGTCGAGTTGTAACATTTGAGATGTGCTGGCTTCCATCTCAGAACAAGCAGCAGCAGCCACGACAACACAAGACGGACAACGAGAAGCAACCAACCTTCCACTCCTTTCTGTAGCAACAGCCGCTACGCAGCTGGGAGAGCTCTGCTCAAGGGAATAGGAGGAGTGGGTAGAAGGTTGAGTTTTACTATGGGATACAGCACAAAAGAAATCACCCGTGATGTTTACTGGTGCGCAATCACATTGATACAAAAAATTGCTGGGTCATTGGTAGCGACAACATTACTAGGGGTGTGGAGATGTTTGAATAAAAAATCAAAGAGCATTCGCTAGTAGAATTGAACTATACATATACGAAATACTGAATATTCTAAAAATTATCCGCCCTTATGCACTAACTACAGCAAACACACTGCTATATTTGTGGCCATACATATTTGAAATGCAATACCACTATACACGGAATAATTGTGAATGTGAAGCAGCAAACCATAGATCAGCTGAAGGTTTATTTTCTTGTAATCCGTGAATAACCACAATAAAAGCAGCACTATTGATGCTATAACCATTACTACAGATAAAGCATATTTGCTGCCAATTGCACTTTTACTCTGCTTTTACAATGGTGGAGCTACATCGTATCAATAATTTTGTATCATCATCATTGAAGTTAGGTACTATGGCAGCATTCAGCTTGACGAATAAAAACACATGGAAGTGTTTTGTTCACGTAAATTGTTCTTATAGATGCAGCTTTCAACACTTGTTCTTTATATGCTTTTTGTACCAGTGTGTATGTTGTGATACTTTTGCCTGTTCTAATAAATCTTTAGCTGATACTAGGTGTTTGGTTCAAAATTGTTCACATTTTATGCCGGAATTTCACCCAAACGCTGGCAACACTGTTTCAGCTTAAATGATGTACTGTTGTATTTCGACACACAGTTGAAAAGTATTTCGAAGGGTGTGATCACTGCTGTATACAAGCTTCTAACAGTTTTCATAATTGTAGTATTGTTTTGTGACTGTTCGTGAATACTATTTCAAATAACCTGTTGTGGAGTTCTAGGATTTTTTTTTCCAAAAACGTTTCCTTACTATTTGAAAACTATCAGAAGAGTATCAGGTTTCTTTAGGCGTTCGATTTGGTTATACCGCTATTGTATTTGTATTGAATTCACTTCTGAACTTCACTACTCGCAAACCTCTTGCTTGAGCACGTTTCGTAGTATAACAATGCTCATGTTGTTAACGCTTCATCGCTGTACAGACAAGCATCGCGGTGAATAAGCGAAAAATGCTGGCTGTAGGTGGGTTTTTTATATGCACGACATACAGTAGATTTAGAAGTGTATTTAGCTTAGAGAGAATATCCTGTCACCCGAGTCATTCTTTTCTCATAATAGCACGGCCTCTCACTCCTTATGTGAACGGAATTACTTCGAGCTAGACTTCCAAACGAAGCCATTCGCATCAAGTCTATCGAGTTGCTGCTACAGATATTCGTGCTTCTTGTGTCGCATCGCCATCATAATTAGTATCGGTGGCATGCACTACGAGTAGCCTAAGGTATGCCAGAGTGAGTGCAAGCTGAGTGACGCGCGCGACGTAGGCACTCCAGTGCTCCGACACCGGTTTTTTTGAGCTGCACCAAAGGCTTACCGAGTTACGTATATTGTTATATACTCCACACAAACTCTTTACACCGTCATCTTCCATTCTTCACTGCATATCTGCGCCGACTTCAGTCATTTCGGCGATCGTTGCAAACGGAGTGATGAGTCTTTCGGCAACGTCGACACAGGCATGCGCACAGCGTTTCTGTGGCACCTTGGTGGCAATAACTACTTCATAGCGCCGTCTTCTCATTCATCGTAGGTGGTTTGCCAGTATGCTTGCGAGCGTCAACTTTGTTCACACCTTCGCCGTGGCTGCTGCATAAGTTGTGCCCACGTCTGACACACGAACCCTGCAGCATCGGCATGGGCGCAGCCATGTTTGCTGACGAAATTACGCACGAACCAATGAGCGTTCAGCTTCCGGGAGCCTCGTGAGGCCGCCTGGTGCAGTGCAATGGGGGGGGGGGGGGGTCTATCCCCTCACCTTTGTAAACTCACTGCTGGGGGGGGGGGGGCGGGGTGTGTACCTTTGGTCGGTATTTGCTCGCTTATAGCGCCGTCGTATAATCGAACCTCGCGAAAAAAAGCCTCCGTATACATGTTGTAAGAGAGCGCGGATACCCGATTCACAAGAAATTTGTGAATTCAGAACCTCTTCAGCGTCCGTTTAACGCTGGAGCGATGCTTTTGTTCACTGCAAGCTCACCTCCAACCCCCCCCCCCCCACCCCCCCACCCCCATATCTCAATACTGTTTCCTCCTCCCTGAATAGACACATGAGTGCCTTTGCCCGAAAAAGTGTAGGTCCACACAGCGCACATGTGTATGTGATAACCTCAGTGCGCTCTCCCTCCGTACAGACACAGGGAGAGAGAGCACATGTTGAAAAGCATTGGTTATGGAAGCCTCCTGAAGCAGGAAATATCACGTAACCATGGCCACGGCGGCGCCTACCCGATTCCCGAAGAAAACCCGCGCGCCGAACTAAACCTACGTTCACCGTGTCCTAAGGCGGAGGGGGGGGGGGGAGACATGGGTGGCGGCACCACTGCTGCTGCGCGCGTATGCAGCTAGAGAAGCACTGCCTTAATGAACTAAAAAACCAACTCCTGCTTCCAGTGGCAAGCGCTTGAGCACCTTATGTGAGGGAATTGCTTTTTTGCACTTATACTAATGATCGAGTGAACGTTGATCAGGACGTATAATTTATTATATATGCGGACGACACCACCATTCTTATGGCTTTGAAATATGCTGAGGATGTCTTGAATAAAGCCAACGTAGTACTATCAAAACTATCATCTTCGAGCACAGCAAACTCATTGTAAATCACCGTTAATAAAACGAAAGCCGTAATTTTATACCAAAAAATCGAAACATTGACACTTCAATGAGTCTACATCTCAATAACTCTGTTCTTCCAATTGTACTCTCTTCTAAATGCCTTTGTGGCATATTTCAGCGACATCTATTATGGACTGATCACGGGCAAATGGTGGTGGGTAAACTCTCACAGGTAATTAAAATACTGTACAAAATGAGTTTTTTTCCCCCAAAGTGTAAAGCTTATATTGCAATAATCTCTGTTTCTATCTTACATAAACTAATTTTATCTCGTCCGGGGCACTACAGCCCTTACTAACATTTTTTCTCTCCATAGAATACAGCAAAAAAGATGTGCATTGTATTCTAAACGTTCCTTAATTACGGCCAACGAGTCCTCTTTTATGAAAATTATTATGCTACCAATGCCTGCGAATAATGAAAGAATAATATTAAGAAGTTATGAGAACAGTACAAAAAAAAATACGACACCTTGAATCGCATTACCAATTTGACGCAAAAAAAAACAATGAATACAAGAAGCTTCGAAATCTGGGAACAAGGTCGACAAGAAATTATACCTACCAGGTGTTAAGGTATAAACTTCTTATATACACAAACGTTAATAACGTCATAATAATACGTCATATCATAACGTATCATAGTGTATCAATAACGTCTTATTAAAGAGTTGAACATATGCTGTATCTTCAAATACCTATGTGGTAGTGCCCAGGGTAGGACATATATTGTAAAAAAAATCTGTTTCAACTTTTTCTATGTATTCTGTTGAACTTTTTCATTTTCACTCGTATAAATTTTACTTTGCTTACTTTTGAGTTTTTCAGTAGGTACAGTGACGAGTAATGTTTATATGTATTCTGTATTATGAGTTGTGTCATTAGTTTATAATTTATAAGTTCTGCTTCAGTGTTGAAATGTTGCTTTCATTTGTTGCTTGTTTCTGCATGAAAAATTCGGGCCATGAACCTCGTCAAGCCTTGATGGCTTTTTGTTCATTGTCCTCAACATTGCACAAATGTTGACAAAAAAGTGATTTGATTTGAAGCGCATCATAGTTAGCTGGACACAAATTGTCTTATATCGCCGTTTTTTTTAGAACGAACCATTCAAGGAGCCGTTCGGTGACAATTTGGTTTTAAAACTAAATGACCAATGGCTCACTTAGCTTTTACACTTAGTTGCTGAAATTCGATTAATAAAACTAAAACTAAGTTATCTTTGCTTCTTTACTGATTGCGACCTTTGTAGCAGCATCTAAAAATATCGAGGACGCTTATATAGCTTTTATCACGTAAGCCTGGTGAACAGAGAACTAATTGAGCAATCGTTGAACGTGTTCAGAAGATCAGGCATACGATAGATGAAGCCTGGAAGATCTGGTGTTCTTGAATCTCGAGCTGAGACGAAATGGACAAATACTCTATGCCTGATCTCTATCTCACGAGCAGTTTAGTACCAGACACACGTAAATAATCTTTGCGACAAGAAAGATGTTGCGTAACTGCGCACGAGTGAACACCAAGTTCTCCTTCCCCCATCCATCCTAGCGAGGCGCCCTTAAGAAGTGTGAGTGCCGACGTGCAGTGTGGCCTTGTGTTCCGTATTGAATGCAAAGGCACAAGGTGCCTCGCGGGAATTCGGTCATGCCGCACTTCCAGTGCTCCAAGGTGGGACTATTTCATGGTTATCGTTACCTTTTTTTTGTAAGTTTGCTTGATTTCTACGACTGAGCACCTTTCCATGTTCACGTCGCCAAGCAAATATAACATCGGGGAGAAATTTTCTACACCGTTAATAGCTACTACTGTGTGTCATACTCAAATTAGTCATGCAGGTCTATATTGATGCTTTACCGAATTCGAAAGCCACAATGCTTTCTCTCGGTTAACATTTAGTTAGCCAAAGCCAAAGGTATGCAGGGTGTAAAAGTGTGATGAACCTGCCAATTCGTGAATGAGAAACTGCCGCATGAGTTTGCTTACAAACAAATGCATTATCAGAACAGATACTGAAGGCAGAAACAAATCATCTTCGCCCGTTGGTTATCATTGATAGCCCACACGAAAGGAACGAATACTCTATGCACGGCCTGATCTCTATCTCACGAGCAGTTTAGTACCAGACACACGTAAATAACCTTTGCGACAGGAAAGATGTTGCATAACTGCGCACAGGCGAACACTAAGTTCTTCCCCCATCCATGCTAGAGAGGCGCGCTTGAGAAGCGTGAATGCCTACGTGCAGTATGACCTTGTGTTCTGTATTGAATGCAAAGGCACAAGGTGCCCGTGCGGCGGTGCACTGTTTCATTTAATACCAGTAGATATAGAGCATTTTGTTACCATGCTATACGTGGCGGCAGAACTGATCCTGTGAAAATTAGTAGGGTGATTTTTCTGCCCGAGATATGCCACCAAGATACTACCCCTCGACTTTGTTAACGTGTTTACGTACTGGGCCTGTTCTGAATGCAACTCATGATGCTATATTCCTGGGGTCGTTCTATCTCAACTAAATACAACTGTCAAAATGTATTTCATACATTGAGGAATTGGAGGAATAAACATGACCTGCCTGGTCTTTCCAAGGGATTGAAAGTATTAGAATTACGACAAATTGTAATTGCCGTAATGGAATCGGGATAAAATTGAGGCGCCCATTCCGCACACTGTCCAAGACTCAGGCTCACGACTTGATATGACTATGAGTAGCCGACTCTAGAGTGAGTTTGCCTACCTTTGGGCCTCACATAATTGCCGCGTACACTCGGTTAATCCCAAAATATATCTCACTCAGTGACAGTGAACAATGGCGCTCCTGTGGTCTAATGCACAGTATCGCGTGACTGGAAGTAGTGAGCCCTCGCGAGCCCTCACGAGTAGTGAAATTTCATCTCCATTCAATTTCGAACGAAACAGTGCCGAATTGTGGCCAAGAATGCGTAATAATCAATCAAGTATTGAATTCGTCAAATCTTGTTAAGTTAGAGAAAAAACAAACAAAATGCAACCCACACGTCCTCGAACACATAACTTGGTGAGGGACTGCCACCGAAAGCCTACTTATTGTTGTACAGAAACACAAGCTCTGCCTTATTACCCTGCTTCAAACTATTTCGGTGTGATCTGACGGCGTTTCCGGCATTTCAAAACATGCGCTCACTGGGCACCTAAGTAGCGTGGTTATGAAGGTCTTGTCAAGCCATTTTTTCGATAACTGAATAAAATGCACCTCCTTGCGTTTTCTGCAATTTTAAAGGATCGTCCTTTCTTATGATCAGGAGGTGATTTGTGTTTTGAAAGGCACTTAACGGCTGAGGTCAGTATTGTTTTTTTTCCCGTCATCAGTTCAACAGTCTTTGAGACTGTTCTCTGGTCTTTCCTGTTGAAGCCACGAGCTGTCAAATAACATAAGGACATTCTAGGAGCAAAAAAAAAAGGCAGCTTATCCACGGGGTGGATAAGAGTGGGGCGAAGCATGCGTCCGTGTTTTCGTTCTCGCTTCCGTCCGTCCATGCGTCCATCCATGCCTCCACCCATGCGTCCATCCGCCCGTCCTTGCGTGCGTCTGTACGTGCGCCCGCACGTCCATCCATGCGTCCGTCCATGCGCTCGTCCATGCATCCACCCTACGTCCGCCCATGCGTCCATCCGTTCGTGCAGCCGCCCGTGCGTCCGTCAATGCATCTGTCCGTGTGTCCATTCGTCCATCTAGTCAACACTCCAAGTACAACAATCTCGCATCTTTTCATTATATATTCCGCATATAGAAGCACCGCCATCCAGCAGATATTCCAAGGACTAAACAAGAGGTGGCACACGCACACTTTCTTACGGCTGGCGCTTCGTGTCTACTTCCCACCTTTAACCACCTCGAGTTCATAGTATATAGTAGTTCACTGTATTCATGGCACTGTGGCCCAACGCTCGCTAAACCTTTCTGAAACAAAAGAGCTTACGTCCTGCAAGTATAACGTAGCAACCTTTTCTTGTCAGATACTGCTTAATGTACATGCCAATGCCTGCTAATGGGGAATGAAAGACAGAAGAATTTGGCTTTTAGTTAACGCAAACGCTGCGATTTTTTATTGTTCAACAACGCACAGGAGAAATCTCCCACTGGCACCCCCTTGAAGGTCACAGCGTAAAACTTGTTACGTACTACGAGGGACGAACGGGTGCCGCTTCAAGGAGCTTCGCCCCTAAAAAACTAGTGCACAACCTGTGCTCCATCTGTAATAGATCACGTTCTCCTAACTCGTAAATGAATTACAGTGGCTAAACTGGCTGATGTTTACACGATGAGCTGGCCAACCATGTTTGAACCCATCAAATGAAGCTGCCTTCCGTCGCTACCATCGGAACTGCGGATATTTCCTTTATTAGCTAACGTCATATTTCATAGAACCTTGGATCCAGACACACTGGTGTGCGGAATCCTAAAAGTTTATGCCGTCAGCAATACGGGCTGAAAGCGAACATTTCTACCAGCTGCAGTGCCTTCTAGTCCTGGCTGTCACACGAGGCAATGGGAGAAAAAAAAAATCTTGGGCGCGTAGGCGAAAAGCAAGCCACCCTCCCTCCAACGTCGTTCTGACCGCAAGTTCGCTCAACACTGCGTATGCACCCGCGCGTTTTGAACATGCAACTGTTCTGCGTGTTGATTTGAGGGTTGTGATTGTGGAGCGGTTAAATTACCCAGAGGTGCACCGATACGCTACGCGTTGCAGGCTGTAATGGAATAAGAGGCATAGATACGTTTTCTGCCAATATTTCCGTCCGAACTACAAGCTAAAGGTGTTGTTTGTGCGGCGGATGAATGAGCGAGAATGAGCAAGATGGTTTAGACTTGGCAACTCTGTGCCCAATAAGCTTTCTGCGGTTGAATATTTTTTGTCGCCGTAATTCAGTTTGGAAGTTGCATGCATAAATATGTAGGTAAGAGCACTAGCTTCGCAGTGCAACGACCAAAAATATCTTAAAGGTGGCATCTACGTATACTTTGAGACGCTTAGATACGAGTGAGTCGCGGATCTCTTCGAGATGCCACACAACCTAAAATATTTGATTTTTTTCTCTCAAACAGTTGAGAGGTTCACTCAGCCATACTTTGTACCCACTATGAAGGTCAACCATAGTTGTAAATGAGAGCGAATAGCGAAATCCGAAAATCACACTCGAGTATGAATCGCCAAGAGTTCTTTTATAGCGGAGTTCTATGCCGGGGGCCCAACGCCACTAGCTTCAGCAAGCTCTTCTTGTGTGCGGCAGCGAATATACGAGAGTGGGCTGAGCCCCAAAAAGTACTGAACTGCGGGTACCCGGGTACCCTGCAATATGACGTGAGCGTTCCGCGGAACAGGTGCTAGTCTGATATATTGGTAAGAATTACAGAATACACCCTTAGCAGTACCTTTCGCTAGGCTATCTCACACAACTCCTCGGAAAATCTAGCCGCCCAAGTAGCCACAGCAAGAAGAAGCACAAGAAAGAGCGCCCATGCTTGCTAAAAGGCACCCTTCAAGGAGGTGCGCGTTAAGGGAACAGGGTAAGCTATGTATTATAGGTGAAGTTTAAGTACCTTTTTTTCTATAACCATAAGAGCTCCAGGAATATCATGTGTTGTTATTTTAAATGCAAAGCATTTCTTATCGAACTCTGGCGACATTGAACGTATCCATCCATCCATCCATCCATCCATCCATCCATCCATCCATCCATCCATCCATCCATCCATTCATCCATCCGTCCGTCCGTCCGTCCGTCCGTCCGTCCGTCCATCCATTCATCCATCCATCCATCCATCCATCCATCCATCCATCCATCCATCCATCCATCCATCCATCCATCCATCCATCCATCCATCCATCCATCCACCTACGACTTTTAGCTCTCCTGGCGGTTTGATTATTGGTATTAATACCAAACTTGGTACGGCATAACATAACTATGTCGATCATAGTTGACTAGACATAACTTAAAAATCATGATTTATGTCAAGAAAGACATGATTTACATTTCATCGTCTTGCGGTGGTCTGGTGGTCTCGTTCACATGACATATTGCAAAACTGGTATGGTAGGACATGATTTTATGGTGAACATAAGCGACAGACCCTAACGTGGAAATCATGACACGCATGTCATGTGTGTCATGAGTCTCGACTACAGGCCACACTCATGATGCACTCGCAGCCATCTCGATAGCTTCAGATATACCAAATTTGGCGTACGTGATGCGAATGCATGACGAAGGTAAGCGACTAGTGCAAACATGATAATCATGAGATGCGTGTCATGTGACATGTCTACAAGCCATGCTCATAATGCCCTCGCAGTCGTTTTGCTAGCTTCACATACACCAAATTTGGTATTACGTGACGTGAATGGACAAAGAAAGGATATGTCTGGTACAAGCATGATAATCATGTGATGCATGTCATGTAACAACATGACTACATGGTACGCTCATGATCCGCTCGCGGCCATCTCGCTAGCTTCACATGTACCAAACTCAGTATTAAGTGACGCGAACGCACGACATATGTAAATGACATGTCCAAACGTGTTAATCATCACAACCGTGTCCTGTAACAACATGACTACAAGCCGCACTCATGATGCGCTCGGGGCCGTTTAGCTAAATTCATATATGCCAAATTCGGCATTACGTCACGTTAATGGATCCCGAAGGTATGTGACTGGTGCAAACATAATTATGAGATGCGTGTCATGCAAGAACATGACTACGTGCCACACAAGGCTCCAACACACTTAGAGGAGACCTGGTGCGAGTGTGCTCCAGCGTTCGTTTCGTTGCGTCATGCCGGCGTTGCGGCGCCAATCTGCCTGGCATATACTCGCAGGTAGGTGTTCTGTGGGCACGCGCCGCACTGTGTTGCTTTGACGCATACGTGTTTGAGCACGCCCGCCGTCCCTTCGTCAGGAAGCTAGGCAGACGCGGTGCATTCTGGGTAACGTCGTTGATGCGAAATGCAGCATGTCGCATTTCGCACCGGTTGCCACCGGGCTGCACTGACAGACGCTGGTCACGTCTGGCGTCAGACTATAGAGTGCTCGCGTGTTGCTAGCGCTTCGTCGCTGCGCCCAGCGTGCGCTCATCAACGTTACGTCACAGTATACTAGGCCCTTCATAATGCTGTACCCGCCGTTTCGCTAGCTTCACATATTCCAAGGTTGGTTTTACGGGATGGAAATGGACGACGAAGGTATGTGACTGGTGCAAACATGATAACCATGAGATGCGTGTCATGTAACAACATGACCACATGACACGTTCATGATGCGCTCACGGTCGTTTCTCTAGCTTCACATATACCAAATTGAAATGGCATGACGTCAATAGAGAGTGAAGTTAAATGACATGTCCGAACATGATAATCATGATATGCGCGTCATGTAAAACATGACTGCATGCTACGCTCACAGCACGCTCGCGGCCGTTTCGCTAGCTCCACATATACCAAATTTGGTATCAGGTGGCGTGAATAGATGAAGGTAAATGGCGTCCAAACATAATTATGACATAAAAGTTATGTACGGCCTAATTTACCTCCACTTCGTGACGTTGCTCTAATTTTAAATTGACATATAAACATTCCTCTTTCATGCTTTGCATATCATCGGTTCCCACTGTAGGTGAGATCTTCCAATTTTTTGTACCTCAGGTATTTCATTATTACTTGATAAGAGCTATTAGATGTGTTGCAAAAGCGCGCTTCCTCACACAACCATTATTCTGCATAAGCACATTGCCTATGACGTTATCTGAATACTGGTCGAAATATACGATTCTAGATACTGCGGCTGTTAAAAAGGAACACAAAAAGCAAGTTTTGATATATTTGCATCCAAAGTTGAGTCTACATTATTTCAAAATTCCAACGAGATAAAAACAAATTGATGCATCCTTTCGATGGACACCAGCAAGGCACTCATCACCAATATCATTTTTCTTCGGTTGGTGCTAAACCTTCTTGCTTGGCGAGCCTGATTCGCCGCTTTCTATGCAGTCGTGTCAGCACAACAATGTCAGCGCAGTTCAAGGGTGCGCAGGCCCTGTTCTCTGGCGAAATTTTAGATTAGATCAGCACATATACACGGGCTATATTGCCATCCACTTATGTGAAAACAGCTTCACGAGGGCAAATTCCGACAGTGTTTGGTGCCCGAGGAAAGGGTTTTTCTTTTTTAAACACGCTCCTACATGACAATGCAACAACTTGTTATGGTTTATTCAGATGTATCAGATAAATGCCTATGAAGTCATTAAAAATAGTTCTGGATCAGCTGTTTCTAGATAATTTCGATTAACAGCTTCAGTTACGCATGCTTGAAGATCCTTATTATGAACTAGCGGTTCACCATTAAACTAGACCTTGTCGACTTTACACCGATCTCCGGCGTCCTTCGAGCAAAGACCGTTGGAGTGCTTGGTATCCTTTAATTTCGTTTTAAAATATCTAGACCAGACATATTTCTGCATGTCTTCCAAGCTAGCTCTCTTTCTTTTAGTGGCCAAATGATATAGGTTTTGATGCTTTCCAATTATGTCACAACTAACAACGTCCCCGACATAATATAGATTTGCTGACAGTAAGCTTGCTGCCGCTGTATTCTTTCGTTTTCGCAGTTCTGGGCCCGTTATCTTCCTTAATGTGCCAAATGTACTCCATCTTGCAAACTGTAGCTTCTCCGCATGGCTAAGGTGGTAAGAATGGAGCATGCTGAGCTGCCACACAAGTTTTGAAATTTATAATTTTTAGAGAAAAAATTATACTAAACAAACAAAAGACACCATTCTGGTCAATAAAATGATGCAGATTTCAAGAACAAAAAAAGATTTTTTTCAATATTTTTGCTCATCCTGACTCTTACACACCCTCAAAGCCTACCGATGTTCGAAACTCCACATTTGACGGACAGGTATTCAGGAAAGCTTCAACACGTGGTGCCCTCCACTACGGCGTCTCTCATAATCATATAGTGGTTTTGGGACGTTAAACCCCACATATCAATCAATCAATCAATCAATCAATCAACACGTGGTGCATGCGCGGTGATAGAAAAGACGGTCACCGAGGGATGGTCACAGAC
The DNA here is from genome assembly GCA_013436015.1 of Rhipicephalus annulatus. Lineage (NCBI taxonomy): Eukaryota > Metazoa > Arthropoda > Arachnida > Ixodida > Ixodidae > Rhipicephalus > Rhipicephalus annulatus. Next base: position 294,120 of record WOVY01004756.1, read on the forward strand.
TTGATCAAAACTGCTTGGAATCTAAAATACCCACAGTACAGAGTTCTGCTCGTTTGGAAGCACTTTGAGAATCCGTCAGATTACGAGCCCGTGCAGCCCGATCGCGGCTAGATGGGAAGATTCCACAGCTATGATCTTGCTGCCGCACCACCAAAGGTGTGAGCTGCGAGAGAAATGATTATCTATATTATTGCTGGTAACATTTGTACCATGGTGTGATATGCCTTCGAAATTACAGCGTTGTCTACTCCGTAAACCACGACTACCAGCCCGATGCAAGAACGAGAGATAGCCGCCCGATGGTCTCCCGAGACGACGAGTGAGACGACGAACCGCGTACGACAAATTTGAGCAGATGGCTGAAGCTGAGGAATAAAGTTGACGCTCTATTTTTTCCGTATTCCAGTGCGGCGACGATCTTCTGAATGGGGTACATTCTTGAAAGGTCCACTCTATCAGCACAACTTCCGTTCCTTTGATGAAGCTCAAGCTCCTATGATTTCGGTGTTCACGCCTTGTTTTCGTTTTTTTTTTGTAAGTAGCTTCTTCAGTTATATATTTGCTGGAACAGCGCAACCAGTTCTAGTTTGCTTGGAGCATAGTGTTGGCTAATAAAGAACAGTTCGTGGTACATTCCTTGTGGGCGTCGCGTCTCTTTGTAATGCTCCCTTTGATTGATTGATATTAGGGTTTAACGTACTAAATTCAGCATACAATTATGAGAAACGCCGCAGTGAAGGACTCCAGAAGTTTCGATTGACAATAGGGGTTGTTTAAAGAGCAGCCAAATCTTAGCACACAGGCCTACAGCATATTTGCCCCCGTAGAAAGTGCAGCTGCTGCCGCCGGGAATTGATCCTGCGACCTGCGGGTCAGCAGCCAAGTACCTCAGTGACTAGACCCCCACGGTGGGGCTATCCTGCGTGTCTTTGACAGGGTAATAATTTAAGAATTTCGTACAACAAATGAGCCAAACCTTACTTTCAGAACGAGCTAGCATTATGCAACTGACTATAATGGACTATCTTGAAACGAATAACAAAATATTTAGAAACATACGGCCTCCAAAGAATCTCTCCAAGAGCATGCCATAAATAGATTTTTTTGTTTGTTATAGACAACGGGAATGTTACTTGTAGAAGAGTTTAGATGTTCTGAAAGCATGACGCCAATAAAGAACACTTCAAATGTAGGTGAGCCTTCCTAAAATATTCCGTTTCGCCCCTCTACTGGAGTGCGATCAAGCAATTCCTTGATATTTTGAGTGCCAAACATTTCCTTGCGAAGCCCTGAGACCGTTTCTTTACCTGTCAAGCCACATACGTATACGAGTTCTCGAAGCCGCTTCCTTCTGATATAAAAAAGCTGGCAGAAGATGATTACGTCCAACAAGACTGCGAGGTCATAATACGAACACCAAGAAAAGCTTTTCGCGTGTATGAAATAGAATGAAAAAACTTCATTTTCATTGAATAATTTCGCCCAGTCACATACACTATTTCTCCGCATAATATCCATTATGTCCGGCATCGTACAGCAGGTGATTTGCAGTGTATATATAAACCAACAAACGCCGACATCAGGTCCTCGAGTTCTAAACACATTAGAGTTAAGAACCTGTGTCGTACAGAAAAAAAAAACAGTGTCGATGTGAACGTTGCTGTCGGTGAGGAGAATACATCGTGGGATAGCAAAAATAGATTTCAAGTTTCGAGCCGTAATTCATTCTCGGCATTTGATGTGGCAATAAAGTATTCAGCCACAATACCACGACAGATCTTCAATTCGTTATGAAGAGGAAACACCGTATCACTGCAGTGTGTCTGCTATCAGCCTAAATAAAATTGTAATAAACATGAAATATCTACTCCTGAACTCGGCAAGCCATGTTCAAGCGATGCGAGAACCCGAACGAAAGCGCTGAGAAACGCTAGCATATATGCTTCAGCACACTGCCCCATACACTTCCTTTCAATAAAAATGTCTGCTGTAGTGTGAGCACTTATCATACTTCGGAAAAGAAGCTAGCTTTTAAACGCCAGTGCCTTTTAGGCCCGCCAGGCTCGTACCTAGAAATAAGGCTTACGAGAGATGACATAGCGCTCTGTCTGACTATATGTGCATTCATTTTTTCCTGTTTTGCATGTGCAAGGAAACTACAACGACACTAACTGAAGTCGTACCTGGGAATTATTTTTCCGGGGGGGGTGGTGGGGGGGAGGGGGCATTTGCTGAACATTTTGAAAAACATTTGTTTTATCATTACTTTCTCGATACATACTCCCTCCAATTCATTTATGTGGGGGGAGCACTTAGCCCTTCCATCCCCCCGTCCAAGAACACACGCACACCTCCCCTCTGGCTACGGGCCTAAAGCCCACGAGACGCAAACAACTACTGCCTTTCAAACGAACACGAAACGTCGACACACACCAGTACAATTGGCTCAAAGGCCAAAAAATCAACTTAGGCAAATACTCAGTGACTGCTTCACTCGAAATCAATTTGCACAATGTCGCTAATCTACCAGCGTTCGTTTCAGCTTCAGGGGCACCGATGTTAACCACATCCTGAAAGTAAGGAAAAAAATGCAAATGCATTTATCATTCTTGTCAAAGTGTTGAAATCACGCCTTCCTTGTCGGCGGGTACTCATTCCTGAGTGCAATGTCGTTTCAGAGTAAGCGTGATACACTTTGGCTGAGTGATTCATGCTGTCATACCTTTCGTTTCAGCAGCTGGTCGACAGGATATTCTCTCCAGTCGACATCTTCTCCACGGGTTTGTTGACAATCGTGTGGACAGCAACACCCTTCATGAGTCCGGCACTGTTCATAGCACTTCTTGCAGAATGAGTGCAGACAAGGCATTAGTGCGGTCATTCTGGATACAATACCGCATGCTTGGCACACTCTGTACGATGGTATGGGATCCACAAAGCTCAAAGTTCTCCAATTCAGTTCGTCGGAAAAACCAACCAAGGTGTACCGATGCCCCAGAGTAGGAGGCATTGTGAATGCTGCACCCGACTAGTGTCACTGTCAGAGCTACGCCTGCTGCATGAACCTTGAAAGGTTGTTAACTTTGTTCACAACCGATAGCTGCCATGGACCTATCACGCTGATAGTGCGACTATGCGACTTTCAGTGAATTCATATCAGAAATTATTGCGCATCAGAAGGATGGGTGCGTGTGCCGATAATGCACTTTCAACCCGCTGCGATTACGGCTCACACAGTGACGAATTCATAGAAAATATTTTTTAATAAGAAATTTCTTTAAAAACTAAGATAATTAAATACACCGCCTTATTTTATTGAACTTAAATAGTAGAGCACTAAGTATGCTAAACAAATTGCACAGCTTGCGCTAGTATAGCACAAGGCTCGAACTATAGGGAACTAGAAAATAGGCAGCGGCATGATTGGCGGGGCGGGCCCGGTTTCCCGGTGTCTCTTTATGCTCTGAACAGTAAACTAGGCTAGATGGCGACGCTGCTGCTCCTTTTAATGAAGCCTTCATGTGCATGCTGTCTGAACGGAGTGGGCGTGCACATGAAGCCTCGTTATTTTCATAGTGTGTGTGGCGGCAGTTGGGTTCACTTAAAATTTGGTGCGTGAGGCATGCTTCTTCTGTCTCTTGATGACTAAAGACATTGCTGGTTGCTTAAACCTAGCTACATTCACACGCGTGCGAGACATTGGTGGCCTTCTCCACGCATCGAGTTTCCTGTACACTTTAGTGGGAACTTTGAAAAATGCTCTTACTGGATGTTTTAGTGTTTTATACCTGCATTCTGATAAGGTACTCGATGCCTTAAGTAACATTAAGCAAAAAAAAAGAACTTTGATGTCTACAACATTCTGAGCATCTCGCCGCTAAAGTCAAGGCATTTCATGTCACAACAATTCTCTACTTTTTTGCGGAAAGCGTAAACCAGTGTAGCGACAAAAAGTCTGCGAACATTTCAAAATTTCATTATTCTCGTCACTCTAAACAAATGAGGTTTTCTGCCCGCCTTTTTGTCTCTGAATTCTTCAACAAGCTTCTATACACCTGCGTCGTATAGAACTGCACTTAAGCGGAACTACATAATAAATGACTGCAGGATCTAGAATTTATCTCGAGAGTGAAGGTAGACATCAGTGGATCTTTGCTGGCGGAGAAACGGGTAATAAACTCCCAAGCTGGTTGCTGCAGGGTATACCTCGGGAACTCATCAACGCTCTCGTCACGTCGAGAATGCTTTATTCTCCTGACATCCTGACGACATTTGGCTCTCCTGGCCGTTTGGATAATGGTAAAGTTACCGAAGTTGGTATGCTTTATCATGACGGTATCACGACCATGAGTAACTAGACTTAATGAGGAAGCCTTCACATGTATGTCATGAAACTCATAAATTACATTTCATGGTTTTGCTGCTCTTGCGGTGGTTTCGCTCACATGACATGTTGCCAAACTTGTATTGTATGACATGACTGCATGGCCAAGACAAGTGACAGACCCTAACGTGTAAATGATGACATGCATGTCATGGAAGCCATAAGTCATCACTACACGCCAGGCTCATGGTGCGCTTGCGCTCGTTTCCCTTGTTTCACATTTACCAATTTCGGTATTACGCGACGTGACTGCATGAAGAGCCTGACTGGCGCTAACGAGATAATCAAGGAAAGTGTGTCATGTAAGAATATGACAACATGCCACACTCATGATGCGCTTGCGGCTGTGTCGATAGCCTCACAAATACTAAATTTGTTATTACCTGACGTGAATGGACGACAAACGTAAAAGACATGTTCAAACATGGTAATTATGACATGCATGTAACGTAAACCTAATTAGACGCTCAAGCACGCTCACAGCTATTTCGCTAGCTCAACATATACCAAATGCCATATAGACGACGATGGTAAATGACACGTGTAAACGTGGTAATCATAATATGAAAGTCATGTACAGCTTAATTTACGTCCACCTCGTAACGTTGTGCTAATTTTAAAGTCGCATATCAACATTCTTCATTCGTGCTTCACATATAATCGATCTCCCATGTACGTGGAATCTGCCAATTTTTTTCTAAGGATTTACTTTAAAACAGTAGGTATCAACCACTCATACATTGTATAAATAAATTCTCCGAATTGACAACAGAAATAAGAAAAGCGGTGTCATCAGCGTATATCATAAACGGAACTGCCGTATCAATATTAGTGAAGTAGTTAGCAAACAGGTTGTGAATCGGCCGACCTGATACGCTTCCTTGCGACACGCCGTTTAGGATATGATGAAAACGTTTTTCCCCTTTTATGCAAACTCATTATTTGCGATAAGGTATGTTAGACTGACGGAAGGTTAATTGATTGAATACCCATCAGGACATTATGCACTAACTTTCATAGTAATTTTATGGGCTTTATGGAATTGAATGGCTTACTCAAAATGTCAAAGTGAGATTATTTGTTTGATATTTTCTAGTGGATATTCCTTGAGTGTAAGCTGAGTAGTTTCCGTTTAGCTACCTCTACGCAATCCGAACGTAGCAACAAATAGAATGTTGTGTCTGTCGAAGAAAATGGAAAGTTGAGAAAAAAAATTTTTCTAATCATTCGGAAAATGCCGAAATTTATGATATAACTGGATCATTTGACACATAATTTCTAGCACGTCCTCTACAAAGGGCAGTTATTCTGCTAATTTTGATTTTTTCTGGGAATATCCCACACCGTAAAACCATGCAGATTAAAAATGTATGTTAAAGCTAGAGAGGTGCATTCCAAGACATACTCTAAAGGCTTTATCTGCACGTCATAAAAACGAGAGCTTGTTATGACTGATTGATATGTGGCGTTTAACGTCCCAAAACCACCTTATGTTTATGAGATATGCCGTAGTGGAGGGCGCCGGAAATTTCGACCACCTGAGATTCTTTAACGTGCTCCCAAGTCTGAGCACACGGGCCTACATAATTACCGGCTCTATCGGAAATGCAGCCACCACAGCCCGGATTCGAACCCGCGATCTCCGGGTCAGCAGCCGAGTACCTTAGCCACTAGGCCACCACGGCGGCACCTAAAGACTTCATTGTTATGCTAAATACCTATTTAAAATGAATACCTGAGTATTTAAAATAAACTGTTTGAAGTGCGAAGAAACGACGACGTTTCTGGTTGTGTTTGCTGTAAAAATGGTTGTTTTACCACAGTTATGCTTGCAAAGTACTCATTTAGGTAATAACCAAGCGCTAAATTAAAGATTTTTCTTTCAGTGTGGATTATTGCGCCCAGCGCAGCAGATTGCTGTTTGCAACCAATAACCTTATTCTGCCAACTCACTTTTATATCGGAGTTTACAACATATATGGTACATCAGTGGCTGAGATAACCCAGTTGCTTATACACTATCACGAATAGAAGTCTGCGCAATGGTGGATGAGCACCCACCTCTTCATTATCAAGATAACAAAAATTTGAACGCCGATTTGGGGTATTCCTTACCAGTTACGTATTGTCATAGTTTATTAAATTCACCACACCAAGTTAATTAGAGATATATAGAAAGGACGAAATGGGTGTGTTCTATTTTTCACACGCATACACACGCTTTAAAAATATACAAACCACTGGTATTGTAAAGAGAAAAATTTGGAAAGATAGTCTTTTATTCTAGAATTAAAAAGGAGGAAGAGTAAATACTCTGTGCACCATTGCCGCCGGCAGGAATTCAGTGGAGCCTTCGAAGTGACGTGACGCAGTTGTTGACTGTTGTTGAGTTGTTTAACCAGGAGTCAGGTCGCAATGCAGAGTGTTGCGCAAACGTGTTGTAGGCGCACCACAGGGTGGCTGGCGTAGGTGCATTGCTTGATTGTTCAAGAATACGCGCCAACAGTTTATATCCCGAAGCTCAATAGCGGGAAGCATCGGCAAGAGCCAGGATTGCTAGTCGACATGGCTGCTTCTTCCACAGCGTTCTTAGCAGACCATCCTTCTCACGCGCACCACTTGTGCTCTGTCTACTTCAAACTCGTCTAGTTCAATTTGGTGTGTGGTGTGACCACCCTTACTGCGTATGCACATTCCTTCCCCTTCTCATTCGTTTAGGCATCCCTCCCCGCGTCGTTTACACACCCATTGTACAGGCACATTCCTCCTCTCCTACTCTGAACACCTCCCAACCCCCTGTATCTTGCCTCGCAACGGCGACAGCGTCTCTAAGCGCCTCTCTTGATTGAGAAAACCGACTGCTCCGGCTTCAACATTGTTTACTGTCCACCCCGCATATATAGGTACTTCATCTTATATGGTTGCTTGCTTGGCTAATCCGTTCATTTCAACATATTACCAAACTCCTTCTCAGGTTGTGTTACCACTCCATTGCGCTGTCAGTAATCCACAGCGCAAAACGTGCCTGTAGTGTTAGAGAAAGTTCAGGGCTGTAGTGAATTGTTTTTTTTTAAGATTATGCACACTTCGCAAGCATTACATATTATTCTAGAGCCTATACGCAACCGCTAGCGCTACTACTAGGACACTCAATGACACGTGTATTAAGGCTGACGCGCTTCATTGCTTGTCAGTTGATTGACGGCCGATGCTCTGTTTGCCGCAATCAGTGCAAATGTGTATTGCTGTAATCCGAACTTCAGTTTACGGGCTACAAGTTGGGCCAAAGAAACATTCTCATCTGGTATCTACAGTGTGCTCGCTTCGGCCACGTCACGACCTCTTGACAACGTGTAACAGCGCATAAACCTAGAAAAGCCTGCAAGTACAGACGGTGGAGATCGCTGACGTTGAACTGTTTTATTTCACTGGCGATACTAGGTAGAAGCCAATAAATGAGCTAGTACTCTTTGGGAAAGTACGAGAATTCAGAGTATCGATTCAGAACAAGTGCTCGCCCCCTATAGAGGAAACCATCCTTAGCGTTGACGCAATGAATGATAATCTGACGAGTATTTTTACGGAGTGTGCAGTGGAAGTTAGAGGTACGGTAGTTAGACAGGACAGTGGCAAGCTGTCCCAGAAAAATAAAAAACACACAGCCGAAAAAATAGAGTTGGCAGAGCTTTTGAAGTTGATTAATAAGCGTAAGTTATTTGATGTAAGAAGCTATAACATGGAGAGAATTGAACACGCTCTGAACAACGGAAGAAGCATCAAAACAATGAAGCGAAAACTTGGTATAGGCAAAAACCTGATGTAGGAACTAAGGTAAGAAAGGCAAAACAACTACCATTATGAATAGCATAATTTAAAAAAAAGCAGAGGAGCTTTACAAAAATCTGTATAGTAGCCGGGACAACCCCGACCTTACAATAAGAACGAGAAGTAACCCTGATGGCACCACACCTTTCACGATTGAAGAAGTCAGAAAAATCTCGTACAGTATGCAAAGAGGCAAAGCTGCTGGTGAGGTTCAGCTAACGTAATATCTGCTGAAAAACTAAAGAGAGATTGCGTTAGAAAAACTTGCCACGCTGTTTACAAGGTGTCTCCTGAGAGGAAGAGTACCAGAATCTTGGAAGAATGCCAGCATCATCTTAATACATAAAATAAGACATGACAAGGACTTGAAGAACTGCAGGCCAATCAGACTGCTCTCCATTGTATACAAGATATTGACAATTGTTTTGCTAAGATAATTAGAGAATAACGCAAAATTAGAAATCAATCAACCAAATGAACAATCGAAATTTTGAAGAGGCTACTTAACAATCGACCACATTCATTCTATCAATCAGGTGGTAGAAAAATGCTCAGAATACAGTCAACTACCATACATAGCCTTTATTGGTTACGAGAAGGCGTTTGATTCAATAGAAATATCAGCAGTCATGCAGACACCGTGGAATGAGGTCGTCGACGAAGCCTATATAAACATCTTGGAATAAATCTACAGGTGATCAACTGCTACTATAGTGCTTCGTAAAGAAAGCAACAGAATACCAATCAAGAAGGGTGTAAGGCCGGGGGAGACAACCTCCGAAATGTTATTTACCGCGTGCTTACGGGAAGTTTTCAGAAGCCTAGAGTGGAAAGAGTTAGAAATACGAGTTAATGGAGAGTACCTCAGTAACCTGCGCTTCGCCGATGACAATGCGTTGAGGAGTAATATAGAGGACGAATCACAACTGATTACGGAATTATGGAGTTAAACAACGGGCCGAAATGTAGGTCTAATTATCAATTTGCAGAAAACGAAACTAATGTACAACAACCTCGGAAGAGAACAGCGCTTCGGCATATGCAATACTGCGCTAGAAGTTGTGAAAGACTACTTGTACTTAGGTTGGTAATAATCGCGGAGCCGAACTACAAGATTGAAGTAACTGGAAGAATAAGAATTTGGTGGAGCACAATTGGCAAGCACTCTCAAATCTTGACAGTTAGATTGTCACTATTCCTCAAAAGAAAAGTATATAAAAGCTGCATCTGGCAGGTACTCAGCTACTGAGCAGAGACGTGGCGACTTACAAACAGGGTTCAGCTTAAATTGAGGACGATGCGGCAAGCAAAGGAAAGGAAAATGGTAGGTGTAACCTTAAGAGACAAGATGAGAGCAGAGTTGATCAGGGAACCAACTGAGGTTAAGGATATCATAGTTGATATCAAGAAGAGGAAATCTACATGAGCCGGGAACGTAGCACGTAGACAGGATAACTGCTGGTAATTAAGGGTAACTGACTGGATTCCCAGAGAAGGCAAGTGGGTTAGGGGGAGACAGAAGATTAGGTGGGCAGATGAGATTAGGAAGTTTGTGGGCATAAAATGGCAGCAGAAAGCACGGGACCGAGTGGAGTGGGGGGACATGGCAAAAGAGTTCTTCCTGCAGTGGGCTTAGTCAGGCTGATGGTGATGATGATGATGACTAGTTAAAAACTTGCGCAGTGCAAGCGGGTAAAGCAGAAAAGATAGCAAAGAAAAAAGAAACAGCAAATAAAGCACTGGGTGTTGCCGACAAGTCTCAGTCACCAAATTTCTAGAAATATTAGCCCACCCTTGGTCAGTGCATGTGATGGCACGCTGACACACCCCTCTTCCGCACAAGCAACCTCAACCACCTCAATCATTGTCATGGCGTACTGGTCTTTGGGGCAATGAACAATTCCACTTTCGTAGAACACATTTTTGCAAAGCTGAGTACGCTGGTGCGTAGGCTTATCATCGTAGTTACAGCAGTGCACGCTGAGATGTCACTGGTTTCCGTCTAACATGTCCTTGTGATCTTCTAGCCTCGTGTTGACACATCTGCCTGTCTTTCCTGTGGATTCGCGTCCGCAAGACAAAGACACGCGATACACAACGCCCTCGGCGCAAGCCATAAAGCAATGACGTTGTGGAATACTGCGCAAGTATTCTTCTGTGCTGTAGCATGGGTTCATTTTCCAAGAAAGAACTGTAAGTTTCAGAGCAGCCACATGCAGGATATCGACACCTGAGCGTTTTTATATTTTTTTCAGGTCAAGACACCTGGTAAATATACGGAAGAACGACTATTTTCATGCGCGCATAAAAACCTCCGGAAACAACTTTGCCACCCTGCTTCACTATTTTTATTTTCAAATGCGAAGCATTTCTTTGGGAGCCTCGGCGACTTTGAGCGTATCTATCTATGTAGCCGCTTATGCTTGGGTGATCTCGTGGTCACCCCCTTAACTTGGCGTGAATCCAAATTAGCATGGGAGCGTAACATGGTTTTACAAGTAAATATGACGCGCTGGTGAACTCTTGAATAATCTCCCAATACCGTCGCGTACGTCATCAAACACTTCTTGCCAGACAGTGGCGCAAACACGGGATGGGGGGGGGGGGGGTAGTTATGTGTCGCTGGTATGCGGGTAGGTGCCACAGGTGACTGACACTTAGTATCTACCCAGGAATGACGAGAATAAATTGTGCAGAAATATATAACAGCAGTATAAAACGAAATTGCGAGCGCAGTTTCGCAGGTTACAAGCACCGCAGCACTTTGATAAAGCCGGCATGCGAGAACGTGGATACGCTTACGCTTAGATATGTGTCAACGCGAAACATGGGAGACTCGTCGGGAGGTGTGTTCAGTGCTAATTCTTTTCACAAAACGTGGTGCGGTCAATTCGTCCAGCGGTGTTTGAGCGAACAAGCAAAACTAGGGACGTGTATACGAGTATTGAAGTCGAGAGATGTTATCACACGTGCAAAAAGGACGAAAAGAGAGAGAAAAAAGACTCGTGTTTGGTCTTCGCGAAAGCTTGAAATCGATAGATAACAAAGACAATTTTCTGGCCCGGCAGGCTTCACGAAAAGTTTCCGCAAAGCAGCGTCAGATGCTTGGAGAGCATAAAAAAGTGGAATACGCGTTTCATGGGGGCGACAGCCACATAGAAAGCGAGATGAATTGTGACTGTCTTTAGATGTGAGAATCAACGCTGGTTAAGAGAGTTGTGAGTTAATGAGCCCTACCTTCTTAAATAACACCTATGGAAACAAATTGAGTATTCATCTAGCGAAATCTTCCCTACTGACAGTGAATTTATAATAGTTGATTAGCGCTGTCACAGGCCGAATAACTTTTCTTTTTTTATTTGTATTTGGCAAACTATGAGAAGGTAGCGCATGTTAGAGCCGGCTAACCCAACACCATGCCTCGCCGCGGTGGTCTAGTAACTAAGGTACTCGGCTGCTGACCCGCAGGTCGCAGGATTGAATCCCGGCTGCGGCGGCTGCATTTCCGATGGAGGCGGAAATGCTTTAGGCTCGTGTGCTCAGATTTTGGTGCAAGGTTAAGAATCCCAGGTGGTCGAAATTTCCACAGCCCTCCACTACGGCGTATCTCATAATCATATGGTGGTTTTGGGTTGTTAAACCCCACTATCAATGAATTATCCCAACACCATGGCAGTGATGTACATGATAAATGGTGCACAATTATGCAGCCACACGTGGAGGTTTTTATCTTCTGGTATTTTTGGGCAAACGCATTCTAATTATTTTTTCTAAATTTGACCAATTTCCACCGGACATTTTTGCATTTGGCGTCCTTCGAAGCATTGACGATATATCAGCAATAGAGTGAACGCAAGTACTGCTGCATAGGACGAGCGGTTGCAGCGCTCAGCTAAAATCTAGGAGGTACTGGGTTCGATACGCAGTGTCAGCGAGCACTTTTTTGAAAGAGGTTGCCCGGCCTGAAATTATGCGTGGCGGCGGGTACTCATTTCTTTAGAAGGTGGCCTTCGCACTTTCTTCTTTCACTATCTTTTGACCCAAAAGTGCTGTGCCGTGCTCCTCGATAAATTACGTATTTCAGGGTTCATAATTTCTCCCTTCATCCTCTCTTATCGCAAAAACACCTAGTGCTGAAATACCACTTGTATACCTGGTATATTACTTTTCACGTGTTTGGATATTCGACCAGCGATCAGTCGTCACGGTGTTTTGAAGAAAATGTAGACATGCAGTGAGCAAATTGCTTGAGGCCAAGTTGACTGCCTTTGTCACGACATTTTTTCTTGCTAATTAGGTGGGCATCATTACATGCAGCAATGAAAATGAGCACGGAGAGTTAGTGAAGACGACACAAACAATAATCAGTTTGTGTTGTCTCTCTCGCTATCTGTCATGTTGCGCGCTTTAGTGCAATGCCGCTGCCAATGGTTATAAAGACTATTGCAGCTAATCAAGTTCTGCTGAGAGAGTTTCCGGTTTTACAGAGCGGAACAGAACAATAGCATATTGATTTGAATCATGGAGAGATACACTGCTTTTGGTTACTACAAGCAATTTTTAAACCGAAGTTTATTTCTAATTAAAACATATTCAGTACAGATGAAAGGTGCATGGACAAAATCTGTGTATTCAGCTTGGCTAGGTTTGTGCCCTACACGATAGCTTGTCAATTCTGACTGAAATCGATACGTTGAAATCGACATATTCGACCAACGCAATGTGTACAAGATATGCTGTGTAGAAGAGCTATGCTCTGATCTTTTCTGGTTGGTTTCATTTTACCTAACATTTTGCTCATGGCAGTACATTGGCAAATGAAAACTTCTCTGAACGCACATAATATGTGTAAGGTTATTTTTATGCAGTAAAAAACAAATCGAAATGTAGAATGGCTAAGAAGGAAAAGAACTACAGACAAATTCAGCCAAATAATTACCAAACTTACTCAGCAATGATAAACGGATTCTCACTTAAAAATACGTGCATACATACATACATACATACATACATGCATACATAAATACATACACTGAGCTGCAAATATTTAGTAAAACGAGAATTCTAATACACTCGTTTTGATACAGAAAGTAACTCACGAGATAAATCTATGACCACTGTTATGTCTGAACTCGGTGTTTCTCAAACCATCTCGGAAAAGCTTGATGCACAGTTTCTGCTGCTGCCAAGTGACAAGCAGTTTTTATAAGAAACAAAAGATTAAAGCCTTCGACAATGTCACGCTAAAGAAAAAGGATGTGCATCAAAACTTCGTACATGTGTGCAATATTGATATGTTTATTAACTTAGCTTGGCTCATTCACAACACACCAACAAAGCATGTTAGGACACTTGGGCTGAAAAGTCGGCAGAGCACAAAGCAATTCTATACAATACATGAATAATACAATTCTAAGCTGCTGAGCTCCTCGGTGCAAACAGTGTTTATACTGACAGCTAAAGACGCCATTTCGTTTCTCGAAAACACTTCTCAGAAATACTTCAAAGTTTGCCCATCAACACAGTTCCCATTCAGCTGTCTGTTAGTCTGCTTGAAAAAAAAATTCAGTTCACTGGCGGGCAAAGACTGTACACTAATTATGTGAGGTGATGTTCCAGTGCACTGCATGTATGTCTTGGCTGCTGGCCTTAACTACGATGTTGCTCAGCACATATCTGTAAAATCACAACTCATACTATCCTACTACAAAGTAAATATGTGTCATTTGCATGAAATAGGGACCACAATAAAAGAACATTAGAACATTTATCTTCACACATTTAAAAAAATGTAAATACATTTCCATACAGTTTTCACAGCTCATCTGAGAATAGTATCAATGATTATAAACACAATGTTACTTCCACTAACAAACTATTTTAAGATACCCGCTTTCATATTAGAGTATACCAGTGCCTTTGTAAGGCTAAACAATTCTACAGGCACCTAGAAAATGATACGTAAATGCATGCTATAACCAAATATATGATCAAATAAATACTTTTATTTTTTGTCTAAGTTAAGCTGCATATATGATAAGTCACTTCCATAGTACACAATTACATTATGAACAAACCTATCCGAGCAAAGTATACATTAAAAAAGTTACACTCACACAATGAAAACAGAGGAGTAGCTTGTTGAAGAACGGACAGGAAGTGGGATAACAATACACAAGCACTAAAATCTACAGTTAAATTTACTAGGAGCAGTGATGTTCCTCTTCCTTTCAAATAAAATTATCCAAATAGATCCACTTCCCACAGCTTATACACACATGACATCATTGGTGCTATACCAATGAGTGTGTACTGAAGGATTATATCTACTAAATACAAGATTACCGTATCCATGGTTTTACTTCTTGTACTACGAAGAATGCAAACACAGTTGTCATTGCCGACCGTGGATGCTGTGATTTATGGCAGTTCAATGCAGAGACACGCAGGCAGTTTATTACCATACATGTTAAAAACTTCAGCTCAAAGTTATTTGCCCACTAATACTACAGCAGTCTTTAAATTAGCGTCATATTCTGGTATCTTCTATGCAAAATTTAAATAATTTGTAATTCAAGCAAAGGAACTGCTTAATAATGCACTGCTAAGAAGTTAAACTGTAGCTGCACAGAAAGTTACGTATACAATTCAAACTGCTCCTGACATCAGAATGTGCTCTTTCTGCTGTCGTAAACTTTCAGCAGGAGAACAGTCACTGGCAGTCCCTTTCTACTCGTAGGTCTTCTGTGCTCTGTTCTTGATACACTGGGTATGACCGTGTAGCACCGGATTCCTTGTTACTGCTGGAACTTAGAAAAATACAGACCGTTGTTACAACCATGCTACACGCAAAACTGGTAAGTTGTTAAATTTGTGCTCATAATTACTGATGTCGTATTTTCAGAAGCCGATGACAAGTATGCAGAAATAATAAAAAAATTAAGTCTCAACACACACACAAACAGTGAAGACTGAAAATATATTTCGTTATGATACAAGAGCAAAACTACAATGTTTTAGATGAAGTCATGAAACTTCTGCCGGACACATTAGTCAATAAAGTTTATTCTATTTTGGCTTAACACTAGGTGCGAGAAGCAGACCAAAAATAAGTTCACTAAGAAACACAAGTTCGACTGCATTACAACAAAACAGCTAATGTTCATAACTTAAAGGCTATATCACATAGTCAGCTCACTATACCGCGGTATAGGAGCAAATGGGCAGTCTAGAATATACAAAGCACTTGTGGATTAGGAGTGTGCTTGTTCCTCACATCTATTATTCCAAACGAAGAAAACCTTTCAAAAATGTGCTTAATCAGGGGAAATAATCATATGCAACAAAAACAATGGGCTCCTACAGGTGCCACCAACACTCACGATTATTGTTGATAACAGTGTCTTGCCGGATGAATATGCTATGTTCTGCACAGAACACCAAAGGAGTGTGTCCTGACTTTGCTTGCATGTGTGCTGGCTGCATCGCACTGCTGCTGAAGAAGACTAGCCAGAGACAGAGAGTTGAGAAGCCATGGCTTTGAAACACACTGAACGTCACCTTCAGAGATCAACAATGCATAATTAGGTCAGGTACGTTTTGTAGAAAATTATCTCACTATGCAATACTAATGAACACGTTCGGCTGAAACACAACATTCCACAGCACTGAGAGAGAAAAAGCTACATTAGGTATAAGATGCAGTTACTGGTCCTATGTCATCCGAGGTTTGTTCCATAGGTCTTTCTCCTCGCAAGTTGTGAACAGCCAGGCGACTTTTACCCATTTGCTATTTCCTTCTAGGGCACTTGATGCACACAGGGAGTCACAAGCTCGAGAGGTTAATAAGGAATCAAAATATTTGTGCTCGTTCAAAAGCATGAGCTTTTGAGCCTCAGATAATTGAAGTTTCATTCAGAAGCTACAGGCTTTCAACGTTCAACATTTTCAATTATCTCGGAATTTAGTTCTAATAATAATTAATAAGCTATATGCATGGGAATATTACAGGTATCCACTGCCAGCAACCTTGCTTGGGTTTTCAATGTGCACAGTAAGTCATCATCATCATAAGCCTGACTACGTCTACTACAGAACAAAGGCCTCTCCCATGTGCCGCCAGTACATGGTGTTCAATTATTCATATGTAATAAATAAAAACTAACCTTGCAGCTAGCCGTTAGTCAGTTTTGTGCCCTCGAAACTCCCAAAGAGATCGCAGTCTTTCCAGATGAGGCTCCCATGCATGCTTCCAGGCCACATCCAAGTCCACTGAATGATAACATTCTCAGCGGTGACACATACTTGCACAGTCAGGGAGCACATGTCCTTTCTATTTTTGTACAGGTGCTCCAAGTCACGATGAGGCTTGATGCGCCAGTGTGTGCAACCGGTGCGTCACTCGACCTTAACAAACTAATTTCTGTGACCTGTGAAGAGCCAAAAACGAGATATCTAAAAACAATCATTAAAAGCACCCACTTCTAATACTCATTTCACAAAGCTATTCATCCGTCAAAGCGATAAAATCTGCCATAATCTCTTTGAAACAAACTTAAGCCCCTAGTAAATTTTACGTACCGCATTATATATGTCCTAGTGAAGTATGGTGCTACCACAGCGTTAATGGTCTATATAACTAATTTTTCAATATAACACGAAATCCTCAAGTGCAGCCTGGCTCCTGAAAAATACATTCACATTACCTTCCTACTATCAAACAGGGTAAATATACAGGCCCATCCTAATAATCAAACAAGAGCTCACTTATATCAAATCATAAAAAAAACTTCTGATATATTTGCCCGCCTCTCCATAATATATGTATGTATATACCAGTAGTAGTAAATTTTTATGCTTGAACTTAACATAGGGAAATACGTGTGATTGGCTTAAAAACTTGCACACGTTTTAGTACTGCGTGAAGAGCAACAAATTAAGTTCTGCAAGGTCAACTCACGAATGGCAGCATTTAGTAGCCATCAGTGTGATGAGGAACCAAGTGTGCTCTAGGGCCAACAGGAGGAGGAGGGGGAAGAAACTTTATTCAGAAAAAAAATTAAATGCAGGCAGTTTGGTCGGGCCCTCAGTCCAGGGCTCCGCTGGCACGAGCGGCTCGCTGGACCTGGTCAAGCAAAGCTATTTGGCTCTGCTTGTCCTCGTCCGCAAGCCATGCCTCCCACTGCCTGTGAAACATGTGTGGTTGCTTCGTGATGTGTGGGCTGTCGATGTGTGTGGGCCTCTGGGTGCACTCCCATGTTATGTGGCTGAGTGTTGGTACTTGTGAACACCACGGACAGGTGTCTTTGTATCGTGCGGGATATATTCTGCTTAGATGGTACAAATTGGGAAAGCTATTGGTTTGTATGCGTCTCCAATCCCTGCTTTGCTGGCTATCCAAGTCCTTATGTGGAAGCCTATATTCCTTTCGTTGCTTCCTTTGTTGGAGGAGGACGTCACGCGAATTGGAAAGAGGTTCAACGTCGTGGCCTGCCGTCGCTCGTTTGGTGATGCCTCGAGCTATACGGTCTGCCATGACGTTCCCCTCCAAACCTTCGTGAGCAGGACACCATATAATGTGATGGTCTCCTGTTATGGGTTTATTTAAAAATTTACACGCTATTATAGGTAGCGTTCCTCGGAGAAACATTCGGCATGCCGCCTGTGAATCGGAGAGCACAACCACTGATTCTCCCCTGATTTCTGCGTTGGATATGGCTATGGCTATTGCTGCCGCCTCTGCCACTCGTGTGAAACAAGTTTTAACCGACGCCATTGTGGTGTGATTTTGTGCTACAATTGCCACTACATGTGACCCTCTGCTCGCTTTACTTACGTCTGTAAACACGGCTTCTGAGCTATTCTGAAATGCTTTGCGTAAGGAGTCTGCTCTCGCTTTCCTCCTTCCTGCGTGATACGTCGGATGCATATTTCTGGGAATAGGCGCCACAGTTAAATGTGTGCGTTTTTCCGCATCTATTAGCACCGTTTCCTCGTCACAATATAGCAGTCGCAATGTATATCCCATCTTTTCCAGAATTCTTCTCCCATGATAGCTTGAATTGAGCCTTTCCTTTTGAGATAAAGGCACCGCATTCGCATACTCCTCAAAAGGTATTGTATATGCCCAATTTCTCTACCCTCTCGGTTTTGGCATTTTCCGGAATCCCCAATGCTGCTTTGAATGCTTTCCTTATTATTGTGTTTATTTGCTTTGTCTCCTGGGCCAACAGACAAAGGACATCTGCTGACAGGAAGCTGCCGATGACAGCAATGAAGAGCTGGCCAGGCGTGCACAACCAAGGATATAGTTTAAGAACTGGCCATGACCAGCTGTTGTCAAGGCTCCAGTGCCGTGCAAAACGATAGCCAGACGAACTCGGAAACCTGTAGTTAGCCGGTACTGGCCTACAACTTAATCCAAAGAAGGCACCGGGAATATCTTTGCTCTTTCTAGGGGCCGTAGGGAGGCTTGACGTTCATGGGCTCTCGCTGGCACATAGAACTCTCATGTTCTTACCAAAGAACAGCTCATGCGCTCTCGCTGACACATAGAACTCTCAAGTTCTTACCAAAGAATAGTCTAGGCGCGCTGCCAAAGTAACACAATCCACAACAGAATGTAGCATCTCGCAGCTTCAGTACATCACATCACAGTGCTACGACTATGATTATCACAAAAGGAGAAGTGACGAGTTAACAAACAAAAACACCAAGCTAAACCAACGCAACATCGCAGGGCAAAACAGTTATCAACGCTGTCTTTCGATTTTCAGCGTCTCTCATAATCATATGGTGATTTTGGGACGTTAAACCCCGCATAATAATGTCTTTCAATTTTCAGTCGCACGAGCACAGCTTTTTCAAGTCTTGGAAACGCCAACACAGCCCTACTGTTCACACCGAACATCGTTTCACTCCCGAACACCAGATTTCTCACAAGAAAATAAAAGCGTACGGGCCAACCAGTGGTGGATCGAAACCGAGCAAAGCGCGTAGTTCGTACGTTTCCGTACGTACTTGGGAACATTCAAGTGGGGTGCCAAAACGCTGTAAATCCAAAATGTTGCACAGCCCCCAACTGAGAGACTGGAAAGTGAAGTGAACTAACTGTTACCAGCGCACAAACACACATATGAGCCTTCTCGAGTGTTAGTTGTCGTTTATGCACAGACGCCGATCTCGCTTGATAAACACACCGAGGCACAGACTTTTCTACGTGTCACCATACACCAATACACTGATGCTGGTATTCACACGTTTATTATCACGAAAAAAGCAGTGGTAGTGACGGGGTGTACCAGAGGAGATGGGGCACTCTGTATTATTGAATCTCGGAGTTTTCTGCCCTTACCTAGAGGGAAAAGTGACGGTGCGAGCTGTTGGACAAATGGGAATGCTTGGATATGTGAGCTTCTAACTTGACTCGGATTTGTATCATTTACGTAGAGTCCGCACATCTCGAAGACACGTTTGGTTTTGATGTGTTCATTGCATCAAAATTGTTGATTTCTTGCTGGAGGAAGACGTAGTCGGCTACTCATTTTTATGTGCAAAGCCCCTTATGGCAGGGCTTGTGCGTCCCCCGTTGTCGTGCGTAACCGCTGGTGGCACATACCCAAAAGAGTGGGTATGTGCTACAGGGGAAGGAGAGAAACGATTGTGATGAAAAGATGAGAGATAGCGGTACTTGGAGTGTTCACTAGATGGACGGATGAACGTACGCACGCACGGATGGACAAACAAGTAGGCTGACGGATGGAGGGATGGCTCAACTAGAAGTAGGCGCGGATGGATCAACTGACGCACAGCCAGACGCACGCACGGACAGCTGGACGATCGCAGGGACAAACGCACGGATGGATAAGAAGAGGAGTTAAAACAAAATCACTCCACTTATCTGGCACAGCAACAATATGCTCAAATATGAACGAAAGAAGTATCACACCATTGACTAATTTGAGCATAGCACGCTTTACCGCAGGGGTGCCTGCGCAAGTAGGCGTTTGGTGTAGCGACACCACGAACCCGAGATAACGGGGGAGTTTCGACTCCCTCCCACGCCTAGCCGTGCGTGGCTTTGCCGTGTCCGAGGAAAAGGGGATCCTGGGGGTTGAGCCGACGCTGGGTGACTGGACCGTTAAGGCCCCCCGGCAGAGGCAACAGACCCCTTTGGCCCCGGCTTCACGTAGACGGCACCCCTGAGCTGACCCACCCAGGGGAATCGGCAGTCGCCTTTTCCTATCTCTCTCTCCCTACATCTTCGTCTTTATCTCTTACTATTATCTGTCCTGTCTTCTACTCTCTTCCGTTACTTCCAAACTTCCTGGCGGCTAGGGTTAACCCTGTGCAAAGAGCCTACTTTGGTCTAGGCGCATTGGGTTATAGTGGCGTTGTACGGCTGGCGTCTGCAGGTTTCAGCATTTGTAAACTTGTAGCGTCCCCTCGTTGGGCTCCGTGGTGGGTGGCCGCCAACGCTGCTGAACAACAATAAGGAAGACATGCATGGAGCATTCCCACTACTGTCTGATCGTACCGGCTTAAAGCCGGTACGCACCGATGATCTCACCAGAGAAGGATTGGCCACCCTGGTGCAGTATCTGGCCACCCCCTCCCGTAGGCATTCGTCAATTAACTCACGGCCCTCAGTCCCCACCAGCTGCGGAGCAACTTACCACGGCGGCGGTCAGATCTGCAAAGCAGCAGAGGGTGCTAGGAATCTCTGGATACGGACAGGCCACCATTGGAACTTGAACTTAGCAACGTTTAACGTTAGAACGTTATCTAGTGAGGGAAGTCTAGCTGTATTATTCGAGGAGCTAGAAGGCATTAAATGGGATATAATAGGGCTGAGTGAGGTTAGGAGGACAGATGAGGCCTATACTGTGCTACAGAATGGGCACGCCATTTGCTATCGGGGCTTGGCAGACAGAAGAGAACTGGGAGTAGGGTTCCTAATTCACAGAAACATAGCTGGCAACATAGAGGATTACTATAGCATTAATGAAAGGGTGGTAGGCATTGTAATTAAACTGAATAAAAGATACAAAATGAAGGTAGTACAGGCTTACGCACCCACATCCAGCCATGATGACGCTTCAGTTGAAAGCTTCTATGAAGACGTGGAATCGGCAATGAGTAAGGTGAAAACACAGTATACTATAGTAATGGGCGACTTTAATGCAAAGGTAGGGAAGAAGCAGGCTGGAGACCAGGCAGTAGGAGATTATGGCATCGGCACTAGAAACGCCAGAGGAGAGCTACTAGTAGAATTCGCAGAACGCAATAATCTGCGTATTTTGAATACCTTCTACCGAAAACGAGAAAACCGCAAGTGGACATGGAGGAGCCCTAATGGCGTAAATAAGAACGAAATAGACTTTATAATGACTGCACACCCAGGAGTCGTGCAGGATGTGGAAGTGGTTGGCAAGGTAAGATGCAGTAACCATAGAATGGTACGGGCTCGAATCCGCCTAGACTTGAAGAAGGAACGAAAGAAACTGATACGCAAGAAGCCAATCAATGAGCTAGCACTGAGAGGGAAAGTACAGGAATTCAGAGTGTCACTGCAGAACAGGTACTCTGCTCTTAGCGAGGAAACCAACCTTAGCGTAGATACAATGAATGATAATCTGACGAGTATCATCACGGAGTGTGCAGTGGAAGTTGGAGGCAGGGTAGCTAGACAGGACACCGGCAAGCTTTCCCAGAAAACGAAGAACCTAATTAAGAAGCATCAAATCATGAAAGTGTCAAGTACAGCAGACAAAATAGAACTGGCAGAGCTTTCGAAGTTGATTAATAGACGTAAAGTATGCGATGTAAGAAGGTATAACATGGAGAAAATTGAGCACGCTCTGAAAAACGGAGGAAGCGTCAAAGCAGTGAAGAAGAAACTTGGGATAGGCAAAAGGCGGATGTATGCACTAAGGGACAAAGAAGGCAAAATAACTACCAATATGGATAGGATAGTTAAAATAGCGGAGGAGTTTTACCGAGATCTGTACAGTAGCCGAGACAACCACGACCTTAATACTATAAGAACTAGCAGTAACCCAGACGACACCCCACCGGTAATGATAGAAGAAGTCAGAAAAGGTTTGGAGAGCATGCACAGAGGCAAAGCTGCTGGTGAGGATCGGGTAACATCAGATCTGCTGAAAGATGGAGGACAGATTGTGTTAGAAAAACTAGCCACTTTATTTACGAGGTGTCTCCTGACGGGAAAAGTACCAGAGTCTTGAAAGAACGCTAACATCATCTTAATACATAAGAAAGGAGATGACAAGGACTTGAAGAATTACAGGCCGATCAGCTTGCTCTCTGTAGTATACAAGCTTTTACAAAGGTAATTGCTAGCAGAGTAAAGAAAACATTAGAATTCAATCAACCAAAGGAACAAGCAGGATTTAGAACAGGCTACTCAACAATTGACCACATTCATACTATCAATCAGGTAATAGAGAAATGCTCAGAGTATAACCAATCACTATACATAGCCTTCATAGATTACGAGAAGGCGTTTGATTCAGTAGAAATATCAGCCGTCATGCAGACACTGCGGAATCAGGGCGTAGATGAAATATATATAAACATTCTGGAAGAAATCTACAGGGGATCAACTGCTACCATAGTGCTTCATAAGAAAGCAACAGAATACCAATAAAGAAGGGTGCAAGGCAAGGGGACACAATCTCCCCAATGCTATTCACTGCGTGCTTACAGGACGTTTTCAGAAGCCTAGAATGGGAACAGTTAGGGATAAGAGTTAATGGAGAGTACCTCAGTAACCTGCGCTTCGCCGATGACATAGCATTGCTGAGTAACTCAGGGGACGAATTGCAACTCATGATTACGGAGTTAGACAAGGAGAGCAGAAAGGTGGGTCTTAAAATTAATCTGCAGAAAACGAAAGTAATGTACAACAACCTCGGAAAGGAGCAGCGCTTTGCGATAGGTAATAGTGCACTTGAAGTTGTAAAAGACTATGTCTACTTAGGGCAGGTAATAACCGCAGAGCCTAACCACGAGATTGAAGTAACTAGAAGAATAAGAATGGGGTGAAGCACATTCGGCAGGCACTCTCAAATTATGACAAGTAGATTGCCACTGTCCCTCAAGAGGAAGTTATATAACAGCTGTATCTTGCCGGTACTTAGCTACGGAGCAGAAACCTGGGGACTCACAAAGAAGGTTCAACTTAAATTGAGGACGACGCAGCGAGCAATGGAAAGAAAAATGGTAGGTGTAACCTTAAGAGACAAGAAGAGAGCAGAGTGGATCAGGGGACAAACGGGAGTTAAGGATATCATAGCTGCAATAAAGAAGAGGAAATGGACATGGGCCGGGATGTAGCACGTAGACAGGATAACCGCTGGTCATTAAGGGTCACCAACTGGATTCCCAGAGAAGGGAAGCTGGTAGGGGGAGACAGATGGTTAGGTGGGCAGATGAGATTAAGAACTTTGCGGGTATAAATTGGCAACAGCAAGCACAGGACCGGGTTAACTGGCGGAACATGGGAGAGGCCTTTGTCCTGCAGTGGACGTAGACAGGCTGATTATGATGATGATTATGATTCACAATACATCCAGTCAAACGCTGAAGGAACTCGAGCGAGAGGCGTTTGCTAAAATTCGCACCGACCGATACGCTGTTTACGACGCCATGTTGTTTCCGACAACTGTGCAGCACGTCAGAGAACATGGAGTAAAGAAGAACTTTAAATAACTCTTAGAAAGTACTAGCGCATTTTCACGGCATGACTAAATTTGCTCTTATGTGCGAGGGGGATGATATGACGAACACGACAGGCGTGCCAGATTAATGAAGTGTTTTGGCAACGCCACGGAGTTAGCTGATGTTGAGAGTATTGCTTCACAAACAATCACAAGCTGTGGCTGTCGGCCAAGCCGTCGTCTTCTCGCGTTTGTCGTTTGCTTCGATCAATGCATGCGACGGGGATTCGCCTTCACAACGCAATGATTCCTAGATCATGTGGTTTCTGCGTCGCACGAAATACATATCAGTGGCTCGCTCTTTATTTGAATGATATTCATGCGCCTTGGTAAACGGCTGGTAATTGTCGCAAGGATGTATTCAGCCAACGTTTGCTCCAGAATTGTGATGGTTTGCATATTTCCGGTGTCAATTAATGTTACTAGGGTCATTTTATCCCGACTGCATGCCATATGATCATGGTCCATAGAGGTTTTTTAGCATTGAAGGTGGAAACATATGAATTGTTTTTAGTTCCAAGCGTAATCACGCGTACTCCTAATACGCTTCGGTTTACAAAGTACGCGCCGTTCCAGATCGTCTCAAAGTGTATCAACAGCTGCATTTCCTTGATTGAACCCATTAGACTGTTAGAGCCAATCGAAGTACACTAGAGCGCAAGCTTTATGAACCACTCACTGAAAAGTTCCTCTCAATTTGATTTCCAGTAGCGTGCAATAAATGTGCTCCCATAACCTCTTTGGTGGTAATTTTCACCAATGAGGCAAGGATCTCCTGTCGTACTTTTAAGTGGATGAGATGGGGCGCAACACATCAACATGACAAATAAGGTTGATCCTATGCCGTGCCACGTTTGATGGCACCGACCATTCAAGTAGCACATTGGTTCTTATCATACCACAAATTCCTACATGCATAATTTTACGCCGTTGACGACCAATAGAATTCTTCAATTACTCTGACTTCGAACTTATTGGATGACAAGGGTTGCCAATACCATCCACTGCGTAGAAGGGAAACAACACACGAATCTCAGAGTGCCGAAAGAAATAAAAACGCACCAGCAGTCATCAGGCAGCCCTTCATGGGCATGAATAAACTCTAAACTAGCCAGGGCACAAAAGTATATACTGCTGCTACGGCAGGTTCTAAGTAGCAACATTGTTCTTAAGAGTGGTCAAGACTACTTTTAGGATTTTCTCTTTGCCACGCCAATTTTACGCAAAATTTCGCTTCATGAATCAATTTACGAGCACTTTTCGGTGACGTAAGCAAATGTAGCAACTGCATCACCATCGCTGACATGTTCCCGGCTGTTACAGCGTGCTTTATTGCAGCGGCCGATGTGACAAGAATGGCCTCTTACGACGTGTTTTTTCGTTTCGTGAATTCACTTACGCAACAAAATTTCTTTTGCGCAAAAATGTTTTCGTAAGAAAGTTTTTTTGAATCCAGCCCCAGGGGCCGTATTCACAAAATTTAATATTGAAGCTCAAAAACGTAGAAGTCTCTAGGAACTATCACCGGCACTTAATGTGGTCACAGCGCATCAAATTTGAGCAGCATAATTGCCACGTTAAATTTCCCAAGTTTTTGTTATCGTCCCAAAACACCACACAATTCTCAGCGCGAACGGCGCCTGCAGTTTTCGAGAAGGTTCCGGACTGTAGTAGATCGTTTAGATAAAATCACGCCCACTGTGCGAACGGTACAGATTGTTCTGGAACCTACGCCACCGCCAGTGATAACGCTAGAACATTCGACAGCAAGAGTATAAATGCCGACGCGCTTCGCCGCTTGTCAGTTGTTGATCGAAGGCCGACGCTCCGTTCGCCGCTATCAGTCCGAGACTGCTATCTAAGCAAGACTACTGTTGTAATTGGACTTTCCGTTTACTGGGCACAGGTTTGCCCAAATAAACAGTTAAATCCCAACACGAAGTCTCCTGTCTTCGGCCACGTCACGACCCCGTGACATCTGGTGGAGGTGCTGCTTTGTTCATGTACCGGACGCCCCCGTCAAGCCGTGAACCCAGCCCACGTCGCGGAGAAGACACCGACGCCAACCAAGAGCAGCGAACAAGCCGCCGACAGCAAGGTCTCCCACCGGAGTACGGGCTTCTACAAGACACGGCGCGGAAGGCCAAGGCCATGACCTCTACTGCAGCGACAATGACAACCGGAGCATCCCAGCCCGCGATCGTCATTCATCAACCCAGGGAACCACCATTGTTTCATGGGTCATCGTTTGAAGACCCGGAAACCTGGCTAAAAACATACGACCGTGTGGCCGCCTTCAACCACTGGACAACGTCGTGTGTACTTCTACCTGGAAGACACCGCAAGGACCTGGCTAGAAAATCGTGAGTCCACGCTCCGAACGTGGGATGTCTTCTGCGGCGCATTTCTGCAAACGTTCGCGAGCGTCGCTAGCAAAGAGAGGGCCGCTGCTCTACTAGAGACCCGGGTTGAGTGACCAAATGAGAAGGTTGGAATTTTCACAGAGGAGATGACCCGCTTATTTCGTCACGCTGACCCAGACGTGCCTGAGAAAAAGAAAGTTCGTTTCCTCATGCGAGGGGTCAAACAGGAGCTCTTCGCGGGACTAATGAGGAATCCACCGAACACTGTCCAGAAATTTGTATCCGAGGCGACCACCATCGAAAAAAACCCTGGACATGCGCACCAGACAGTATAATCGTCGCCTGACTCCAGAATGCGCTGCTGCTCAAGCCAGTGACTCCGACGACCTGCGTGAAACTATCCGAGCGATCGTGCGGGAAAGAGCTGCGCAAACTGTTGCCTTCGGCGCAGCCTCAAGTGGATTCGATCGCGGACATTGTGCGAGAAGAAGTTCAGCAATCGCTTCAAATTCCCCACGCACCGCTGCCCGAGCCGGAAGCTATAAGATACGCCACTGCACTGCGCCACAACGCTCCTCCCCGTCCACACCAAAACGCCGCCCCATCGCACTTCCGTCGACAGACGCCACCGCCGCCACCACCCCCACCAACGTCATACCGTTCGCCAGCGGCCCAGCGCAGTGCACCGAGGAAGACTGACGTCTGGCGCACCCCTGACCACCCCCCACTGTGCTACCAGTGCGGCGAGGCCGGGCACACTTACCGCCGTTGCCAGTACCGACAGATGGGACTGCGTGGCTTCGCCGTCGATGCACCACGTCCGCAGCCAAGGGAACGGCCACGTGACATCACCGACTACCTGACAGGAACTCAATGGACACCCCGAAGTCCATTCCCGTTCGCCGTCGCCCAGCCGCCGCATGTCACCGCACCCCCGGCAGTACTCCGGCCCAACACGGGGCCGGTCTCCTAGCCCGTATCCGGGAAACTAAGGGCAGCGACCAGTGGAGGTGCGGTTGCTGTGCGACGAACTACCGAAGATCCTTCGACGAGGACGACGCCGCGACGGAGCTTTCCGAACACAATGCCAACCAGGCAAAGCCCTGAAGGCGAAAGCTCACTTACTGGAGGTGGCCTGACGACGCAACATGGAAGCAGCGGATCAAGCCGACGCAGCCGTCACCCGACGCCACGCCCTAACTGTAATGCGAGACGGCGAACTAGCGACATCGGCGTTCTTATCGACGGCCACAGTGTGACCGCTCTCGTCGATACTGGATCCGACTATGCTGTCATCAGTGGGTCGTTCGCCGCGAAGTTAAAGAAAGTTAGGACAGCTTGAAAAGGCCCTGAGATCCGCACAGCTGGACGTCATCTCGTAACGCCTGCAGGAATCTGCTCAGTGAGAGTCACCATTAACGGCCGTATTTATCCTACAGACTTCGTAGTCCTACAGCGTTGCTCGAGAGATGTCATCCTTGGCATGGACTTCTTATGCCACCATGATGCTGTCATCAACCTAAAAACAAAGTCGATAACGTTATCCACAGATGAAGCACTACCAACGCGCACGCCGTCAGGACACCATGCCTTGAATGTGCTGGAAGAACAAGTCACCAATCCGCCTCGCTCAAGCGTCATTATTTCAGTCGGCGCTCCTAAATCACCTGACTTGGAAGGCGTCGTTGAAGGCAGTCAGCATCTGTTGGTCACCCGAAATATTTGCGTCGCAAGAGGAAATCAGAGCTGCGGTGCAAACATGTGAACAAAGGAACAACGGTCGCATACATCGAAGAAATTGTCGAAGCCACCAGTGCTTTCGCCCTCGCCGATTTTGCGGAACCTGCTCAGAGGAACCAAGCCCCTCCCATAGCTTTCAACGTCAATCCCAGACTTCCGAACGATAAGCAAGAACAGTTCAAGGCCCTGCTCCTGCAATACGAAGATTGCTTTTCGTCGTCATCGAAAATTAAGCAGACCCCAATCACGAAACATCGCATCATAACCGAAGAAAATGCCAGACCACTCCGTCAGAGTCCGTACAGGGTTTCGACGCGACAACGTGAGGCCATGAAGAGACAAGCTGATGAAATGCTGCGGGATGACATTATCCAGCCTTCCAAGAGTCCATGGGCTTCCCCCGTGGTGTTAGTAAAAAAAAGGATGGGACCCTACGTTTCTGCGTCGATTATCGCCGCCTGAACAAAATCACAAGAAAGGACGTGTATCCTCTCCCACGAATAGACGACGCACTTGATCGGCTCCATAACGCCAAGTACTTTTCGTCAATGGATCTCAAGAGTGGCTATTGGCAAAACGAAGTCGAGGAAAGAGATCGAAAGAAGACGGCGTTTATAACACCGGACGGCCTCTTCGAGTTTAAGGTGATGCCCTTCGGCCTTTGCTCAGCGCCTTCAACTTTTCAACGCGTTATGGATACAGTACTGGCAGGATTGAAGTGGCAGGCTTGCCTTGTCTACTTGGACGTCGTCGTCGTGTTTTGGCTTGAAGCTTGAAGCTGTACTTCAAGCCATCAAGACGTCCGGACTCACACTGAAGCCAGAAAAGTGCAGATTTGCGTATGAGGAGCTCTTGTTTCTGGGACACGTTATCAGCAAGTCTGGAGTTCGTCCCGATCCACGGAAAACAGCCGCCATCGCCGACTTCCCACCGACCACTGACAAGAAGGCCGTGCGCCGATTTCTGGGCCTGTGCGCCTATTATAGGCGGTTCGTGAAAAACTTAGCCCGCATCGCCGATCCACTCACTAACCTTACCAAGGCCGACGTGGTGTTCAACTGGGAAACGCCACAGGAACACGCTTTCCAGGAGCTTAAACATCGCCTCCAGACGCCTCCGTTACTTGCCCATTTCGACGAATTCGCCGAGACAGAAATACATACTGACGCAAGCAGCGTAGGTCTTGGCGCCGTTCTTGTGCAAAGGGCTGGCGGACTTGAAAGGTTTATTAGTTACGCCAGCCGATCGCTATCCAAAGCAGAAGCAAATTATTCCACAACAGAAAAGGAGTGCCTCCACATCATCTGGGCTACGTCGAAATTTCACTCCTACCTCTACGGCATGCCCTTCAAAGTTGTGAGCGACCACCACGCCTTGTTTTGGCTAGCCACCTTGAAGGACCCTTCAGGTCGCCTCGCACGATGGAGCCTGAGACTTCAAGAATATGACATTACTGTCAATTACAAGTCCGGCGAGAAACACTCCGACGCCGACTGTCTCTCTCGTGCGCCTGTCGACCAACCACCACACGACGACCCGGATGACGACTACTTCTTGGGAACGATAACTACCGACGACTTCGCTGAACGACAGAGGGCCGACCCGGAACTTAAGGTCCTAATAGAATACCTCGAAGGCAGGACCGTCGAAGTCCCGAAGGTGGCGCACTTGCGTCGTTCTTCCTGCGAAACAGTCTTCTACAAAAGAAAAACTTTTCACCGCTTCAAGCTACGTACCTCCTTGTGGTGCCTTAAGCTCTGTGACCAGAACTCCTGCAGGCCCTGCATGACGATCTGACGGCAGGGCACCTCGGTGTTTCTCGCACGCTCGCCAGGATACAAGAAAGGCACTACTGGCCACGTCTTACCACCGACGTCACTCGTTATGTGAGGACATGCCGGGACTGTCAGCGACGCAAGACACCGCCGACAAGGCCAGCGGGACTTCTGCAGCCAATAGATCCACCTTGCCGACCTTTCCAGCAGATTGGTATGGACCTACTGAAGCCGTTCCTGACGCCGGCTTTCGGAAACAATTGGATCGTGGTAGCTACTGACTACCTCACCCGCTACGCCGAGACAAAAGCCCTGCCAAAAGGCAGTGCATCCGAGGTAGCTAAGTTCTTCGTCGAAAATATCGTCCTACGTCACGGCACCCCGGAGGTCCTTATCACCGACAGTGGAACGGCATTCACTGCCGACTTAACTCAAGCGATCTTGACATACAGCCGAACAAACTACCGCCGGACGACAGCGTACCACCCACAGACCAACGGCCTCACCGGGCGGCTTAACAAGACAATCGCCGACATGCTGTCAATGTACGTCGATGTCGAACACAAGACGTGGGACGCCATTCTTTCATATGTGACCTTCGCATACAACACGGCGGTGCAGAAGACGACGAAGATATCTCCATACAAATTGGGCTACGGAAAGAGCCCGGCGACGACGCTCGATGCCATGTTACCCAACGTCACGACAAAGAAAACCTCGATGTGAGCGAGTACCTTCAACGCGCCGAAGAAGCCCGACAACTTGCGCGTCTCCGTATCAAGAATCAACAGACGACCGACAGCCACCTTTACAACCTTCGACGACGCTTCGTGGAATACCAGCCCGGTGAACGTGTTTGGGTGTGGACGCCGATACGCCGACGTGGACTAAGTGAAAAGCTTCTGCGACGGTACTTCGGACCGTACAGGGTGGTTCGACGTCTCAGCCCACTTCATTACGAGGTTGTCCCCGACGGCTTCACGAACTCTCAACGACGCCGATCGCGACCTGAAGTCGTACATGTCGCGCGCCTCAAGCCGTTTCATGCGCGTTAACAAATTGAAACTGTGGTTTTTTGTATTATAGTTGTATCGTAATTTATTCATTGTACTTTCTTGAATTATTATTGTACTTTCATTTTTAGTTAAAGCATCAGGACGATGCCTTTTTTCAGAAGGGGGCAATGCCACGTTCCATTTCCCAAGTTTCTGTTATCGTCCCCAAAACACCACACGATTCTCAGCGCGAACCGCGCCTGCAGTTTTCGAGAAGGTTCCGGACTGTAGTAGATCATTTTGATAAGATCCCGCCCACTGTGCGAACGGTACAGATTGTTCTGGAACCTACGCCACCGCCAGCAATAACGCTAGAACATTCGACAGCAAGAGTATAAATGCCGACGCGCTTCGCCGCTTGTCAGTTGTTGATCGAAGGCCGACGCTCCGTTCGCCGCTATCAGTCCGAGAATTCTATCTAAGCAAGACTAGTGTTGTAATTGGACTTTCCGTTTACCGGGCACCGGTTCGCCCAAATAAACAGTTACATCCCAACACGATGTCTCCTGTCTTCGGCCACGTCACGACCCCGTGACAATATCTTGATGACGTCAGTTCGCAAGGTTCTTTATGAGATGTACACTGGTGTGACGACGAAGCCACGCGATATTTCAACAGCGCAAACGTCACAACTCGTCTACAGCGTCAGTGAGTTTAATTTGTCCGTATAAAGTTTTAGTGGCAGTACGAATTTCGATTAGAAGTCAAGTACAGGTACGAAAAACCAGCTATTTTACGAATAGTTCTGGACATGATGTGAGCAGTTTTTCTTGTTGCTTCAGAAACGAAGAGGAGCCAGAGACGTTTTGAAATGCCCCTTTTATCGAACCGTATGTGCTTCAGAGACCCCACCTCTTGAATGTTGAAGCCATTGGACACGTCAATGTTTAAGAAAAGCTTTTAATGCTTGTCTTAGCTAGGTAAAGTCGCGGCCACATCTGTGTAAAGCGCTCGAGCAGCCGGTTTTTCGCTCTGCGGGCCAAAACCTTCAGGCAGTTTCGGGCTCTGAAGTGGTGTATCAGGAACATGTACGGCTGACCACGTAAGAGCCTGATGCTGACCCGAGGTTTCGCTCCGCTGAGCAAAAACCGGCTCTTCACGTGTTTTACTCAGACGTGGCCGCGGCTGTAAATGTTTTGTAGAAAAATGTTTCTTATACGTTCATTGACAATGAACCACTGGTAAATGGTTTATATGCGTAGCACGCCGTTATAGAGGTGTACAGCATTGGCGACGTGACCTAGTTGGTTATGCATCGCGCTGAAAAGTGAGGTTTCGCCGGTACGAATGCTCGGTGCGCGTGTCTTGCAATGTCTCATCTGATTCATATTCGTCGTGGTTTATATATATATATATATATATATATATATATATATATATATATATATGACGTATCAAGCGATGGGTAGTAGAGGCAGAGAAGGAAGAAGTCACGGAATGGAATAAACTTGGGGTATGAGCCACGCCACGTCTCCCATTCATCATAGCGTCACACGAGTCGACAAGATGAAGACCTCGCAACCACTTCATCGCCCGGCCATCATCATCGAAGACCTCACCGAGACGCAGTGACCGAACGCGGACACAGAAGAACGCAGACCACCAAGATCACCAAGCATCATGACAGCAGCGTCAGATGACCTTCCCATTCCCAAGTACACTGGAGCAGCGGACGATGGACCCGTGCAGAATTGGTTCTCCCTGTACGAGCTCCATGCTACCGCTGCATCTTGGTCGGAACGGGAGATGATCATAAACTTCACCGACTACATCTCAGGTGAGGCATTCAAATTTTACCTCACCCACATCTTCGAGAACGATGAGTCTTGGAAAAAGATCAAAGAAGAAATGATCATTCGTTTCAAAGAATACGATGAAGACCTGTTCATACCTCATCAGCGGAAGGCTTTTCAACTGGCCCATCACAGTTACGCGAAGTCTTCCCGCAGTAAGCCTATTTTCCAAACGAGACCTCAGAGAAAATATACCACCATTGTACCATCATATGACTCTTCCGAAAAAAACGTCACGCATTCGAACACCGACTGGTAACTTGCACGTCGCAACAGACAAGGTAAAGCCTCCGTATACCGAAAGGAATTTAGACAATTTCGGCAAAAAACTAAACCTAAAGCCGGCTTTCCCAAGAACAACGAAATCGGCATTTTCAACGTGCTCACTGCACCACAACATTTCACAATTTTACTGAACCACCTGAATTCCTTGATGTTTCGTGTCACACACAAGGCCCACACGATTTCGAGCGTGCGACGGAATTCACGCGTGACGAGCTAGTGAATCCTCACAATACTAGCCCCTACCCTGACGTTCCGGACAAGGGTCGTTCGACAGACATTGTCAGCCTAACTACGCTGCAAAAAGTAAAACATACGCCATCAGAACCACCTGAAGCCATGTCTGTTGTGCTCTCATCGTCAAGTGATAACACACATGTGAGTCAAAGCACTGCAGGAATTTCGAATCCACCAACGCCGGCGCATTGTCAACTGACAGAAGCATTTACAATCAAAGATGACTCACAACCATCTTGGGAGCGTCCTCATCTGCCTGTCACGCTGCTTTCATCGCAGGACAAGCCTAGCAGTACAGTGTCGACTACCGGCAATCTACTGATCACATCACAATCTAAAGAAAAGCGGACTCATGTTCCTGAAAGGGGCCCATCTGACGAACTTTCACAAGAAGACGAGCAATTTCAACAAAGGCAACTCCACGAACTCCAAGAACTGCAACGGCTACTCGAACAAGAACAACGATCAAGTGAAACCTCCTCACGAGTACACTTGTGGCTGAAAGATCATCAGAGAGAGCATCAATTAAAGAAGCAAAGACGAAGTCGATGCCTAAGCCATCTTCGCAGAAAGCAACGTCGACAAAGTTTTTTGCACCAGTTCTCAACGCCGTGTCTACGATTCAACAAACTGCGAGAAGACCACAAAAAGCTACGAAAGAGACGTGCAGCTACCACATGTGCAATGAAGGAACAAAGGCATCATGCCATCAGCTTCGGTTCTCGCACATGCAGGCTGCAAGCACTCGTTCTGTCTCAGCCACGACACAGAAAGCAGCGTCTACGACAGAGAACTTCGTGCCTACGACATCCGACTCTCAAATGCTACAAGTACTTCGACCCTTGTTCATTCATGTTGAGAATCGCTGTGTCATCAGTAATTTCTACGTTCAAGGCGTGCTTCAGTTGGCCAGAACGCAACAGTCAACCTCGCCAACCAAAGTTGTCATAAAATTCATCGGACTGCTCAATCGGCCTTGAAGATTTCGTGAGAATGTGGAACTCTGTCTGGACTTGAAACTGTGAATTTGGGCATTGTTTTGTTCATTCACTTCTTTAATTTGTTATAGTTTGTAACCAGTGCCATCATTCGGGGGAGGGGGAATTGTGTGACGTATCAAGCGATGGGTAGTAGAGGCAGAGAAGGAAGAAGTCACGGAATGGAATAAACATGGGGTATGAGCCACGCCACGTCTCCCATTCATCATAGCGTCACACACACATATATATATATATATATATATATATATATATATATATATATATATATATATATATATATATATTGTGGCAAAGCCTTTGAACAGTGGGTCGTCCTCTTCAGCGCCTTCTAGTGGGTCGCTCTTTTCTTAAGAAGAAGAGCAGCTCGTGCAGACAGTCGATCCCCGCATTGAGTGTCGCTGTCGTGAATCATCGCTGAGTGTCCGCCAATAAACCGCTTAACAATTTTGTGGAGAGTGTTTGGAGTGCTGTGCCCTTAAACACCTTCGGTCAGCATTCGATGCCCTTGGAGCTTCGATCCCGTACCGTGCCTCCAACCATGTACCAAGACGCCGCCCAGCAAACGCTTCCTCCTACGTCGACGCTATGTCCCGGTGTCCCCCGCATCCGCGACCCTCCTGTATTCACCGGAGCGGATGGCACCAATGTCGAGGACTGGCTGGCCATGTACGAACGCGTGAGCGTCCCCAACCATTGGGACGAGGCAGGTAAACTCGGCTACCTGTTTTTCTATCTCGCGGGTGTGGCCGGCATGTGGTACAACAACCACGCGTCTGATTTCCCGACATGGTCCGCTTTTAAAACCGCTGTCGTCGACGTGTTCGGCCGCCCGGCCGTTCGTAAGCTGCAAGGTGAACAGCGTTTACATGAACGAGCCCAGCAGACCGGTGAGTCCTTCACAAGTTATATCGAGGACATACTTGACTTGTGCAAGAAAGTCAACCTGAACATGTCAGAGGCTGACAAAATCACGCATGTTCTAAAAGGCATCGCCGACGATGCGTTCACCATGCTCCTGGCAAAGAACCCCCGCACTGTGGCAGAAGTCATCATGTTATGCCAAAGTTACGACGAGCTGCGGCGGCAGCGCTTGATGACCCGTCGCCCGCCACCACGTGATGCTGATCTCTCGGCCTTGTCAGCAGTTCCTGACCACGCAACCTTGCTCGCCGAAATCAAGTCGTTCGTGCGTGAGGAAGTTGCCCGCCAGGTCTCTCTACTGGCTTTTGCTTCCCCACAAGAAGCTCAACAGCCATCAAGTACACTTCTACCTCCGCTCCGCCGAGCCATTCAGCAGGAAATCGCGGAGGTCGTCCCTGAATACCACCAGCCACCTCCTGCATCTGTACCACTCAGCTACGCCCAAGGTGTTGCGAGGCCGCACCCACCGATTTCTGTCACTGTTCCCTTAAATTACACTGAAACCATCGCGAGGCCCCAGGCCTTTGGAGAACCTGTCTCGCCTACATACGCCGGCGTCACCCACGTGCCCCGAGTGCCGCCTACCATGCACTTATATGAGCAGCCGGCTCGCCAATCGCGTTCTGCGACATGGATGCGACCAGAAAACCAATGGCGCACTGCTGACAATCGCCCCATCTGCTTTGCTTGCGGTTGCGTCGGTCATGTGGCATGATATTGCAATCGTGTGCAGCAACCGCAGGTCGCCTCCAACTTTCACAGCCAGTCAAGCCGCTCTTATGACCAACCGCCGCCTATGTCACCGTCATCCCGCCCCGTTCCGTCTACCCGCCGTTCACCATCTCCACGACGTCGCTCACTATCGCCGATGCGGCCACGTCCACTCGAGGGCGACCAGAAAAACTAGTTGTCGCAGTCCACGAGGCAAGGGCTGCGACGCTGTCGAACTGCGGAAGCCCTCAGGAAAGCCCGTCGAACGTGATAGACGTGCTTGTGGATGGCGTTCGTGCATCTGCCCTTGTAGATACTGGAGCTGACGTATCCGTGATGGACGAAAAATTTAGCCGATTACTGCGCAAAGTGACCACGCCGCTTTGCGGACTCTCCCTCCGTACAGCCAGCGCCCAAAGCATTCACCCTACAGCGATGTGCACAGCCCGCCTTATGATTCAGGACGTGATGTATGCGGTCGAATTCATCATAATTTCTTCATGCTCTCAGGACGTCATCCTAGGATGGGATTTTCTCTCCCGCCACGACGCCGTCATTCATTGCGCACCAGAAGAAATAGAACTCGCGCCATTCTCTTCTTTGACGCCGGCCGACAGTTCATTCACTGCAAGCAAGTTACCCGTCAGAGACGACACTCAAGTGCCTGCAAACTCGTCCGTTGCGGTGTCGCTCTACTGCGCAAGCCTTTCTGACACCGCTGCACTCCTCTCGCCATCTCATCGTGTTTTCATAAGAAAAAGCTTGCTGGTTCCTTTCGCGACCGTGCAACTCACTCACGGCAGCACCACTATTTTTGTTGTGAACTCGTCTCCGTACAGCGTTACGTTGGTGCGAGGAGAATGTCTCGGCAGCGTGGAAACCATCGAAGACGCGCAAGTTATGGATCAACCCGATGACATGCACTGCTCAAGTTCCTGTACGCTTGGTGCTGTTTCGACATCTGCTTCATTATCCGATGATATATTCGGTCCCTGCATACCCGATGACCTTACGCAGGGCCAGCGTTCCCAGCTTCTGGGCCTGTTGGAAGAATTCCGCTCTTCTTTTGATGTCGCTCAACCTTCTCTCGGCCGCACATCCACCGTTACGCATCGCATCGACACAGGCGCACAGCCATCGCTGCGGCAACGTCCATATCGCGTATCTCCCACAGAACGCCATGTAATCAACGAGCAAGTCGACGACATGCTTCGCCGCGATGTTATTCGCCCCTCTAGCAGCCCCTGGGACTCTCCTGTCGTTCTCGTCACGAAGAAGGACGGTTCTGTGCGGTTCTGTGTGGACTACCGACGCCTCAACAAGATCACTCGTAAGGACGTGTATCCGCTACCGCGGGTAGATGACGCTATTGACAGCCTGCAAGGAGCAGAATTCTTTTCATCCCTCGATTTGCGCTCAGGGTACTGGCAAGTACCTATGGCTGAGGACGCTCGACCAAAGACCGCTTTTGTCACCCCCGACGGCTTGTACGAGTTCAACGTTATGCCGTTTGGGCTGTGCAATGCGCCCGCCACCTTTGAGCGCATAATGGATACAGTTCTGCGTGACCTGAAATGGCACACGTGCCTGTGCTACCTCGATGACGTCGTCGTTTTCGCTCCTGACTTCTCGACGCACCTTCAACGCCTTCGGCATGTTTTAACGCGTCTGAGAAACGCCAGTCTGCAACTGAACCTAAAGAAGTACCACTTTGCAGCTCGGCAGCTGACAATACTCGGCTACGTCGTGTCGAAGGACGGAATTCTCCCTGATCCAGCCAAGCTTCGGGCCGTGACCGAGTTCCCCAAGCCGACATCCGTGAAGTAACTGCGCAGTTTCGTAGGACTGTGTTCCTACTTTCGGCGCTTCATTCGAAACTTCGCGACTATCATATCGCCGCTGACGAAGCTTCTCGGAAGTAACGGGCCTCTCCATTCGTGGTCATCACAGTGCAACGACGCTTTCAGAACACTTCGTCGTTTGTTGACGTCGCCTCCCATACTCCGCCACTACGACCCTACGGCCCCTACAGAGGTACACACGGATGCCGGTGGTGTCGGCCTCGGCGCTGTCCTTGCGCAGCGCAAACCAGGGTTCTCGGAATATGTCGTGGCGTACGCGAGCCGTACGCTTACTAAAGCCGAGACTAATTACACAGTCACCAAGAAAAAATGTTTGGCAATCGTCTGGGCCCTTGCAAAGTTCCGACCTTATTTGTATGGTCGCCCATTTGATGTCGTCACCGACCACCACGCACTATGCTGGTTGTCGTCATTGAAAGATCCCTCAGGCCGTCTCTTCCGGTGGGCACTTCGCCTGCAAGACTATCATATCCGCGTGCTGTACCGCAATGGAAGGCAACATGCTGACGCCGACGCCCTGTCGCGCTCTCTCTTGCCTGACGACAATGCCAACAACTCAGTGTCTCACCTTGCCATTTCTTCGATTAGCATTCATGCCATTGCTACTGAACAGCGCAAGGATCAATGGATTGCCTCGCTGATAGACTTGCTGACTGATCCATCCACTCCATCCACTCGCGCTTTGCGTCGTCAAGCCCACCATTTCGCCGTTCGCGACGACCTCCTCCATCGACGCAATTACAACGGTGACGGCCGCCAGTGGCTACTAGTCATACCTCGCAGTCTGCGCTCTGATATATGCGAATTCTTTCATTCTGATTCGCAGTGTGCGCACTCCGGGGTATCGAAGACTTACCAACGCATTCGCCAACGGTACTTTTGGCGTGGCATGTACCGCTACGTGCAGAAATTCGTTCGCTCCTGCATAGAATGTCAGCGCCGCAAAACTTCAACGCACCTGTCACCGGTAGGTCTGCAACCTCTACCTTGCCCTGCCAGGCCGTTTGGGCGCGTTGGCATCGATTTGTATGGGCCACTTCCACTAACGTCGGCTGGTAACCGCTGGGCCATTGTTGCTGTGGACCACCTCACGCGATACGCCGAAACGGCCGCTCTTCCCGCGGCTACAGCGAGCGATGTGGCCTCCTCTCTGCTCCAACGATTCATTCTGCGACACAGCCCACCCCAGGAACTGCTCAGTGACCGAGGCCGTGTTTTCCTGTCTGAAGTCGTTCAAGCCATTCTCAAAGAGTGCAACGTTGTTCACCGCAAAACTGCTGCTTGCCACCCGCAGACGAATGGCCTCACAGAACGCTTCAA
This sequence comes from Rhipicephalus annulatus, assembly GCA_013436015.1. Lineage (NCBI taxonomy): Eukaryota > Metazoa > Arthropoda > Arachnida > Ixodida > Ixodidae > Rhipicephalus > Rhipicephalus annulatus. The sequence continues at coordinate 333,129 of WOVY01004756.1, forward strand.
CCGTACGCTGGGCGACATGCTCTCCAAGTACGTCGCCGGCGATCACACAAATTGGGATTCCATTCTACCCTTCGTCACCTACGCATATAATACCGCCCCTCAGAGCACTACTTGCTTTTCACCTTTCTTTTATTATATGGAAGGCACCCGTCGCACACCATCGACACGATACTTCCGTATAGGCCAGATCCGTCTGAGTGGGCACCTATTTCTGCTACAGCCAAGCTTGCTGAAGAGTGTCGAGAGCTTGCAAAGACCTTTACTGCGCATGATCAAGAGCGGCAAAAAAGCATTCGCGCTGATGCCAGTACTACTGCGCCCACATTCCTCCCTGGAGCGCTCGTCTGGCTCTCGATCCCTACTACTGCAACTGGCCTATCTTCAAAACTATTGCCCAAATACGAAGGCCCCTACCGTGTTGTCAAATGCACTTCCCCAGTCAACTACTTGATTGAACCCATCGAGCAATCTTCAGAAATGCGTCGTCGAGGACGCGACATTGTTAACGTGGAGCGCCTCAAGGCCTACCATGACCCGCTCATTGTAACCAGCTGTTAGGTCGCCAGGCGGCTCCCTTTTCGTACCCGGGGTAGTTGTGGTAAAGCCTTTGAACAGTGGGTCGTCCTTTCAGCGCCTTCTAGTGGGTCGCCCTTTTCTTAAGAAGAAGAGCAGCTCGTGCAGACAGTCGATCCCCGCATTGACTGTCGCTGTCGTGAATCATCGCTGAGTGTCCGCCAATAAACCGCTTAACAATTTATATATATATATATATATATATATATATATATATATATATATATATATACATATATTATGAGCGAGACAGAGAACAAGAGACAACACCCGATCCTGGGCCAGCTGTTCTTATTCTGCCTTATTCTTCCTTTTTCTCTACCTTCTCTTAGCTGCCCACGCGCCCGAGCCCCCGCGTCTTTCTTCGTCTTGACACTCGGCCATGACTGCGCACGCGCGGAGCTGGCGGCAAAGATTCTGGTGGGTGGGCTTGGCTGCATCATGTTGGTCAGCCCGGACCACAATGCAATATGGAGCGTTGGTCTGGGGGATTCGTCTCTGGTGGACGGCACTGGCTGCCTCGAGCTGGTCGCTCTTTTGCACGCCACGATGTCTCTTGAAAAATAGCTGTGGACTCAGGCGGCCAGCACTGGCTGTCCTGTTGCGGCCGACGCTCTCGGCTGTGCCTCGATTTGGTCCCGATATCTGCCAAAGGTAGATCAGGAGGTTGATATACTGGCTGAATCTCGGAGGTCGGCCTTAGCCACGCTGACTTGGTGCCAGAGTCTTCCACAAGTCTATCGGGAAGTCGAGTCCGGCTGCTGCCTGCATTTTGAGCGCCAACTTTCGCCTCATCATCTTGGTCAGTGACACCAGCAGTAGTTATTTTCGGCTCTACCAGCGCCATCACCGTGGGCGGTTCAAGCATCGGCGATGCTGGTGTCTCCACTTGCCTCAGTAAAGCTGATATTGTGCCTGGCTTCTCTAACTGAGCTGTATGAGAACTTGAATCAGCCTCTTCCACTGACATGACGGCGTCGCGTACTGGCACGGGTACTGAGAGCAGCAGTGGCGTGTCGCGCCTGCGTCTGACGTCATTCGTAGGACAGGCGGAGAAGCTTTCTGCCACGTGGATGGAGGGCTCCAAGGAACCTTCGAGGTGTTGCTCCACTTCAGCTCGGTGTGCGAACGGTGTTGCGTTGGTGAAGGGCAATGCAGCACAGTCGAGATGATTCTCTGCGGCTGTTTCGTTGGAGCAACGCCCTTCAAGAGGTCCGACTTCGGTAGCGGCCTCTTACCGCAGTGCACTTCCTTCGGGTAGCAGCCTCTGGCCGCCGTGAACTTGCTTCGGGAACTTCTCGTGTGGTAAGCTGCAGCGCACAGCTGCAGCCTCAAGGTGGAAAGCCTCTGAAGCTTGCTATTCGATACCGACCAGTTTGGACGGGGTGGTGGTGGAGAGGTGGTAAGGATTACGACCGAAAGCAGGTATGAGCTTGCAGCTCCACTCCGCCCATGACTGCTGCTTCTAGCCTTCATACCGATGCCATGCCGCTGCACCTTCCCGAAGATGGTCTAGAGCCACGGTTCATTTTTTTATTTTCTCTCCAAGCCTCGCGCATTGCTATCGCGTTGACGTTTTCCACCCAGCTGTCGGCGTCGTTCTGGACCCCATGAAATTCCGGTAGTTCGCAGACGGCTGGTGATTGTGAAGTGGCAGGTGGCAACGCAGAGATCACCGACGCGAAGCAGTCGAGCTGGTGTGGGAGCTCGATCAGAGAAGACCGAAGCTCCCTGCGTTGCCCCAGTGTGCTTGCATCAAGGTCGTATGAGGCAGCTACATCCAACATACAAATTACGGTACACCGTAATTGTATGTACCGTAATTGTATGTACCGTAATTGTACCGTAATTCGTACAAATTACGGTACACAAAAACTAACTTACCAAATTCCCCACTTTCTTAATGAACACCCCACTGTGATGGCATTAATTGAACAAAGTTCCTCCATTTATGTTTTCAAAAAGAAGATACACACATTCCTTCTAAAAACTCAAACAGATTCTCATACCTCTTTCGATTCATTTTATTTTATGTAACTTTTATGTGCTGCTGTGACTTTATGAATTTTTTTGCTTTTGTCTGCCTGTTTGTTTGTGCGTAAATAGTCTCTTATTATTTCTTTATGTGCTAATTCATAATTGCTGTTCATTTCTTTGTCAATACTGGCTTGATGTAAAAAAAAAAAAAAAAAAAAAATTGTAAATGTTTTTTGATATTGTATGTATCTCAATTTCAATTTTTGTACTGCTATATATAACCTGTTTATGTATGTGTGTACATAGGGGGTTGGCGCTTTGTCAGGCTTTCTTTGCCTTTACGCCGATCCCCTAGGCAAACTGTGTATACGGGTTGTCTGAAATAAATTCAAATTCAAATTCAAATTCAAATTCAACATCGCGTTAATGTCACACAATGCTGACAATATTGTAGGAGCTCGCTCGGTGATCAACGCTGTCAGTTCGCTAGTCTTGACACGGAGTAGCACGATAGTACGCCGCAGGTCCGCGGAGCTGTCGGGTGTTAAGCCTGAAGAGTCAGTGGTCGTGGTCGTTGAGTAAGTAGCAATTGCGGCACTCACCCCGTTGAGGTCGACGAGCAGGGAAGCCTGGACGGCATTCCGTGGCGGCTCGTTTGTTGAAAGAGTACCGAAACAGAAATGTAGGCCGTGGGAAGCTTGAACAGCATTCCCAAAGGACAGGAGCCCGTGCGTATTACGGCCACGAAGTGGTAGCATAGTGTCCATTGTGTGATGCTCTGGTGCCACAGAGGAGGCATGGACACCATCCACTGATGGTCCGATGGGCAGCTGAAGTAGCGGCCCGGTTGTTGACTCCATCGCCAAAGAAGCGTGAACGGCGTTCCTGGGTGGAGAAGCCCGCACTGCCGACGAACCACGAAGACACGTACTGATGGCTTCCCGCAGAGGGCTCACTTGTCGGCTTGCGCTGAGGGCTGAACCATAGGCAAGGACGCGTGGACGGCGACACTTGTGAAATGGTAACGGTAACGTGTACTGCAGCCGCCGAGGAGGCCTTGACGCCGTCCCCGAACCGTGGTGGCGGTGGCGGCAGGTGAACAGCTGCCGAGGAGGCCTTGACGCCGTCCTCAATCGGCATTTATCGCGGCTGGCCTGGAAGACGAAGCCGGGACGTAGGACGTCTTCTTCGTCGAGTGCGCCATTGTAATGAGCGAGACAGAGAACAACAGACAACACCCGATCCTGGGCCAGCTGTTCTTATTCTGCCTTCTTCTTTTTTCTCTACCTACCCTAGCTGCCCACGCGCCCGAGCTCCGGCGTCTTTCTTCGCCTTGACAATATATATATATATATATATATATATATATATATATATATATATATATATATATATATGTGACGCTATGATGACTGGGTGACGTGGCCTGGCTCATACCCCATGTTTATTCCGTTCTGACTTCTTCCTTCTCTACTTCTACTACAAGTCACTGCCTTCCTACCTCACAGGATTCCCCCTCCTCCCGAAAGAATGCGCAAGTTACAATCAACAAAACAACAAAAAGCATAAAGTGAAGAATGTCAAAATGCGCGGTAGTTCGATTTCAGGAGGGAGTTTCTTAAGTCGCATAAAAGCTTCACAGTATAGGGCAGCAGTCTGGTTAACGCAGGAGTTCTGGTGGGCGAGGCTGATGGTTGCGTCCTCGATAACACAAGAATGATTTGGACGTGGAGACAGCGGAAATCGCAGCCGGCATTCTTGTGAAGAACAAACGATGTTCGAACACCTTGCAGAATGGACAGTTCAGATATCGTAGGCATCAAATTCTTCGTCGTGGCACAGGTCGTGCAGGCAGCTTGCGTGCACGTTGATCGAGGTTGATTGGGCGCTGCCTGCGTTTTCTGCCGAGTACAAGGGGTGCTTTTGTGGCATTTGGAAGTTTTTCTATGGCGATGTCGCAGATGGTTTGACGGAAGGCACATTCTTGATCTTTGGTGGAGAATGTATACACGACGATGGGCCTTTTTGCAATGTTCTTCAAGCCCTAAGAGTGCACTCGATGAAGTTTTGTTTCGCCGTTGACAATGTTGAAGTATGCGTTGACGTTGTAATTTCTTCGTTTTGTCAACTTGCTTGTGGTGTGACATTGATCGTGTTGCGCCAGGATTCTTAGCGAGTCCTCCGCAGTCTTCTACGACGCCAACAAATGCAACCGTTTCCGGCGCAAGATAATGTGCTGGGTTTGATGCCCTTGAATCTTCTGTATTTAAAAACCGTTCATTGTTGGTCGTTGCCTGAAGCGTACTTATGTCATCAGAAGTCACACCTGCGGTTTTGTTTTCATTATATGCAGTGAGGTTGTATACTGGATTCACGTCGCTTCGATCTTGTGATTGATGAACACTCGACGCCTCTGCAGAACACTTTTCTTCACAAGATGCTGATTGTGAATGCTTCTGTCTCTGTGTAACTGTTGAGCTGAATACTTTGAGCAAATGAGATTCCTGTGAACAATCGTTGTCTGGGTTGGTTTCGTGCGGATTTACTAACTCGTCATGCGTAAATGCTACGATCTTGTGAGGTACTTCATCAGGTTTATCAGTAAAGTTGATGACAGGAGATGGAACTGCTGAGCTGAATACTTTGAACGAATGATGTTTCTGTGAACATTCGTTGTCTGGTTTGGTTTCATGTGGATTTACTAACTCGCCATGCGTAAATGCCGTCACGCGTCCGAAGCCGTGTGGGCCATATGTGCGACACGAAGCATCAAGTGATTCGGGTTGTTCAGTAATACCTGAAGTATTATGGTGCCGTAAATACAATGGAAATGCCGATTTATTTGCCCGTGAAAAAACCAACCGTAAGTTCGGTCTTTTGGCAAAATGGTCTACATTCCTATCGGCATACGGTGGCATTACCTTCTCTGCTGCGACGTGCAAGTCCCTAGTTGGTGTTGTAATACATGAAGTGTATTTGGACGAGTCATATGATGGTACAATGGTGGAATATTTTCTCTGAGGTCTCGTTTGGGAAATAGGCTTACTGCGGGAAGACTTTGCGTAACTCTGATGGGCGAGTTGAAAAGCTTTCCGCTGATGGAGTATGGACAGTTCTTCATCGTATTCCTTGAAACGGCTGATCATTTCTTCTTTGATCTTTTTCCAAGACTCATCGTTCTCGAAGATGTGGGTGAGGTAAAACTTGAATGCCTCACCTGAGATGTAGTCGGTGAATTTTATGATCATCTCCCGTTCCGACCATGATGCAGCGGCGGCATGGAGCTCGAACAGGTTGAACCAGTCCTGTACGGGTCCGTCGTCCGCTGATCCGGTGTACTTAGAAATGTCAAGGTCGTTTGATGCTGCTGTCATGATGCTTGGTGGTCTTGGTGGTCCGCGTTCGGTCACTGCGTCTCGCGGAAGTCTTCGACGATGATGGCCGGGCGATGAAGTGGTTGCGAGGACTTCATCCTGCCGACTCGTGTGACGCTATGATGACTGGGTGACGTGGCCTGGCTCATACCCCATGTTTATTCCGTTCTGACTTCTTCCTTCTCTACTTCTACTACAAGTCACTGCCTTCCTACGTCACATATATATATATATATATATATATATATATATATATATATATATATATATATATATATATCAATCAATCATTTTATTTCTTTTAGATAAGGTGGAGTACGGGACTAAAAGTTCAAGAGCTTGACGAGGTCCTGACCCCGTTCACAATATGACAAAGCAGCAGGAATGGCAGTCAATCATGTACAACAAATATGAAATAAACATACAGGTATAACATCACAAAAAAGTAATGAAAAAAGTTTATGAAAACAGTGCTAAGATAAAAAGAGAGCAGTTCAAATGTATGGTCATGAAGTGGCATGAACATGAAAAGCAATAATAAAAAGGAAAGAATGGGCATAAATTCTGAGAGATGCATCATTGAGGATAATGTAACAGTTGGGCGAAGTGTTTATTCTGACAGTTTTGTTTAGAGGAAGGATTGAAATCTTCGCGGTTTAAAAAATTTAACAAAGAAGGTAGTCTGTTGGGCAATTATTGTTTGTCATAAAAGGTTCTTGGGGTGGGTACAGTCCAAACTTCTTTGTGCCTGGTGAGTTGAACACTTGTGTTTACGCTAAGTTTAGCAAGATGTATTGTGGTATTGGTGCAATGTTGGACAAAGTCTTTATAGCATAACATCAGCCTGTATTTGTGCAAAAAGAAAACTGGAAGAATATCATATTTTAGAAAAAGAAGTTTTGTAGAGGACAGATAGTGTTCAGCCGCAATATGTCATGCGGGCCTTTTCTGTGGCAAGTGCAACTTGCGCGAATTCGTCACACCGGTTGTGCACCACACTAAGCTACAGTACTGTAACAAAGATGATACCAGTGCATTGTATATCATAATTTTGACCTTAGAGGGAAGTTCAACTTGTGCAATCCTACAATTACCTTGGCCTAACTTTGTGCAGTGACCCTAACTTGGGCTGAGCGCATCCGGACTATCATCGCAGCTGCTAATCGTACTCTCGGCTTCCTAAAACGTCATCTGCGCAACGCACCCCGCCATGTAAATTTATTAGCATATCAGTCCTTCGTAAGAAGCAAGCTTGAATATGCATCGTCAATTTGGAGCCCACAACAGGCGTATCTCA
>WOVY01004757.1:0-82429 GCA_013436015.1 Rhipicephalus annulatus
CTTCAAAAGTTGTTTCCGACTATCGATATACTGCAATCACTTGCATCTATTCCTGGCAGAGTTTACACCAGAATACGTAAGACGTGAATCAGTTCGCACACAGAAGCACGTGTGCACGTTTTTCTTGTTCGCGTGTGCCATTTTGCGCTAACCAATTCTAAAACGTATACCGGGTCAACAAAGCCGTGATGTATAGCCCTTTATCTGTGCTGATTCTGTATGCGCTGACCTGCTTTCAGAAGTTTAACTTGCATTGAGGTCATTGCAGATCAGCACTCTAATGAAAAATTGGAATCTTTATTTTTATTTACAAGACGTCCACGTGAGGACCAAACAAGGTGAGTATGTGAGAGTATACACCCCGCAAAAATGCGGATTTTCTGTGCTGGCTACTTGCTTTTCCGCCCACTTTCATTTTCGTTTACTTCTATCTCTACTCTTCAATAAAAACAACAAAGCACCACCACGCGTATAGTTACCAAAATTTTAAAATTCCGATGGTCTGCTGATTTCAGTGCAGGAATAAGCCTTCTACATTCGTCGCCCGCAGTGGCAGCTTAACACGTCATGTGTCACACTGCTGAGCTCGGGTGCGCGGGTTTGATTCCCGGACATGGCAGCCGTATTTCGATGGGAGCGAAATGCAAAAGACACTCGAGTGCTTAGATTTGCATGCCCGTTAAAGAACCTTAGGTGGTCGAAATGTTCGGCACTCTACACAAGTGAGCCTCCAAATTAAATCGTGATTTTATCGTGCGCAAGACAGCAGATATCGAGAGTGAATCTGTAAAAGCCACTTTACCTTACGTTTTAACCTTGAGTCAAGGTAAAAAGTCGTGCGTCCACAAAGAAGGGGAAAAAAGTTTGCCCGGTATCTGCATGTTACACTGCAAATTTCGTCGAAAAACGATAGTCTTGCGTCTGGAGAGAGTGAACAAAACGTGTTTTTGATGTTCCGCCCAAGAAAATCGGTGAATGGTATTCTGGAGGCGCTGCGATAGTGCATCGAGTGTGAAGCGGAAGCGAACTAGCCCATCAAGTCACGTCACACGTAGTTCATGCGCTTCAATTTTGCCCTTCTTGCATGGTCTGTGACAGGCGGAGGTTTGATTCTGCTTTGGCCAGGGAAAACCTAGCAACTGCTAAGGAGGCTAGGCTAAGGTGACCAGTTTCGCTGTTTTGTAGCTCTACACGCTATGTGTAACCTTCTTGCTTTTATTGTTAGTATCGGCAGCTGCAGCCCACTTATCGTCAAGAACATTTCAATCGTCGAAGTTCGAGCGAGCTAGGCAATGCATTATCCAACGCTTGTCCAATGCAAGTTTTTCAGTGCACGATGATATTCTGGCTGTTAGAGCTATATAGAGGAGAACGGAGGTCACCTCGAAACCGTATTATTTTCAACGGCGCTTGTTTTCTGGTTAATGATGGCACGTATGTCAGTAATATGAGCGTGACTTGATGCGTGCACGAAGTCTTACTCTCATTACACTCTGCGCCCAGTAATACTAAGAAAAGAAAACAAAAATAAATAATAGAAAGGAAGGCGTGGAATTACTGATACCACGAATTTGACTAAAAGAATCAAAATGCGTTTGTATAAGGCTAACCACTTTCAGTGTGCGCTAAATAAAATTTATATGATTTCAGTCTATTGTTCTATTCGTAAAGAGAGTATAATTTACAGTTCCCCTCTAGCGTGAGTTCACGAGCGCACAGACAGTCCGTGGCCCGATATTTATGACTAGCATACGCTTCTCGGCTTCACCTTGTCTCGAGCAGTCGGCTTTATTTTGATTCTATGCAGCTCTTGGGTCCGTATATATTTCATGCATGCTTCCTTCGAGGCACCTCGTTCACTAGTTTAACCCTCCCGACGTGTATCTATTTTCCCTGCGTTATGGCTGGCGACTGTAACTCCGGACATGCAGGGCGCAGCTGTGCGCCCTTTGCGAACCTTTCCTCGGAGGCAAGTGTGTGCTGTCATCGACCATTATAAGTATAATTTGCTCCGCAAGAACTTGAATATTTAGCTAGCTTTATAGGCGCGTAGGACCCTAGTCTATCACTGGCGCTGCCAAACCTACAGCTTAGTTTGAAATATTCACCGATAATGTTGACGCCAATACCTTTATGACGTCATGTTGGAGTACGCTTTTATTATGGACCTAGTTATTGGTCACGATTTTAGCCGCTGCGAGAATCAGCCGTATTTTATTGATAAACATCCGGTCTTTGTGTCCGCCAGCTTAAAGTAAGCTTCGAGGAGGAAATGAGCAAATTATAATATATATATATATAGATATATATATATATATATATATATATATATATATATATATATATATATATATATCTATATATGTCTATATATATCTATATATATATATATATATATAAGATAGCCTCACTCCTTCATCAAGTAAGTTTCACTTGTCACCTTCTCGTGCGTATATTCTGCGTGGTGTATTTCAAGTTCGATTGCTACGTAACCTGGTCACGTTTCGATGTAGAGTGGTTAACTTGAAATTTATGGCCCGAAAATTAAACGTTTTTTGAAATATTATTTATTCCTCTGTTACTGGTGCTTAAAGTAATACAACGTTTTGCCAGTCGCCAAATAAGTATTGTTGAAAAATGCAGCAGTGTGTGTACTGGAATGCGACAAAATATTGCTTGGTTGTAAGCATATGGTTTTCTATAGACGATTTCGCGGATGGGTTTCAGTGCTGCCATATTGGGCTCTCAGCCAATGTTTTTTTTTTGCATCTTTAACTACTAAACGAACAGGCTACGCATACGCACGGTAATAGTGGGGTTGGTGCACTTACGATGTTTCACGGCCATATTAATTCATGACGAAATATACAAAGCCAACAAAACGTTGGCTTAACACCCCAAGATTGCGGCGTCCAGGTGTCTTAAAGAATATGGATAAATAGCAACGACTGAGTAGACTTATGTACTAGCAGGTGTACATAGGCGTACTTGCACGTGAGCACAAGTGTGTGTGTGTGTGTGTTGTGTGTGTGTGTGTGTGTGTGTGTGCGTGCGTGCGTGCGTGCGCGCGCGCGTTGTGGTGTGTGTGTGTGTTTGTGTGGTGGTTGTGTGTGCGTGCAATGCGATTTTTTGTTTTTAGCTATCACAATAATGAGGTAAGCCAGACATACTGGCCAAACTCATTTCCTTAAGGCTTCTGGCACGAGTTCAAGAAGTCGCAAAAGGTGCATTTATTGCTTTCTTGGTGTGTGTCAACGCTTTCTACACATATGCGTAGGACAACATGCATAACATATTTTATTCTGATTTTAAAGTTTTCGGTGCTGAGCATTTGCAGGCCTGCTGCGCTGCAAGGCACGTTATCCCAACGAGACAAGACAGCTCCCGCTTTTGCAAGCATTCAGTCCTGCACGCTGACCTAACCGTAAAAATCACTGTCAAGGTCACTGGACGACAATTCACCCATTCTTGTCCACGAGCACGTGGCAGATTTGACGTTAATACGTCGCCAGTCTTCTCACAGATGACACATCACTGAGAAACCATGCCCTTCGATATCGATATATTTTTTTTTGTCTAAGGTAACGGTTATACTATATTCGATGCATTCCCAAGCACAACAATACTCTTTTTATGTTGTTCAACATCGGTATTTTCATTTAGAGCAATATTTCAAAAAATTTTAAGTCAAGTCAGTACTCTTTAAAAAATGACTCTATAGTTTATACAGTTGCATCTGTAACAGTAAGACGTCGTGCTTACGACATGAGGTGTTGTCATTATGACATAACGCGTCTCGCTGTCTCGCCAAGGTGGAAAATCACGCTATAGAAATTTCCGGTGCTGCGAAATATTTTCCGTAGTTTAAAGCAGAAAACTATCACAGACGTATCGAGAGATGGGACGTTACGTTCAGGCAAAGAGGTCAAATGACGATAATTTCTCGCGGTTATGCTGGTTCAGATAGCAAGATAAGGTCAGCAAAATGAATTTCTTTACTGGGCGAACTTGTTCTCAGTCAAAATAATCAAGGTACTTGCAAAACTCGATGTATATACCCTCTTCGGTCCCTGGGTAGCCAGTTGGGTACAGTTGTTTGAAGCCTACAGATTATCACAATGCGATATCTGCGTGTCCAACTTTGTCTTGACACAATAAGGATGAGTTGCATTCACGAAGCCCAGAGAAGTGGCGCCGTGTGTCTAGTCATATATTCGCAAAACGAGCGAACGAAAATGACGTGAGTACTGCACGAGCACTCAGATGCGTCCTCGTGATAAGTGAGATATTTTTCTTAGTTGTAGCGTGAACTACAACGTCTATAGTGCATTACTTTAACTTTGGACGTCCTATATATCACATCGAAGTAATTTCGGTCTAATATTTTTGTTGCACTCAATCTTAGAGACTTTGAGTTATCAGGAGTACGCGTAAGCTTTATCACATTTTGAGACACTGTTCCATTTTTCGGATTCACAATTTTCCTGCGTTTGGTTTTTAAGGGCAGGGAGTCAAATAATACGGTTTCCCAAAAGCTTTTTTTTTTTCACTGGTGCTTTCTTGGGCCTGACGAGGATACAATAACTGCCAGCGCTGACGTCGGTGGTCTGTATTCAGACCATTGTCGAAACGCGTCGCCTTTTATGAATCAGCGTTCGAACCTTCTAGTTCATGGCTTTTGCGGCAGCTTCCTATTTAACTACTTGCGTTCCGTGGCACAATCTCAACAGAGCAATCTGAAATAATCACGGGGTTTCCCAAAGGTTGCGGCGCAGCATGGGTCGACCGTGCCAAGTTACTGAAGCTGAAACCGGAACACGTCAAACAAACAAACAAAAAAATCACAGCATATCCACGTAGTGAATGATGATGAGTGGGGCGAAGCTTCTAATGGTTGTATCGGCAAACCGTGAATTGTCCGCTGGCCGCGTCCGTCCATCTGTTCGTCCGTCCGTCCGTCTGTCTGACTGTCCGCATGTCCGTCTGTTTGTATGTCTGTTCGTCCATTCATCCGTCTATCTAGTGATCACATCAAGTACCACCATCTTTCATCGTTTCATCATCATATATTATCAGCATATACAAGTACCACCCTCTAGCGGACATTCCAAGGACTAATATTAGAGGTGGCTACTACATGCAGAAGACGCGCGACCCACTCCTTAAGGAGCTTCGCCCCTAAAAAGTAAGAGCACGTAGCAATATTATTGATTCAATCGGAAACCACTGACAAGTTAGGTCAAGTTCGTCTTACTCTTTCCACAGCTTCAAATTATTTATTTAAGGAAGCAGGCGTCACTGTCAGGTATCATTCCTGCCTGGTCTCATGACTGATTTATTGCGTTGCATAAAATGCCATCCTATTTCTGACTATTCATCAAAGCATCCCTCGTGCTGTCATTTCGTATCTGTCTGAAATAAGTCTGAAACGAGTGTTGTACCAACTAGGCCAGAAGTTTACCCTTGCACATTTTTTCCCCAGCTGATATAACACCCAAATACCTGCCCCACTCTTAACGTATACATATCTGCTCCTCGTCACTACACTTGTTATATTATACACTACACCACATCCCGAACCCTGTGAGCACGTTGTATCAGAGTTTTGTACGCACAAATTCCGAACGTCGTGAACCTCTAGTCTCCACGTCGGTGATGGTAACGAGTGGTATGTGGTTGTGGGTGTGCATGCGAATGTTGGTATCAGTCGGCTTGCCTGAGCAGCTGACCGAATGAGCTCGCTTCTTCTGACCGTTGCAGACACTGGAGGCTCATCTGGCCGGTTTCCGGTTCCTGGTGCTGAGTGACGCATTCGCCATTCACCGGGGCATGCGCAACACCACGACCAACGACAAAGTGCGCAACGCAGAGAAGTTGCACAACTACCACGCATCTTCCTCGGCTTCCGCAAGGCGCTTCAGCAGCGCTACGGCAAAGGCGGGCAGTTCTCGTGATGTCTGCTCGCTCCTCGCTGCCATGCATTCGCAGAATAAACGCTCGAAACGCGACGCGACCCTCTCCATGTAAATAATTGCTGAGACTGAATTGGACCAGAATATATATTTCACTTTTGGCGAGACATGAATGAGCTATATCGCGGCATTACGTGTTTACACATCGTATAGTACTGGCACTTGCGTAATGCTTCATAAAATATCAGGCGAAAGTCTTAGATAAGTAATAAAAACGGAAAGATTTGATCGTTGGAAGCGACCGTCTCATGGTATCGGGTGGTGCAAAAGGTCCTCGCGTGATGACGTCACTAATCGCAAAAATGTGTGACGTTATGTCCCCCAGTTTTTGGATGTCATTACGTGATGATGTAAACAGGGCGAGAGGCGTGTATGAAGGCTTTCTACACACTATTAAATCCCATAAAAGTATTGGGGGCTTTACACACGATGCCGTTGTAGCACCCTCCTTTGGGCAGCGAACAAATCCTGAGAGTACGCGAACTCGCGAGAAGAAAATGAGACGGCGCTTGTGCTGTGAAGCCACAACTAGTGGTTCTTCTCTGTTCCTTATACATCGACTGAGAAGAAAAGAAAGACTGCTTTCAGCTCGGGTAAATTCACAAGCCATCCTGGGAGTTTTAGCTTTGCATCTGAACGGGTGTTTCACCTCTCTTTCATTTTCTACTGTCTAACGGTGAAGTACCATACGCAAATGCGCGTGTAGCCTGTGACGGCTAAAACGCCCGTACTCGCAAGATACGGAGTATGGAAAATCGAACACCCAAGTTTCCTCACGTAGCAAAAAAAAAAAAAAAAACGGAAGCCCCACATTCCACTTGCTTCTCTTAGCAGCTGTTTGTGAGCCTTTGGCAGCGCTGGGCTTTACCAGATTTGGTTGAAGCGGTTTATCTCTTCTGAAATATGTGTGCACTGCACACTCAATAACGAATCTATCCGATTTGTTCCTCGCGAGCGATGCAAAACCTGCAACGGGTAAAGGAAAAATATTTGCCGCAGATTTCGCCAGGTCAAGCAACTGTAAAGAAGGAAGGAATGAAGGAACAGGAGGGGGAAGAAAGGTAGGGATGTTAACCAGTCTAAGAGGACTGGTATGCTTGAACCTCCGACGGATAAACGAAGAATATTTGCCGCAGATTTCGATAGGTCAAGCGATGATAAAGAAGGAAGGAAAGAAGGAACAGGAGGGGAAAGAAAGGCAGGGATGTTAACCAGTCTAAGAGGACTTGTATGCTTAATTCAAAGGCGCGAACTAACGAGTGCGCCCTATTGTCTCTTTATGCCTTTAGGTTTGCCCGTTTGTTAAATGCCGTTATTCACAATTCGCCCATAGCAACAAGCGTACATCGCGATTCTAGGTAAAAGAGTGTCGCGAACAGAAAGTAGGTGCCCTCCTTTGCGGCGCTGCACGCTTCAGTAACCTCGAATACCTGCCACTGGGGTTCACTGTATGCCGCTTGAACCTTGACATTAGACCAGATTTGTGTGATCGAGCAACAAAGTGGGACAATCGTTTGCTCACGCGCAGATTGGTCCGCACGCATAGCATGCCTGCACGTCGAGGCTTTTTGATCTCTATAAGGAATGTGATCTGCACACTGGCGATATAACAGCACATGAAACTAGCTAAAATGATATGAGTGAGCTCACGCACTCATAGCGCAGCAGCTGCCATGCACAAAAACAAAAAGGGGACCCTTAAAATACTTCAACGTGATAGCACTATTCTGTTGTGCTTACCGAGTTCAAAATGGATTGTCAGTGAAACTTTCGCATACGGCTGCATTCTGTACAGCGAGTCGCATGTTTTAAACCACGGGCAAGTATGCGTGTGAAATCTCTTTGAACCTGCTATCACCCACTACATGACCATAGGGTAAAACGCGCAGAAATGTTTGTGTCTTTTGTAGCGGGTGGCCAGCTTTAAACCATGAATTCATGATAATCGCATGTTCCGCTGGCCAATTGCAATGTACGCTTGTACCACGCATTATTAGTGTGATAGTACGTGTCCCACTGTGAACATGTATACAGGACGAGTGTGTTTCTAAAGCATGCAAGTTCAAGCAGATGAAGTTATTTTAAACGTGCATTTCCAAGCAGATGAAGTTATTTGGCTGTATTTCCAAGCAGAGGCGTGACTGTGTGGTAGAACACTTGCATGCATGTACGCAAACGACCCGGGCTCGATCTGCTTTTACACCCAGTGTTTAATATTTTTTATTTTATATCTATCTTTATCGATTTTTCAATCACGCACAAGATGATTTTCCGCTCACAACCGATGATGCCTACACCAGAATTTCTGCGAAACGAGCTCTTTAACGCTTTCACGTTAAAAAAAAAACGGATGATTCACGCACCTTGGGAATGGGTGTTACGCGAAGCATGCAGAGGGAAGGTGACTGAGGTTTTTTACGCGCAGACGTGTATAAACAGTCGCATGTTTACTGTTGTGGGACGACACAAACAGCAACATAGGCATTAGCAAACACCAGAAGTGGTAAGCTGATATGTGTATAGCACTTGTGCCAGCGAGGATGGCAGCCCTGGACTCTATATACTAGATCAATGAGCTTCAGTGGACGGTGCTTCAATTGTCGTTAACCCGAGGTCACGGTTGTATTATAGGAGTACATATGCGCTGTTTATAAGACTGGATAGCCAGAACTGCCACCGCAATTGACGTTTGACGAACATTACGGCCCACTTGAAAAGCAAGCACACGTGTACTTTAAAAGCAGAGACCTGACATGACTTTGCGGTAGAATACTTGATTGCCTCGTAGAATGCTGGAGTTAGATTGCTGCTGGGACCATGATACTTATTTTATGCGTTCGTTGGGCCAACGCTGCCAATGCCAGCTTTTAGAGGCGAGGTTCCTTAAGGCCATCCGTCTGTCCACGCATCTATCCGTGTTCCCACCTGCATACGTCCACCTGTCCGACCGTGCGTTCATCCGTCCATCTGTCCCTCCTTCATGCTAGTCTGCGACTTCAGCGTAGATATTATGGACCTTGGGGCCTATAGCTTCACATACTCGTCATCATTCACTTCGTCGAAGTGCACTGATTTCTCTTAAAGCTCTCGAATGAAAATTACCAATTTATGTTTGCGCCGTCCCTTGGTTGATATGAACTGTCAATCACCGTCAGTGTATTGCGCTTAACAACAATTGATCTTAACCCGTCGTGACAGCTGTATCGCAGGGGTGCATGTATAATGTTTATAAATCTAGATAGCTATCACAGCATCCCCAATTGACGCTTCACGAACATTACAATCTATCAAAAAAGCTGTTGCGAAATCTGGTGGGGCCCTGGGGTAAAATATTTGGTTGCCACGCAGAAAGCTGTGGTTCTATTTGTGCTGGCATCCTGACTTTTTTTACATAATATTCGTCGGGTCAACGCAGCTGATGACAGTTTTTACATGTGTGTTCTCGCCGTTCATGTGTAGATATGAAGATGTCACCTGTGGCACATACCCGCATACCAATGACACATACCCGCCCGTGGGTATGTGTCACTATCTGGCGGAATGTGTTTGACGACGCACGTGACGGGATTATTCATGTTATGACCAGCGAGTCACATTCGTCAAACCATCTTTGCTCTTCCATGCTAACTTTGGTTTACCCCGAGTTAAGTGGTTGATCCCTAGTGCGCCCAGACGTAGGTGGCTAGACAGACAGACAGACAGACAGACAGACAGACAGACAGACAGACGAGAAAGAGAGAGACAGAGAGAGAGACAGACAGACAGACAGACAGACAGACAGACAGACAGACAGACAGACAGACAGACAGACAGACAGACAGACAGACAGACAGACAGACTGACTGACTGACTGACTGACTGACTGACTGACTGACTGACTGACTGACTGACTGACTGACTGACTGACTGACTGACTGACTGACTGACTGACTGACTGACTGACTGACTGACTGACTGACTGACTGACTGACTGACTGACTGACTGACTGACTGACTGACTGACTGACTGACTGACTGACTGACTGACTGACTGACTGACTGACTGACTGACTGACTGACTGACTGACTGACTGACTGACTGACTGACTGACTGACTGACTGACTGACTGACTGACTGACTGACTGACTGACTGACTGACTGACTGACTGACTGACTGACTGACTGACTGACTGACTGACTGACTGACTGACTGACTGACTGACTGACTGACTGACTGACTGACTGACTGACTGACTGACTGACTGACTGACTGACTGACTGACTGACTGACTGACTGACTGACTGACTGACTGACTGACTGACTGACTGACTGACTGACTGACTGACTGACTGACTGACTGACTGACTGACTGACTGACTGACTGACTGACTGACTGACTGACTGACTGACTGACTGACTGACTGACTGACTGACTGACTGACTGACTGACTGACTGACTGACTGACTGACTGACTGACTGACTGACTGACTGACTGACTGACTGACTGACTGACTGACTGACTGACTGACTGACTGACTGACTGACTGACTGACTGACTGAGAAAGAGAGAGAGAGACAGATACGCAGAGAGACAGACAGATACGCGGAGAGACAGACAGATACGCGGAGAGACAGACAGATACGCGGAGAGACAGACAGATACTCAGAGAGAGAGACAGATACTCAGAGAGAGAGACAGATACTCAGACAGTCAGACAGATACTCAGACAGTCAGACAGATACTCAGACAGATACTCAGAGAGACAAATAGAAAATTGACAGAAAGACAGAGATAGACTGAAAGACTGAGAGACAAATAGAAAATTGACAGAAAGACAGAGATAGACTGAAAGACTGAGAGACAAATAGAAAATTGACAGAAAGACAGAGATAGACTGAAAGACTGAGAGACAAATAGAAAATTGACAGAAAGACAGAGATAGACTGAAAGACTGAGAGACAAATAGAAAATTGACAGAAAGACAGAGATAGACTGAAAGACTGAGAGACAAATAGAAAATTGACAGAAAGACAGAGATAGACTGAAAGACTGAGAGACAAATAGAAAATTGACAGAAGACAGAGATAGACTGAAAGACTGAGAGACAAATAGAAAATTGACAGAAAGACAGAGATAGACTGAAAGACTGAGAGACAAATAGAAAATTGACAGAAAGACAGAGATAGACTGAAAGACTGAGAGACAAATAGAAAATTGACAGAAAGACAGAGATAGACTGAAAGACTGAGAGACAAATAGAAAATTGACAGAAAGACAGAGATAGACTGAAAGACTGAGAGACAAATAGAAAATTGACAGAAAGACAGAGATAGACTGAAAGACTGAGAGACAAATAGAAAATTGACAGAAAGACAGAGATAGACTGAAAGACTGAGAGACAAATAGAAAATTGACAGAAAGACAGAGATAGACAGAAAGACTGAGAGACTGAGGGACGGATGGACGGACGGACGGATGGATGGACGGATAGAAAACCAATTATAAGCAGCTCTGGTGAAGACATTGACGCTGACGTTTGTCTTAACCAGTGTTGAATATTATTTAGATTAGATCGTTCTCCAGCTTGGAAAACAGATTCAGAGTTTTTTTTTTTCATTTAGGTAAAGGCGGGTGTTTTTATAGAAGCACGCGTGGCAGTTTCATCGCACCGATAAATATCATATCGTGCGCCACAGGAAGTTCCTTCATTGTGAGAAAATATACATAAGTCTTCTCAAGTGCGAGCCCTGAAGCCAGAGACCACGTGGGGCCTGACTTCAGGGCTCACGCTGCTCACTTGGGCCCGGTACATATATGCTTTCTTGGATTGCATATTTTGGCTGAAGCAAAGAACCACAATGGGGGAGGGGTAGTTATTCTTTGTTTGGGAAAAGGTAGAAATGTGATTGGGCATCCCGCAACTGTCTCACAATAAGGACACGTCAGCAGCGGTGCACTAGGAGAGGGAAATAGGAGTAAAATAATAGAGGGGAGGTGAGGGAGGGTTGATTAAAAAATCACAGCATAACCACGAGGCGAATTATGACGAGTGGGGCGAAGTGGACAGACGGACGAATGGATGGACAAACGGACGCACAGACAGATGCACGGACGGGCGGACGGATGGACGCACGGGCGGATGGACGGATTGATGGACGCAATGAATCACGAACGGACTGACAGACGCTTCACCCCACTCATTATCATTTACTCCATAGATATGCTGTGACACCGTCTTTATCGGCATGCAATGCAATGCAACTGGCTACTACAATTACGACGACTACGACGACACGGGACATACGATCCACGGTATAAGAAGCTTCGCCCCTGAAAGAAAGAAAAAGAAAAGGAAAGAAAATTACAAGCGCACCCGGAGCGTCGCCACGTCGATAAATTCGAGCAGTGCCGATAAGACCTGTTTAACGTCATGCACCAGTAGCGATTGAAGAGCAGATATCCGGAGGTTGTCCTTGTGAGCCCAAGTTTGGCGTAGACTACCAAGAGATTGCTTCTTCCCCGTTGAAAGCAGGACAGTAGAGCGGGAGATCGATGATCCAGAG
The DNA here is from genome assembly GCA_013436015.1 of Rhipicephalus annulatus. Lineage (NCBI taxonomy): Eukaryota > Metazoa > Arthropoda > Arachnida > Ixodida > Ixodidae > Rhipicephalus > Rhipicephalus annulatus. The sequence goes on from WOVY01004757.1 coordinate 12,519, forward strand.
TTTGTTTCCACGGTCAACACATGAGGGGCTGCCTTGTCCGATGAGCCGATGAATGCGTTCGGAGGCGCGAGGGAGTTAGTGAGAGTGGTCGGGGCCGCTTGCTGGCCACCGTGTCCGTATACTTGGGCTTTACGTTGCACCGTTTTCATCTCCTAACCACCAGAAGTTCACGACTTATGTGCGCTATTGCAGATTGAAAGAATCCTGCCATATTTTGAATGCCACACTTGTGGATGCAAGCTGCCTTGGCGTGCGCCTACAAACCAGCCATCCACGTCAGAGGTGAGCTGACATGAGGTGTGATTGTGGGGAGCAGATCACTTATACTTTTTTCGTGTCTCAATCCTCCATACATTTATAGGCGTGTTTACGTTTTAAATCCGTCTTTTAAAAAAGCGTATTTTAACGGGCATCTTGCTGAACACAGAAAGCAATATTCTCTTCTTCACTTTCTGTCAAAACGTTCAAGTGTGAACATATTCTCCATCGTGAAAAGCAGTTGAATGAGACTTCAGTACTAATTTGGAGCTTAAACATCATAAACTAATTCTTTTGAACACGCCGAATGATCTTTCTCTAAACAGCTAATATTCCTAGATATATGACACATAAAACGAAGAACAAAATGAAAGAATGTACGTGTCTATAGAAATGTAACATACGTCTCCTGAAGTGAACTTTCCTCGTCTCATCAGGAAAATAATTATTGTTTTATGTAAAAGAACGCCAAGATGCGTAAAGAAGTCCTAACTTTAGAGAGGCGGACAGGTCAATCGGAACAGCTTTGAATCTAGTTTGACCAACGTATAGAACAAACTGCAGAAGAATCGCAAACTACACTTGCTACAATGTTCTTTTTTTCTCCTGTCTTTATATGCATTGTTTCCAAGTACAACATGACAATATTATTGCGGAAAGGAGCAGCTGAGGAAGCTTAGCTACCATGTGAGTTAATCTATGAGAGTACTTGGACATCGGCTGGAATGCTTTTTCATTGAATCGGGTCTCTGTACATGTTGGAGCTTAAAAACTATTTTGCAAGTCGAACTGGTAGTACTATAAGGGGGGGGGGGGGGGAGCAGAATATCTAGAAGCTGGTAGATTTTTCATTTCCCGAAAAAAAAATCTTTAATTTTTTTATTTCGCCTGTTTCTACACCAGCTTCACTCTGAATGTTGCCGGAATATTGTCCGTCCCCTGCGCACTGTATATCCAATTTGTTTTGACTTGAAGCTTTAACGTAATGATTAGTTCTTTTGCAGGGCCGTATGATATTTATAGGAGGGCATGGTCGTGTCCGACTTCAGGAAGCGAGGAAAGTGTTCGGTAGTCCATCGCCCAGCACCGTCCTCGTCGGGCCCGGTGACCGGAACGGCGAAATGCTGACCGATTCGCCCAAGCCACCGCATCAGTCGGCTACTCACGCTGCTGCGCCGTTCATGTTCGCGTCGCCAGCCAATCATGTCATGGCAGAGTCTGGTGAGTGCCCTGCCCGCTAGATGAAAAGTTAACTCCGTCGATATGTAATCTGTGAGGAAGCGTAAAAAGTATGACGCTGTCGACTAACAAGTAGTGCTTTCTTTCCTTGGTTGCTTGCAAACGGTTGCCACTGAGAACAAATATAGACTGTAGCTATACAAGGCATGACCAAACTTTCTATTATGTTAATAATGAAGCATTAGGTGTGGTCAAACATCGTAGATTTATTACTGGTTTTTGCGGCAAGTGTCATAAGTGTCTATAATGCATGTACGTTTATTTTTTTCCAGATCGTCGCTTATTGCGTAGGTTCTTTTTTTTTTCTATACGATATTCCCTACGCTGTCGAACTGGGCCATCAAATCCTGTGAAACTGTCACATTTTCAACCAATCAGAGAGATCGTAGCTGCAATGTGAATCAATCGTAGTTGACAAGATGGTGAATTGGACATGGCGGATTTTTACGTCGTTTACAAAAGCATTTCGAGATGTTCCAGCGAACTTGTGAACAAGGCTGCCGTGTAGCCAGCAGAACAATATTTTCCTATCGAATTTCTCGCACCTTTGTCCCAACTAGACAGGCTCCCATCATACCATATACTTCACCTGTGCGGATTCCATCCGGTTTGTTGAGAGAGGCCTGCCAATGTTATACGGTATCTTGTTTCGCGTCCGAACCAACATCTTTCCTATAGATCAGCCTCTAGTCTAGCAGCATCTAAAAACATCCCTGTCATCTGTGTCGACGAAGGAAAACACTAATAACTTCGAATTTTGAAATCTATGCCGCATGATTACATTATAGTTTTGAGCCTTAGCGGACAAAATGCTTCTTGAAGAAAGATTTAACTGCCTCAAACGCCTTTGAATGCTGAGCGGAATGACACTTCATTCTCACAACTCTCAAAACAATCCACGATAGTTTGTAAAATAGTTGGGGCAAGGTAACTTGCAATTTGTGAAAACATGTGCCCTGGAGTTCGAACAACCACGAAAGTTTAATGCTTGGAATGATACGTTATGGAGCAGGCGAGAAGCACAACCACATTTAGATCTTTTGCTGAGCACTATACTCTATTTCATGATATGCCGCTGGCAAATTGCAGTCAAAAATAAGTAACGGCTGCTTATAAGTGCACAATGACGTTTTATTCTGCTGAAGCCTAAAACCAATGTATGAAGCTATTCAATCACACGCAGTGCTTGGCCAAGCGCAATCTTTTTGTCTCGGGTAAGGAAGAAAATAAGAGCGCACACCATTGAGTGAGTATTCATTCGAAGTGTTCTCAACCTTAAAGCCCGGCAACCCAAATTGGGTTTTAATTTTTGGAGGGCAGTAGGTTAACGACATGTGCTTATAATTTCTTGGACAGCAAATTTTAAGACAGCACCATACGTGTGACTTTCGCGTAATGCTGGTCTTCGCACTATGTCGTAATGAAGCCAGTTTTCGATGTGGTGTCGCGATCAGTTATTAATATTGGAAGTGAATGAACTTACCTTTATTTGGACCAGGCTCTTTGTACTTCAGCCCTAAGGTGGGTGGCCCCCTGAGTCCAGGGAGCAATGGCTCGCTGCCGCCACTCGAGCCCGGTTCACCAATCTTAGCTGGTTGTCAGGGTCTTGCGTCACCAGCAAAGCCTCCCACTGGTCTTCGAATGCTTCCTCTTTATTCGTTTCTTTCTCTTCGTTTGCGCTTGCACTTGCGACTGAACTTAGTACGCGCAGTCTGTAATGACTAGACTTGCGCCATCGGTGAGTGCACCATAACACCAGAAAGAGAACTTGTGATGACTTTCACAATTAAGCCATCACGCTTTAGTGTAGTATAATTTACAAACATGCTCACATGCCGAGTATAATTAAGCCTTGAGTAGAAGCACGCTAACGGCTAAACAAACCCGCCATGGTGGTCTAATGGCTAAGAAGCTCGGCTGCTGACCCGCAAGTCGCGGGATTTAATCCCGGCCGCGGCGGCCGCGTTTTCGATGGAGGCGAAAATGCTTGAGGCCCGTGCGCTTAGATTTAGGTTTAAAGAACCCCAGGTGGTCGAAATTTCTGGAACTCATCCCTGTGGTGTCTCTCATATTCATATCGTGGTTTTGGGACGTTAAACCTCAAGAAGTATTAACAGTATTGGCTGAAAACAACAACAACAAAAAAAACTGGTCGAACAAAGACTTTTTTACACGACGTGTACTACCGTCATTCTCTACAGCTCTCACAATGGCAACTTCACTTCATTTTCTTAAAGTCCCCATTCAGGGGTATCACATAAAAGGTGGTGTTTATTAAAACGATACAATGATGTTTTAATGGCTTCGGAAAACGTAGATGGGTTAATCGTGGCAGAAATGGCGAGAGGAAGGCTGTCCCAGTCTTTTGGTGCTCGTATAAGAAAGGATGCTTCGAATGTTGTGGTCCGGGTACGTGGTAGTGCGACTTGAAGCGGATGACCAGTGCGATGAGATATGTGCAGAGAGGGCGTTATGTACGGTGTATGATTCAGTGAACTGAAATACAACATATGAAAAAGAGAGAGAGCGGCAACCTGTCGGCGAGAAGCATGCTGATTCTGCCCTCAAAGATGATATGCAGATATCACAGGAATATGCAGAATGAATGAACCTGGCAGCCCGATTTTGAATTGATTCAAGTTCACTTATAATATAACTTTGAGGGGGTGGGGAAGGGGGGGGGGGCTCCAGATGGACGATGCATACTCGAGCTTTGATCTGACTAATGATTTATAAGCAGGCATTTTTGGTGGAGTATGGCGTAAGTGTCGTCTAAGAAATTCTAGTGATTTATTAACAGCTGAAATGATGATAGTGGTGTGATGACGCCAAGAAAGGTCATGAGACAAGGTGACACCGAGGTGTTTGAATGACTGAACTGATTCTAATGGGATATTAGTGATTGAATTGGTGAACATAAGGGGGTTACGGTAACGAGAATAGGAAACAAGGTTACATTTATTAGTATTTAGTTTAATTAGCCATTGAGTACACCATGTTTGTATGTTGTTAAGGTCATGTTGAATAAATGTTTGATCATGAGTGTTGGTTACTGAACGGTAAATAATACAGTCATCTGTAAACATGCAATTGTTTCGCTTCCAAAACAGAGGTGACAGTTTTCTTCTAATTCTTATTGTTTTGAACAACGCGTTACTTACATCCTGGAACCCGACAAATTTTTAAAGGGTCACGAATGATTCTAACAGCGCAATAAATATGCAATAGCAAATACGTGAAACAAGTGTATCAAAAACTTCTCGCTCGAATAAGACTGTGATCCACTCGCGTATAGTTACCTCAGTAAGAGATCTTGCCTGTAGTTTTACGTTCTGCTTCTTAATCCTATAGATGTGGACCTGGTGAACAGCTTCGCGAGTCGGGACATCCTAACAGCCAAAAGCCAGAGCAACAGTGAAGGAGTGAAGGAAGCTACGAGGCGGCCATGGCGGTCATCATGAGCTTGCTGGAAGCGGACGCTGGACTTGGTGGACCGGTGGACTTCAGTGGCATGCCGTGGCCCTTGCCTTGAAACAACCGTGTGCACTCCTGTTTACGCGGACCTCTAGTGAACCGTTTCTCGCGTCGAACAGAGAAGAATACAACATCTATGGATACACATGCGAAGACATTTCATCTAGTCTGTATTCACTCCTAAATGTGTGTGTACGTTACCGCACAGAATTCTAAGTCACGCTTCGGCAAAGACCAAGCCCAGCAGAAAATGTTTCGAGAACTGACGTCCATCTCTTCCAGCGTGGTTCGCGGTAAACCACGTGGCATGCTTGTCGCAGAGTGCTTGTTTTATTATTTAGGCCTCCCGTGTTTTAACAGCGAGTTCTGCGTCTATACAGCGATGTCAGTTGTGCACGCTCCACTATTTCCCTGTCCACAGATTGACATGGGACCATGTCAAACAGCCGCTTCGCAAGCATCGTGTAGATAAACTCTATACCTTTGCTGCTAACTACCTGAATGTGTAAACGCACTTATTTTGAATCGCAGGCCTCAGAAGAAGAATAACTAAGGAGCACTGGGACGAAACACTGTGCTCACAGCGGTAGAGATCACTTACGGTCAGACTGGAGCACGTTAGAAGCTGCTTGTACAGTAGCCGTAAAACTGACAAAACAAGTGTCTGATTTACATCGTTTTTGCATCGTCTTCTTTGCAAAGCGTCAGCCGATGCCCATACTGTGAGCTCTCGAAGGAACGTGATATGATGCGGGCTTTGGCTGACACCTGGCCTATTCCATGGCCTATTGTATTAAAGTTATTTCCTTTCTCCTGTTCAAAATACATGTGCTTCAAGGATCATGACATGTTTGTTCTGTTGTCGTTATTCTTGTACCCTTGTACCAATATAGGGTCGCTTGTTCGCGCAAACTCCGCGACGAGTAATTCTGTGACAAAAAAGGAAGGTGTTTCTAGTAAGCTTGACTCTGGGTACTCATCACACAGGTAACACACGACCCCGATTTGAAGCATTCTATTTAGCGATGGGGTGTGCATTTGAAACTTTATTGCAAAATGTTTACGTGGAACAGTGGGCTTCGAAGCAACCCAAGGGTGCTACTTTCTTAATTGGTGCGGTTATCAGTGAAGCCTCGTTACAGCGAGTGAGTTCTGTAGCGAAGGTAGCGAAGGCTCATGAAAGGGAGAGATGACAGCCACACATTCATAGCATGAACTCACGAGAAAATCCGCTAGTATCTCTCGCAACAAAGATCTTCTAATTGAAGGAAAATTCGACCTGGTTCCGGGACCAGAACGATTTTTTCTTCAACTAAACAATTTTGTCTACGTACTCTTATGCATTTGTTAATGTGGGAGAGTTAGAGATTAGTGGAGAGAGGCAGGGAAGTTAATCAAGCTAGGACTGCGGTCATTGGGCTACCCTACTGAACCAGAAATCCATGGCGGAAAAATGGCCCACACTGTAAAATATCTTCACTGAAGGAAGGCCGGCCCAATTTCTGCAAGTGTGCCCTTTCAGCCCAGTGATTGAGACACTAGACATTGGAGTGTGGCATCATGGGTTCAAAACTCAGCACAGACGAAGTTTTTCTTTAGTTTATACCTGCATTTATCTTTAGCGCATAAATAAGGTTGAGAGACACACACGTGCTGCAAGACTGGTTGTTTAGCCCAGTGGGTAAGACACTCGCCTTTGGAGCGCGGGGCCCTAGGTTCGAAACTCAGTGCAGCCTTGCATTTTTTTAAACATCAATTTTTTCATGGTGCATTCACAAAGTTTAGAGATAGTGAAGGCACTCGCCTTTGGAGCGTGAGCCAGTAGTCTCGAAACTCAACGCAGCCTACAAGTTTTATTTTGTTTTCTATATAGGTTTCTTCAGTGTGATTTGTATTACGTGGAAGAGCAATGTATGGATGTACAGATACCGTTTTTCATCGAGAAGGCTCCTATGCCATTGACGTTTATAGAAGCTCCGCTCACAGTGTCCTTTTCGAGTACTGTAAGTCAATTAAGCTATCAATTAATCTTTATGGTCGAGTAAGAAAAACGATAATACAGTGCAGCTAAATATATAGCAGAGGTGCCAAAATTACAAACTACATGTAGGAGGTGGTTAAAAAGCACGAAATTTATTGTGAAAACTCCCTGGTAGTGGCTCAACTTTAGTGTGACAACACACTAAAAAGACGGACCTCCTGTGCGCTTAGGAGCCTCCCAAGCGAGAGCTACCCTGATGTTTTGGCTTTCCCGCAATGCATGTCGAAAAGCAGTCGAAAAAGTTCGGGCTCTTATCACCCCCTATAAGGCTCAAGTTTTGTCTAACATTACAGCTTGCAAAGAAGGATATACTGTGCGTTTATATTGGAGCATCCCGAGCTGAAGCTTTCCCTGATGCGCTTGCTTTTCCGCAATTCATGTCGAAATGCAGTCGAAAAAGTTGGGGCCCCTATCTCCCCTGATAAGGCTCAACTTTTGTTTGACGTCACAACTTCCAACAACGGATATACTGTGCGTTTATGTTAGAGCCTACAGAGATTAACCTTCCCCGGACGTGTTCGCTTTCCCGCAATCCTTCTCAAAAAAGCAGTCGAAAAAGTTGAGGCCCTTATCACCCCTGATAAGTCTCAACTTTTGTCTGACGTCATCATAATTGTGTAGCCGTCTCCGACATATGCGAATCGAAAGGTGCAATATTAGGTCCAGATCTTCAAGGTGTGACGTCATACAAAAGTTGAGCCTTATCAAGGGTGATAAGGTCCTCAACGTTTTCGGCTGTTTCTTTACATGCATTGGGGGAAAGCCAACGCGTCGGGGGAAGCTTCAACTCGGGATACTCTATTATAAACGTACACTACATCCTTTGCTGCGCGGTATGACGTTAGAAAAATATTGAGCCTTATTAGGGGTGATAAGGGGCTCACTTTTTTCGGCTGCCTTGTGACATGCTTTACGGGAAAGCCAACGTATCAGGGGAAGCTTCCGCTGAGAACACTCTAATATAAACTACAGCATAACTTTCATTGCGCGTTGTGACGCCATACAAAAGTTCAGCATTATCAGGGCTGATAAGGGCCTCAACTTTTTCGGCTGCCTCTTTGACATGCATTGCAGGAAAGCCAACGCATCAGGGGAAGCTTCAGCTTGGGGCACTCTAATATAAGCGTACACTACATCCGTCGTTGCATGGTGTGACGTCAGACAAAAGTTGGGCCTTATCAGGGGTGATAAGAGCCTGAACGTTTTCGGCTGCTTTTTGAAATTCATTGCGAGAAAGCCAGCGCATCATGGGAAGCTTTAGCTCGGGGGACATGAATATAAATGTACTATATATGCTTCGTAGCGCGGTGTGACGTCAGACAAAAGTGTAACCTTATCAGGGGTGATAAGAGCCTAAACTTTTTCGGCTGCTTTTTCGACTTGCATTGCGGCAAAGCGAACGCATCAGGGAAAGCTTCAGCTCGAGAGACTCTGATATAAACGTACATTATCTTCCGTTGCACGGTGTGACATCAAAAAATAGTTGAGCCTTATCAAAGGTGATAAAAACCTCAAGTCTTTCGCCAGCTTTTTGACATACATTGCGGGGAAGCCAACGCATTAAGGGATGCTTGAGCTCGGGAGACTCTAATATAAATGTACACTACATCCTCCATTGCACGGTGTGACGTCAGACAAAAGCTGAGCCTTATCAGTGGTGATAAGGGCCTGAACTTTTTCGGCTGCTTTTTGAAATTCATTGCGAGAAAGCCAGCGCATCATGGGAAGCTTCAGCTCGGGGGAAACGAGTATAAATGTACAATATATGCTTCGTAGCGCGGTGTGACGTCAGACAAAAGTGTAACCTTATCAGGGGTGATAAGAGCCTAAACTTTTTCGGCTGCTTTTTCGACTTGCATTGCGGCAAAACGAACGCATCAGGGGAAGGTTCAGCTCGAGAGACTCTAATATAAACGTACATTATATCCTCCGTTGCACGGTGTGACGTCAAAAAATAGTTGAGCCTTATCAAAGGTGATAAAAACCTCAAGTCTTTCGCCAGCTTTTTGACATACATTGCGGGGAAGCCAACGCATCAGGGGATGCTTGAGCGCGGGAGACTAATATAAATGTACACTACATCCTCCGTTGCACGGTGTGACGTCAGACAAAAGCTTAGCCTTATCAGGGGTGATAAGGGCCTGAACGTTTTCGACTGCTTTTTGAAATTCATTGCGAGAAAACCAACGCATCAGGGGAAGCTTCAGCTCGGGAGACACTAATATAAACGTACAATATATGCTTCGTGGTGTGGTGTGACGTCAGACAAAAGTTGAGCCTTATCAGAGGTGATAAGAACATCTTTTTTGGATGCTTTTTCGACATGTATTGCGGGCAAGCCAACGCTGCAGAGGAAGCTTGAGCTGAGGATATTCTAATATAAATGTACACTACATCCTTCGTTGTTCAATCTGACGTCAGACAAAAGTTGGGCCTTATCAGGGGTGATAAGGAATAGAAAATAAAATAAATTATGATGTCGAAACTGGAGGTGGTAGCAATGTCGCGCGTTTGCCCTACATGACACGAAGTGGAATTTTTTCTAACTGCTTACATTATACGTGCCGTTATTAATACGCAATTTTATTGCGCCTTAACTGTGTCTCGCTAATCGCAAGCGAGACAGAAAAGAAACAAAAAACGAAGATTGTGGTAGCAAGAATGTTTTATTAACCAAACAACGTACTTGAAATACGCACAAGAAACTTCACAGAGGCTATTGTGAGGTAACTGTTCACTAACACAATAGCATAAGAGTTCAAAAACTCACATTGCCCATTCGTTTAAAACCACTGCAGCGAGACAGCAGCTTTGAAAATATAGCTTTGGCAGGCGTAGAGTACAGCGTCTTGTTGCTTAGCGTGTCGTGTTCACCGTCACCAGAGGCGAGGGCACGCTGGCCGTGCACCAGCGAAAGCAGTCGGCAGTCACAGGAACGGCTCTCGACACATTATGTGAGCTAGTCGAGCTCTGAAATGCCACAATAGCAAACAGCGTAAAAAAATAAGTAAACTCCTGAAGGTAAGCACGGAATGACCACGGAAAAGTGAGCAATGTCTCGTTGACCTGGCAATTCGCTGAACAAAAGAACACGCCGAAGTAAGCCCAAGCTCTGATAGCATATTGCTTAGATACGCCCCTGTTAGCCCATGTTACCAGACTGCCTGCATGTGCCCGCTGTTTCTGAAACCTTAAAAAAAATGAGCGCTCAACCAGATACCAAAGACCAAAGCTTTATAAAGGTAATCTACTAATTTTTGTAACAAATAAAATGAAATCAACAAAAAATAAAGATTTCATTTTTTTCTCGCTATTTGTTTTCCCCTCATTTAGTCACGCTTCAATCGTCACGCGGTTATTGATGTCCATCGCAATAGGTTACAGACCACTTTTTGTTCCGAATTTCGTGTCGTATTTAGATTGACTTTGCATTCAGTATAACCTCCCCTACGCAGACTAAAGTTGAGCCTTATCAGAGGTGATAAGGGCCTCAACTTTTTAGGCTGCTTTTTTTTTACACGCATTGCGGAAAAGCCAACAGATAGGGGGAAGCTTTAGCTTGGGAGACTCTAATATAAACGTACAGTATATATTTCGTTGCATGGTGTGACATCAGACAAAAGTTGAGCCTTATCAGGGGTGATAAGGGCCTCAACTTTTTCGGCTACCTTTTTGACATGCATTGCGGAAAAGCCAAACCATCAGGGGAAGCTTCACCTCGGGAGAAAGAAAGGGATGAAGGAAGAAGTGAAAGGACAGGGAGGTTAGCCAGTCCTTAAACCAGCTTCTACCCTGTGCTGGGGAAGAGGGCAAGAGAAGCAGGCTCACCAAATCAGAAGCATTAAAAAATATGGAATGGAGATTGTTTTCTTCAACAAAGTAAGTGCTCTTGCCGTATAAGTGCGCTCATTATCACGCATATTCGTTACCCTGAAGGCATTCAAGTATATTTCAAGTAAGGTTTGTCAAGCCACTACATAGTTGTCAGTCTACAGCACGAGCAACTAGCACATATTGAAGAGCATTGCAAAATGTGAGTATGTATAATAAACCGAATAATACGGGATTTTAAAATGTAATAGAACTCCTGAAAGGAAATGGTAAAAGAAAGATACGTTAGTGAGGTCGGGTTTCACACCTGGGGCGTAAAGGTTCAAAGGCGAGTATCTTGACCACTCAGCTTAGCGTAAACGTTGACCGAGTTACAATGTATTTAGTCATATGAATACTCTCTACAAGAGAATAAAAAAAGGGAAGGGGACACTTTGTGTCAAGACATTGGGGAAGTCTTTCGTAATGTGGGGGTAAAAGCACCTTTCAGGAACATTAGCATTCGAAGACACCAGGAAAATTTCGGCTTTGTGAAAATTTATTTTATTAAGATAGCAATAAATGGACACTCTCAGCTGGATTTTGCCGCCGGCGTCGGCGGCGCCGTCTTTCACCGTATATGAATATGTATCTGTATATACGAAAACGCAAGAAAGAAAAATAATCCAGAAAAAAAACTCTGTTGCGTGGAATCGATTGTCTGACCTTTGTACTGTGAGTGCAAGGCTTTAGCAACTGAGACACGAAGGAGCACCTTCTTCAGCGTCGAAATGGCAAGCTATTTATACTTACCACTTACCGCTGGCAATAGCCATCTCGGAGGCCGTGGAGGAACTATCATGTTTTACGCATTACCAGCTAGATGGCGTAAAGAACGCACGTCGCTTAGGAAGCCTTCATGTGAATGCGTCTCCAGAGACCCGCGCACATGAAGGCTCCCTAGCGTCGCCTAGAGCGCCTCGATGCTTGCTCCTCTGCGGAGGCGCGCGCATCGAAGCACTCTAGCGTCACCTAGAGACACTGCATTTAGCAGAGATGAACATACCTTTTCCTTCCGCCGCTCGCGCTGCCATTAAGAAGTTTGCACCAAAGGTCTATCGTACCTTTAGGTAGGAAATTGCCAAGAAAATGATCTATGATAACCGTCAGGGTGGTTCTCTTTTGTTTGAAGCCAGGACGGGGTATTGCAAACGAAGACTTACCGGGTCAAATTCGAAGGGGTAGACACGGTATGCAGTGCACGTGGAGAGGAGGAGTAAACTGCCGAGCACTTGATAATGTTCTGTAAAGGGCTTCACCCTACAGTTCAGGATGATGGCACATTTTTTCAAAGCACTGGGGTTTAGGGACAGGAAGGGCAAAATAGACTTTAAGTGGGTAGAAATAACTAGGAGTTGGTTATCTGATTAGTGGTTACAATTTAGACACGAGTGAAAATTAAGTCATTCACTGCAAAATGCCAGTCCTTTACTATTTAAAGGAAAAAGAATAAATATAGTTTTTGTTCACTAAATATAACGGTTAGGTGGCTAACGCCACCTAGCCGTAATAATTAAGCAACCTATTACGTGTTTCTTAATTAGGCAACCTACTCCACGTTTCTTAATTAAGCAACCTATTTCATGTTGCTTAATTTCTAATTTTGCTTGAACTTCTGATCCAATGCACAAAACCGCATTGCCGAACGTCAGACCAGGAACCATGACCCCTTTCCATATTCCTCTCACAACATCATACCTATTGTAATTCCACAGTGCTCTATTTTTCATCACTGCTGCATTCCTGTTACTTTTAGTCGTTACGTATATTTCGTCTTCCCTTAGGTACTCGGTCCCATTGCTTATCCATATGCCCAGATATTTCTATTTATCTGTTATTTCTAGCGTGACTTCCTGTATCCTAAGCTCACTACCTTCATTATCATTAAAAATCATGACAGCTGATTTTTCCTTACTGAATCTGAAATCTAACCTATCTCCCTCATTACCGCAGATGTCCATCAATCTCTGCAAATCTTCCTTGTCGGCAACAAGCACTGTACCATCTGCGTACATAAATACTGGTAGTGACTGTTAAATGAGTTTTCCTTGTTTGACGAACGAAAGGTTGGAGCCAAGTCAGCATCCCTCTAATTTGGCCTCTAATCCTTGTAGGTACATCATTAATAACAAGGGTTACAGAGGACACTTCTGCCGAAGCCCCCGTTTTACCTCTGTGGACTTGGATACCTGTTTTTTTTCCACTTAATAACTATCTTGTTACTTTTATAGATATCCTTTAAAAGATTAGTGACTCCATCTTCCACACCTAGTGTGGCCAGTATTCCCCACAAGTCCTCTTGAACCACGCTATCGTACACTCCCTTGATATCCAAAAATGCTCGCCACAGGGGCCTGTGTTCCTCCTTTTCGGCTGTTTCGATGCACTGCGTTAGTAGGAACAGATTGTCTTCCAACCTCCTGTGTTTCCGAAACCCATTCTGCAGTACCCCCAGCACCTCCTCATCCTCTATCCATGTCGACAGTCTTTCCTTTATAATCTGCATCGCCAGCCTGCAGGTCACTGATGTCACTGTTATAGGACGGTAGTTGTTTATGTCAGCTTTGTCCCCCTTTCCTTTATAGATTATGCTCATCCTGCTAACTTGCCGCCCACCGGGGACTTCACCATCGATTATTATTTTGCTCACCGCCTCTCTGAAAGTCTACTTAGACTTCGAACCCAATGTCTTTATCAGCATAGTTGGAATGCCATCTGGGCCTGTTGGTGTACTACTAGGAAACCTCTTCTCAGCCCTTTCCCACTCTCGTTGTGAAAATGAACCATTGCGCCACTTGATCCATATTTTCCTATTGTGGTACATACGGCACTCCTTTGTTGAAATTTTCCTGTCACCCTTATTCTTATATTTTCAATAGCTTCTTTCCCTTCTAGCCCAGCACATTGAGCTGTAGTTATGAGCCTCTGCTCCAGGCTTGTCTCATTTCTTAGAAAGTTCAGACGGTTCCAAAATTTCTCACCTGCCTTTCTATTCCTTTTATGTACTTCTGCCAGCCACTGAGCCCCTTTTCTTCTAATCGTTTCATTGGCCAGAAGAGATGCTTCCCTTCTACAACTTGGAAAGATGTCCCATTTTCTTTCAACATCATCTGTCGGTTCACCCCACTGCTTAGCATGTCTGTGTTTCCTAGAGGTTTCCTGACGTTTTGCTATGGCTCTCTTACCTTCCGCATCCCACCAACTCTTGGGTTTGTGTCTGTTTTCCGGGGTGACTTGTCACGTGCATTGGCAAGCTCTAGCTCAAAGAGTCTAATTAGATTCGTGTATGTCCACACTGTCTTATTATCCTCCGTGATTACTTTCTCAATTCGTTGAGTAGTTATTTCTATTTGCCTATCTGAATAAAAATTTTTCTGTAGTTGCTCGTCTTGTGTTATTCCCACTTTCACTGCTCTTCCAAAACTTAGCTTGATACGTTTGTGATCACTACCCAGACTTCTGGAGCCACACTCATCTATGTGCATTCCCCTGAGCCTCTCATACATCCTATGTGACATCAGTGTATAATCTATCGTCGACTGCAGCCTTCCTACCTCCCATGTTATTTGCCCTTCACACTTCTCAGTACTGTTGCAAATGATCAAATCAAGCCTTTCACAAATATCCACGATCATTTTGCCTGTTGGGTCGGTATACCCATCTATATCTTCTATGTGCGCATTCATATCTCCTAGTGTAATTATCTCGCACTCTCCTCTTAATTCCTCAATGTCCTTTGATATACACTCCACCATTGCCTGGTTTTTCTCTCTGGCTTTTGCTCCCGTCCACAAGTACATCAAACCAAGGAGTGTTGTCTGCACAGCTACTTTTCCTCTTAACCATAAATGTTCCATGCATCCCTGCTTGACTTTTTGCCAACCCATACTTTTATTTATGAATGTACATAATACACCCCTCTTTTTTCTGCCTTCTGTTCTACTGCAGTATTCCCATACGTAGTCGGGATTGCAAGGTGGTTGCTCCACGTCCCGAAGATGTGTCTCCACAACCCTATATACCATCAGCTCCTCATGAACTGCTCTTCTATCTCTTCCCACTTTAACCTATTCCTGCCACCCCCATGTTGATATAGCCTATGTCTGACTTAGCTCGGCCCTTGTGCTTACGTCGATTTCTTCTCCCATGAACCTCGTGTGGCTTGAATATTTGTGCCCCTTTAGAACCGTCTTTGGATACACTGTTGGCCTCAGGGCGCTAGGTCCCCCTAAAAAACTGTGGCTTGACGACCCATCCTATTACCAACCCTCCTGCCCGTCGCACCACTGTAATGAATGCCATCCTGTGCAAAGGGGCGAGCGCTGGGCTCGTACACGTCTTGGTTCACTTCCATTACGCTGAATCCGAGTTGCCGGCTCATACCCTTGATCACACAGTTGGCCTCCACTACCCTCCTTTCAATCCCACGAGACTGCCCCCAGACCTCTGGGACTGTGCATATGGTCACATGCACACTCCCAGAGGCATCTCGGAGCTTACGCATCCCATCCACTGTCTCTAAAGGTTCTGATCCTTGCCGTTCAACCCTTTATTGAGACCAGCATGAATAATGACGAGATTTTCACCCTCCATGCTGTCGTCTACAACCTCCTGAGCTTTAACCAGTGCATGCACCGTGCTCTTCCCTGACTGGGCCTCCACCCTCACTCTCCAATCTTCCTTCATTGTCGTGAAGACGTCATCCCTAACCCTGGCCATGTTAGAGTTCCCCACTACTAGGACCCTTCTACGCTCCAATCGCTGACTTCCTGTTTGTGATGGCGCCCCTGTTTGCTTCACCTCTTTCTCTCTCTGCCGTCTGTCCTGTGTTCCTGCCCTGCTCGAAGACTGCCGCGCCACCAAGCTGTATGTTCTCGAAGCCTCCGTGCTGTGGCCAGACATTGCGGCCCTTTGACCTCCCTTCTCACCTGTTCCTTCTCGCCTGACGCCTTCTCAGCTTCTCACGCCTTCCGTATCACACCGCTCGGGGCCGGGGCAAAGCGCCATTAGCTCCTTTACCTGCTGCTCGAGCTCGGTCCACCCTTCCCGTTCTTTTCTAAGGTCGCCCTTCATTTGCTCTAATAGACTGGCGGTAGCCTCCTCCCGCTCACGCGACGCTCCGAGCTGTTTTTGGAACGGGAGCAGCTTCCTCTGCTCCCGTTCCACCCTAAGCTCCCTCTGAAGCCCCTCAATGCTAGCCTGTATGCGCTGCACGGCCGCCTTCAGTGCCTCGCACAGCCTGCACACGAAGCTCGCCTTCTGCGTGGTGGCCAAACTCGCGAAAGCTGATTCGTCCAAGTAGCACCAGCACTTGCATTCTTTGCACTGCAGCAGGTCACTCTCGCCAGTGGTTTTCGTAGCCTTTTTAGCCATCGCCCTCCCGACCATCGGACCGAGCGCCCGACAGCCCTAAGTTCAACCGTGATCCCGCTATCCAGCCGCCTCCGCCAACTCTCCTACCTCAACATCTGTTTGAAGCTGCCGCCTACACCACACACACACGTGTTCAATTTCGCTAGTAGCCTCTAACTAGGTCCACTTTGTGTTCGGTTCTAGCTGTTTAACAACTAACCGGACACACCAAATTTCTTCATAACAGCCGCCTTACGGCGTTCTTAAACTCAAACAAATAAAGGAAAACTTACCTCTCGTTGCGCACTGCTCCTGCACCAACCAACCTGCTCGACCTTGCACGGGCTGGATAGGTGGCGCCATCTAGCGGAGTCAAAATGAACCAGGCCATCACAAAATAGTTATATGAGAAACATTGTGCATTGTACACTTGGTGTAAGAACCACGCTGTGGCGTTAATACAAATGAGTTATTTTTAATACTTTTCACCCATTTAAATAAATGCTGAGTTTAACGTACCAGAATCACCATATTATTATGAGAGACGCCGTAGTGGAAGGATCCGAAAATTTCGACAACTTAGGGTTCTTTACCATGCACCTAAATCTAAGTAGGGTGGCTAGAATGGGGAAGTGTGATGACTGCGGCGGCGGCCTCTTGCCTAGCGAGGCCCCTCTGCGCGTTCTCGCCGCTGGGGGTAAATTTGGCGCGTCAGTATGGGGCGCTGTTGGCATGTGCCGACTGTGAGCATGTGTTGCTCGTGTCTCGTAGGTGACGGAGCAGCGCAAGTTAGCTGTCGCTGTTCGTGAAGTACGGCCTGCTTTTTCTATCGCTTCCCGATTTCTTGAAGGAGATGATGTCAGCGGTTGTTGTCGGTTTTTGAACCGCTCTGAAGAATGCCGTCGATGGAAAAAAAAAACGCAGAGGTGGTGCTTTTTGTCAGGTTGCGACGCCGGCTACAAGTCCTGCGGTGAAAGACTGTCTCTCTTTTGTATATTTGCCCATGTAGATGAATTTGAAAAGTGAGCACGTGCCATACCAAGGGGCGACAAGCCACTGCAAGAGAATTCTGCAGTTTTCGAAAGGCATTTTGACCCAAGGTACGTATTAAATTCGTCCATGTTTAAGCATATAGAAAAGTTGTGGTTTCTACAACTCAACACACCGACCTGGTGTGACACACGGGTCATGAGCAGCAGAAGTGCAGTGGAAAGAGCCAGACTAATTCAGATGATCGGTTGTTCTTGTACTTACATTGGCATGTTGCTCCACGTGGGCGCGTTTTGCGTTCTGCCTCCATCAACCCGCGGCTAGATGTGTGTCACCTAACGCTGCATCACATGCTATAATAATTGTTTCGTTGCTCGGAAATCTGAAGTGTCTTCATTACAGAGGCTACGCTCACTTTTTATTATGTTTTCGGGTTTATTATGAGACACTACCTGCACATTGTGAATGAAAAGGAGGTCCATATGCCGCGCGATGTGCCTGCCCTTAAGGAGAGTGCTATTCCAACAATTTTCCCGAACCTTCCAAAGTACATGACAAAAACTCTGCCAAAAGAGAGGAAGAAGAGAATGGGACAGGGCTCTTCTGTGTCTGCAAAGAAGAGCCGCGAGGACATTGACGATTCAGAACGCGAATCGGTTCAGCTCATTCCTCATGACAAACTGGACATAGTCAACGATGAAGTACCTCGGAAACACGTCATTTTTGGTCTTCGACTACCATCAGAGTATCGGTCACGTCAGACATTCCAAAACAAAAATATAGCGAGTTACCAAACAGCTGAACATCATAAAAGCAAAATACCTCCTGTTGCCTTCAACAAGATAGCTGTGTTCGAAATTGGAGGACGAAATTCACCCTCCTGCACCATTTTCCTGGCTGGCCACCTTCACTGTCAGCGCACCGTTGAGTCTGAGGAAAAGACCCAAGAGCTTCTGGTGTATGCAGAAAAACTCTCTGTGTGTTGTGGAGCTGCAAATACCAGCGAGTTTAAGTGATTAGATGTGTCTGACTGCACAGCATTGTCATCAAATGGCCTGTTCTCCGCTGTGTGTGACGGATTTGTGTCACAAGGTATGTTCTGTTTTGGTACATACGTCTTGGGCATCACAACTGTGAAACGTTATTTCATATACTTCACATGTCGCCTATTTTGTTGTTTCTTCCAGGTATGCCGGCCCATATGCCTCAGCGGTGTCTGAAGTGCAGAAAAGTGAGGCGACCAGTGGGAGGCCCATGCAGGAGGGCTCGGCTTCTCAAGCAAGAGCACGGCAGAAGGTCTACGTGTGACGATCCACTCTGCGAAGGACCTACTGAAGTACCTCACTGAAATGGTATGGTTTAGGTTTTTGATGACCTCCCATCTCAGTCAAGACTGTTTGGAGCGTTCCTTTGGTATCGTCAGACAGGCCAGTGGAGCTAACAACCACCCAACTCCTGCGCAGTTCATTATCTTAATCAAGTATGCTTGTGCATTTTCAGTCCTGTACATTGAAATACAAAGCATATATTTCAAAGTATCAATTTTTATAATTTACATGTATCTATGCAGGTGCATAAGCTTTTATAGCTTGGCGAAAAGCCCCAAGGGAGCAAACGTATCTCCTAAACTTTTGGAGGCCCTGCTGTTCGAGGACCATCTGCTGCCTGAAAATGAAGTACCAGCTTGTGACGACGTTACACTACCTGTCGAAGCAGCACAGGTTGCGATTGACCACGCTGATTACGTTGAAGAACGCAGTGATGACCACCTCACCTATTATATTGCAGGATATGCAGCCAGGAAGCGGATCTTCTCAACCCAATGCGAAGCTTTCAAGGATGCCTGCCTCATGATAGTGTGACGGGCCAATTGCCAGCAGAAGCGTGTAAAAATTGGGACATGGGGAGCCTTCTTTACCCCTCTGTCCGTCTAAATAATCTAATCAAAACCCTTGAGGATAGACTAACTCGTGCATGTAGCACCACGCGCTTGCGCACCAAAGTAGTGAAGGATTTTTTTAGCCTAGCAGCCAATGTGCCACAAATTGGCTGCAGTGAGCATTCAGCTTCTTTAACAACATCGGTTGTCAGGTTCTACAGCATTACGCTTGTCCATTTTCTGCTGAAAGGGCTAAACCAGCATGCTGTGCAGACTAAAGTCAAGAAGGTGAAGCCCTGTGTTATGTAATGTTTTTATGTACAGTTTCCAATAAACTTGTATCAAGCCACCAGTTTTGTGGTCTTGTACTTCATTGCATTCTTCTGCCGCACTGCATAAAAACTGCATTGACTTCCACTCTTTAAAGTACTATTGCAATCGTAAATGTATAACAAATCTGCGAGCGACACACGCATGGTTATTGCCCCCTGCTGGTCTGCGGGAGAGATTCCTCTAAACTATTTTTCGCGTGACAAGCGCGCCCACCTGGCAAGAAGTGGCCGCGAACCCACGCTCTGTATCGGCTGCGTGGTTTGCGCTTGTAGATTACACGTGCAAGTTTCTCGACGTCAACAACATAATTGAAAAGACTACAGCGGTAAAACTGAGCGCGGTCGAATCATTTACCCGCCCAGAGGCAAGTAACGACGCGAAAAAAGCACAGCGCCCCCACCGGCAGCGCCACCGCGCGGCAGGAACGCGCTTTTGGGCCAGCCTTCGGAGGCCGGTCATCACACCTCCCCATTCTAGCCACCCTAATCTAAGCACACGGGCCTCAAGCATTTTCGCTACCTATAGCAATATACCACCCACTGCAACAGTGCAATCTTGCTCAGCGCGCGCAATGCCGCGCGAATGCTGCGGCATGCCGCCCGCGCCGGAACATCGTGTCGTATTCCTGCGCGCGCAACGAGCGGCTTCACTGCACAGCAATTGAACATAATGGCGGAGCTATACGCAACTCTGCTCCAGTACGATAGAGAGCATATACAGCAATTCTACACTAAACTAGAGTTCCTGTATATGCTGGGCAGAGAACGCGCGAGCACCACGCCATCGTGCACATGAAGTTGGCTTGGTCGTGTGAAATTGAACATATGACGTCACTTTGCACCATGTGACAGCGCTCGCCGAACAGCAGCGCAAGCGGCGGAAGGAAATGTATGTGCAACTCGGCTACCTAAAGATATACCATATACATTATCTCTACCACGGAGGATGGAAAGGTAGGAGAGGCCCTGACGTCACTCGTTGTGAAGCCGTGATGAAGCCGCAAGTCGGCCATATTGACTGGGCGAATTCCCCTCTCTTGTTTACATCCGAATGTATAGCAGAGCCCCGCTACGGTGGTCTAGTGGCTAATGTACTCGGTTGCCGACCCGCAGGTCACGGGATCGAATCCCGGCTGCGGCGGCTACATTTCCGATGGAGGCTGAAATGTTGTAGGCCCGTGTGCTCAGATTTGGGTGCACGTTAAAGAAACACAGGTGGTCGAAATTTCCGGAGCCCTCCACTACGGCGTCTTTCGTAAATATATATCGTGGTTTTGGGACGTTAAACCCCACATATCAATGAATGTATAACAGACGTCACGACTCTCTCTCCGACTCGGAAAGCACGTGAGCTGCGCAGCGCGCGTGTCATGACGATCCGAAACTAATGTAACGGGGCTATACACTCAGGGCCAGCACGACACCTTCGGCGAAATCATGTCGTCCGAGTATTTACAGCGAGCAACAGCTCACCGACAACGAAGCAAGCGCAAGAGAACGCGCGCTAGATGCACTGACAAAGGCGAGTGTTTTCACGTCATTAATTCAGCAACTACACAGACAACACGATCCGTCATGCGCCTTCTACGTTTGCATTCCGCCATGCGGCCTACGCAGCGTGCGGCCACTGTGTCCGTGTTCCGCGTGAAACTGACCGGCGTCAGCAGTCTGCGACCGTGGTGACTTTGAGCACGTTGCAAGTGACACTTAAACGCGGTTGCTGTTACGTTGAGATTACATGCAATGCTGGGGGAGAGTATACGAAGCGGAACAGAAAAGGTGTTTTAATACGCACACGCAAGTTGTTACTGTACACGCATAACACGAAACTACGTATGTGCACATGCTCCTCATTTCGTTTTGCTGGGCTCAACAGCGTCGCCCGTTATCACAAGCAGAAGCACTGCACAAGCATCACTAACCTGCAAGGCGTTCGTCGTCGTTCCGCTTCGTCATGGTGTACAACGCGATTTCGCTGAACACTAATTGCTTCATCCGCGTCATCCGCCGCACGACACATGCATATGCACTTGTTCTACGCACTGTTGAAACCCCGTGATGGACGAAAGGATTTTTATACGTTGCTAAGAGAACAGTAACGGTCAGGAAAACACTACATAACCAATAACGCGGCTCAGAGCACGGATATTGTCCGCCACGGCTCAGCATGAGACCTGGGGAGGTATACACACGCCGCCGCCAGCCGCGGCCGCTCACTAAGACCAGCTCCACTGCGCAACACGTAACCATAGTAACGCCGCCATTGTGCCCAGTGAATATGGCCGCCATGCTGTTATTTCCTCCACACTTCTAACGTAGCGCGCAGGCTGGACATGCCCTCTCCTACCTTTCCTTCCTCCGTGATCTCTACTCTAAACCATGGCAGGGCTATACTGCACCTGTTCGCGTTTTTTTTTTTTTCCTTACGACCTGCTCACCCGTCGCGAATACAACGGAAGAGTTTCTGAGTGTGTTTAGCCACCCGTCGGAGGGAGAGGTGCAAGCGAACCTGACCTTGCACCTTCTGCGCCGTGCACACGGCACAAGGAAGTTTGTCAATATGAAGCCATGGAACGGGGTTCCAACGAATAGGGGGAGAGGGAATATTAAAGAAATCATGGATAGAGAGGATCATCTACTTTAAAAAAAACTAATCTTACCAGATGGCTTGTCGCCTAATGTACGTATGTATGTGCTCGTATATAATACAAGCTGAAACTCCGTGAAATTGCGGAAGAACCCCTTAATGCATGGGGTATAAAGCACTGGCAAAGATCAGTGAGAAAGAAAGAAAAACAATGCGGCACCTGTTTTGCAAGCAGAGAGCACTAAACACCTTTAGCCCTTGGTCTCATCGGACAACGACGTCGCAATTAATAGAGGTCGCTCACAGAATGACGAGCGTGTCTTCCTATTGCTAGCTATTTTATATTTTCTTTTATTTTTTCAATATATTTGGAGTGGTTCTCAGGGCTAACAGCAGCAGTCTGCAGTCTGACAACTCTTTTGAACACGTACGTGTGTTGTATATCTAATGGCTAAAGACCTGCGCATAAGGAAAAAGAAAGAAAATAAAAAGAGAGGACCCTTGCTGCTGAATAACGCCTTCGGACGGGACGCACAGAGAGTGGTGGTGTGCATTGTCAAGGTGTTAACACCACCTGGAAATATTGATTCCGGATACCCCAAGCCCTTTTGCATTCCTTTGTACTGCATGCCACGTCCATGAAGAATGAGAACGAAGTACGCAGATGCTTACGCGCATCTGCGTACTTCGTCGCTTGCCCCGGAACTAAAACTCTAGAGCAAATCAGTTCTGCGCTATCCTTCGAGTTCACAGAACAACATGTTCAGAAATAGAAATTGACAACATTACAACTTTTCGGCAAGTAAGCAGCTTGGTTTTTTTTTCTGAAAAATCTCTATCAATTTTTTTTGTGGCTTAGTGCTACAAGCAGGCAGTTGTCAATTGCCTTTTATCTCTATTGTGGCTTGCTTTTTTTTTGGGGGGGGGGGGGATTTACCCACCACGGCTGCATTTCATTCGGCGTTTTGTCAGTGCTCAGTCTACAGTGATTTCTCCAGTCGAGAAGGCAGTCCCACAACCTCCAGCACGCGCATTACGCACATTGATATATATTAGCTGTGTGATGGTGTATTGCTGTGTTCCGTATTACAATCCCCGTTCGGGGCAAAACACTGGGTGTTTCTTATCACCAATTTCCAAACAATACTGAGCTGTGGGTCAAGTGACTAAAGAATATTGCGAGAGACAACCTCATCATCAAATACAAGTCTGCATCGACTGTCGTATATGCAGCAGACACTTGCGCGATGAAGACTATGGGCTTGCGTTCCACATCAGAAAAGTTATTCTGACTCCGGGCCTACTAGCTTTTTTCGAGGATTACCTTTTCTACTTTATTTCAAGTGCATAGAAGCCTCGCAAAGATCCTGCTTCACGAGCTTCGCCCTTACGTCAAACATCAAGGAAGCGAGAAGCGGAGACAAACGAAACAGATCTGGAGGTTTCAACTTCACAAGACGCTTTCATTAAACAAGAAGCAGTAAGTGTTTGCACGCAAACAATAAACAGCGACGCTCTTCGCGTGGGCATATACCAGACTACGATAGGACGATTGCGCTCCCAAGTGTCGCACCAATGTTCAAAATGCGAGAAGGTGCAGCATTGCTGAAAGAAGCACTACGTAAGCACTACGCATGTGTTCAAAAAGTCGCAACAGATCCACAGAACGGAGAGCAAAAGGCCGTGTTTCTTTTGCATCAAATAGAATGTGACGGAAGAAAGCATTCAGCGTACTCAAACGAACTTGTAAGGGGTGTGTGATATGGCACTTTCTGTCACAAAGAGGGTATACGATCATGCGCGCACTTCGAGGCTCGTGACCCTGCCAGCAAAGTGCACTCTTCAGAGGTATATAGGTTCCAGCCCAGCATCATGAGGTATGAGCAATGCCATAAACCATTTGTGCGCCTTCAATGATTAAGCAACTTGTTTTTCTGCGCGCGTTGAGTGGAGAAGCGCGCCCGAACTCGTGCTGGCGTTGCGCGCGCTGTACGGAGTGGTGGAAAAGGGCCAGGGCCGCAGCGCTCTCTTCAAAGGAGTGGCGAGAGGCATAAACTACAATCAATGAGAACATGACCTTTGAGATTGCAAACGCGCGATGCCGCACGTTTACAATTTCGAAGGCTATAAATGCAAAGGCCGTTAGAAGCGAGCGCACAGGCAAGTGCAATCTAGCCCGGCCATGACTAAACTAGAGCTATTCTATTTACAGTAACATATACAGCAACTCTAGGCTAAACTAGAGTCACTAAAATGTTTCCAGTGACTTTAGACAATGAGGTTGATGATAATAACAATGAATTGTGGTTCTGCCTAAACATGTAGCGACATCTTTTGGGATTTTTATCAAACTTTTGAAAAGCAATTTCAACCTCCGAGACCCAACAACGCACGTTTACGTATCTCGAAGGCTACATCTGCCACCTCAAAAATAAAGGAACCATTTACAATGTTTCAGCAACAAATAAAATAACAAAAGTTTCTTATCATTTATTGGAACATTTGCGCGTAGTATTTGTCTACATTATAGAGTTGTCTTCAATTTATGTAGTTGTGTCCACACTTGTTGTCAAGAAAGGTAACGCGCAAAAGTGAGGAGTAACAATACAGCATAAGCGTTCACAAAACGTATTTGTCTATCAATTCATATACACAACAACATAGAGTTTCTCAAAAATAACTAGAGGCATAGCCTCCAATATTTTCTGTGCCCGCTCGAAGGAGGCAGAGCCTCCGTCCGCGCTATCCCACCGGCTGACGCCGTTCCCCAAGAGATGGCGCCACCAGCCCTGGGGAGCGTGAAGGCAGTTCGTCTTGGATCGCCGCAGGCCGCAGTCGACGTGCGCGTTGTGTTCCCGCGATTGAAGAACTTGTGCGTGTTCTCGTGATTCCATGGCCTACTGCTGTGTTCCAAAGTGCAAATCTGATGCGAAACGTAAGGTACCGGGGATTTCGTTTCATGAAATTCCTAGTGACAGTGAAGCGAGGGCAGCCTGGTTGAAAGCCATCGCTAGGAAAGACTGGATGCCGAACACGACATCACGCTACTCCGTTGTGTGCAGCCGACATTTTCTCCTGACGGACTACATAGAAGGATGTAAAACTCGAAGACTCAAGAGGAGTGCAACTGCCAGCGTGTTCGACGACTACCCGGAGTACATGCAGCCGAAGCCGAAGAAACCGCGGAGTGATGCGGCTGCGAGGAAACGAGCGCTTGCTACTGACAACGCTGCTGCGCGGCCTCTCGAGACAAGGACTGCAACAGGCCTTTTTGTTGGAGCCGATGAAGACACCGTGCCTGCGGATGGACTTACCTCAAGTTTTAGCTCTCCGGGTCTCGCAGAAGTTCCGTGATTCACCGTACCACTACAAGTTGAGGTGGATGCTCCTTCTGAACCTACCTCAAAGCACGAAGCCACCCAGGTAGATGTTCGCAGTAGTATTTCTGTTTTAGAACGTCAGAAATTCAGACGAAAGGAGCGCGATTTAAAGACGCAAATACAACGGCTTCGTCAAACAATTGACAAATATAAAGAAGAACTGAAGCAATTAAAAGAAGATTGCAATTTGACTGCTTTTGCCAAGGTAGTTGAAGCTGCGCGAGAAAAGCACGTAGGAGCCTGCATCTTCGTTGACCAGGTGAACAATTTCGCCAAAATCAGACCTACTTACTCCGAGGTTACTGTTCGTAATTACATTGTGTTGAGAAATTTGTCAACAAAGGCCTATGAATTTATAGGAACTAGAAAATCCTATAGGAACTAGAAAATCTGAGCCCCCAGCAAGCGAAAGTGTGTTCTCTGGTTGTTGACGAAATGAGAATACGGCAACGCCTGCAATACAACAAGCAGAGAGATGTCTTCATTGGAGAGGTGGACTTGGGTAAGGATTGTGGAACACCAACAAAAGGGGAACCAGTTCTAGCAAATTCACTGTTGTGTTTTATTTTGTCAGGGCTCTATGTGCGCATTTCCCGTGGGGTATTTTTTCAACAAGAACTGCACTGGACAGCAACTGTTCATGCTGATGAAATATGTGCTAAAAGAAGTGGAGACAGCTGGCTTCATTGTAATGCGCATTGTGACGGACAATCACAAAATTAATGTCCTTGCTTTGGAAATGCTTTGCAGTGGGAAACTGCAGCATTCTATAAAGCATCCCCAAGATCCCGACTGAAAGTTGTTCATCGCCTTTGATCAATGCCATCTGATAAAGAATATCAGGTCGCAGTTCCTGGCCCGAGACATGGGAAAAAACGGTGAAGTTACATCCTCTCATGTGAAGAGCCTGTACAAGATGCAAAATGCGAAAATGTTAAAAATGCGAAAAGATGCGAAACCAACCCGCAGCGTTGTGCTTCGCAACGTAATGCCGCTAAAGTAAGGAGCCGTCATGTGGTGCTGTTATGTTGCTTTCTTATATCTTTTTAAAGCGGTGAGGCAGCGACAAGTATTGTGGATTCACCTATGAAGCTCTAGGGTACCGGGGACTTAATATACTTGGGGACAAGTATGAGTTTAGCGCATCAGTTTATCGTGAACACGACGCAGCGCGTGCACAGACAACGCGATACGCAATCCGCATTCATACGCTTATGTTTACTTGTATGATGCGTTTCTACTCACGGTAATGCCTGCTGACGATGGTAAAGTTGTCCAGTATGAAAATAATAGTGCGTTTTTACATTTGCGTCGAAGATATTTATGCGTTCTGGGATGCTCACTGAGTAAGCAGAAAGACTACGCGTCGTCTGCACTCCCCAGGGCTGCCGGCGCCCCCTGTCGGCTCGTCTCGAGCTAGACGCGACGGTGCAATAAAATGGAAAGCGCGGGGATCGAGCGGGCACAGAAAGTATATAGGAGGCTATGCTAGAGGGCACTCTGACGCTGCGATCGATCTTTCCTCCGTGATGGGAATGATGGGTAATACACACATTTGCCTAGTCTTCGTACTTGCGGGCGGCGAATCGTACTTGCGGCTTCGTTTATTACTGGTTACGGTTTTGTTTTGAAAGAAAAAACAAACCCTTTTGAACTTAAGGACTTGATTCAAAATAGTAAGCTTAAAAAAATAGGGTTGTGAAGCGCGAACGGTGAACATTTGCTAATTTATGTTTTCGTGAAAACACAGCTCCAAGCCACTTGAACACACACGGAGCCAGAAGCAGGCCAGAAGTATGAATATTTAGACAAATGTGTGTACTACCCATCATTCCATGCTCACTGAAGCGCCGTGTGTTGCAACTCTCATAGACACTAGCGCCAGAATTCCCTCTAGCAAGTATTGTGGGAAACTCTATGCACAACAACACGCATAGAGGAATGAAGACACGTGGGGCCCGTCCAGTGAGCGAATGCAGAAAACCAGAGAACACAGGTGTTCCGTGAGAACACTTACTTAGTACTATTCGGCGCCGTCGACGCTTCGTTGCGTTGTCTGGTGTGGTTGGTTAAGTGCGTTTTTTCGTGGATGATTATTCCGCTGCCTACGTCTGGTACTCAGTAGTGTCGCCATTTCCTCTGTGCAGTTTTACCAACAATGTGCCTACTTTGTAAACGTACTGTCGCGTGAGGATTGTGAAAAAGTCTTGACTGTTAAAGTATGAATGCCGCACGGGTGTCTCCTCAAAAGAAAAGGAAGATGCGTTCTCCCGTTGAAGGCGAGTGGGAGAGTTCTGCAAGTAAGAAATGCAAACGTCCACGTTTTGCTGACAAGCGTCCTCAAATGGCAGAAGCTAGTCATGATCGTGACGTTACGAGCCCGAAGCCATCTCGGAAACGGAAAGGATTCAACCGGGCGAGTGAAATCGTCCAGAAGAAAAAGAAAGAAAGCCGAGATACTAGCGTTGAAGGTGCCGCCGCTGTGCAGCCGTGCAGGCGTAAGAAAAGAGTAGCCTGCCAGTCAAAAAGGCTAGCGAGAGACGACGTAGATGAGTCCCAGTTAATCGAAGAGCTTAGAAGTGGTGTCACGTCAATCTTGAGTGGCTTCGAACCAGACGGGATGGATACCGGCTCGTCTCGAGTCGCCAAGTGTCCGTCACGGGACAGCGCCAGCGGGGTTACGGAAAGCGATAAACGAAAGAAGAAAAGAAAAAAGAAGAAAAGGAAGTCGTCAGAAGAAGGTGAAACTTCGACTCGAGAAAAGCCTGATACATACTCTAAGAATATATCGTCAACTAACGAACACAAAATTATAAATCGAAATGCGAAGCAAAAGATCAAGGAACCATCGTCAGCAGAAGAAGAAGCACGAAAGTCCTTCAGTAACTTCACATTAGAAGAGATGGATGATCATGCACAAAACATTGACATTGGTTCACAGAGAAAAGTTTCACAACGACCACAAAGAGTTGGCATGTTAACCGGCCCAAGTTTGACCCCTGGGAAAGCTAAAAGTAAAAAGAGACGGGCATTTGCTCTAGCATCATCTTCTGATGTTCGCGAGTGGGCACTGTCAAAAATAAGAGCGGCGCAGTTTCGTATGCTGAATGAAGAACTCTACACGACAGCAAGTGACGACGCAGTTGAGTCGTTAAAAAGTGATCCTCAGGCATTCCAGGCTTACCATGAAGGCTTTGAGCGACAAGTATCAAAGTGGCCAGTGAATCCTGTGGATGTCATCATTGACAGCTTGCGTAGCATGTAGGTTGCATTCCACTTCCTTTATGTTGCATCTCTTGGGCTGCATTCGGTTTAGAATGACAGCGAAATATAGCTTGGGGCAAGTTTGATGTTCACTGTAGTTGTAAATAGTGTGCTAAACTCGTAACAGAGGATGTCGATTGAAGACATGCTATTGTTTGCCTTTATAGTATGTATTCACGGGACCTCATGTGTGAGAGTCGCTAGTGCAACAGTTGCCGTACTCGTGGTCATGCATGCTATCATCATCTTGGAACTACAACCAAGGTGCTTGGCTGGATGTGTTTCCCAGTCTATACACTCGCTGGGGCCACCTGTTGTTCATAGTTCGGTGAATACCTTCTATAGCCAGGGTACTTTGTTTCAAGTTTAAACATTGCTACCAGCTAATGAAATCCTGAATGACAGACATGCATTTCAATATAACCATCAGTTGGCTAACAAAAGAAATCTCAACTGAGAGTAAAAACTTTGATAGTTCCCAAGACAAGTCCCTTGTAAGAATGTTGGCTTTTAGTTTACGGGGTTTTTCTTAACATGCTGTCCATCAATTCAAACCTACATTTTTCCGTGTTCAATATCTCTTGCTAGGTATTCATAATGTCCTGGGTGAATTTTTGAACTGTTGTTTGTAGTGTTGCCAGAAAGCTTTTTAATGGTGCAGAACTGCACTTTGGTGCATGAATTAACACGTGAAATGCTCTACCAAAGTAAGCCCACAAGGCTGCATCACTTCTGATTGATTGATTTGTGGGGTTTAACGTCCCAAAACCACCATTTGATTATGAGAGACACCGTAGTGGAAGGCTCCGGAAATTTCGACCACCTGGGGTTCTTTAACGTGCACCCAAATCTGAGCACACGGGCCTACAACATTTCCGCCTCCATCGGAAATGCAGCCGCCGCTGCCGGGATTTGAACCCGCGACCTGCGGGTCAGCAGCCGAGTTCCTTAGCCACTAGACCACCGCGGCGGGGCGCTGCATCACTTCTGAATAGTAGACTTCTTACTCACACTCACACATTATTACTCACACATTTATGCCATTGTTTATCCTAAGCTAATCTGGTATATGCTTTATAAGTTAACCTAGACACCAAGTGCTTCTATAGCATGATTCTAGTGTGTTGATTGTCAAGGATGAATTCAACTTGCCACTTATATTTTAAACATGCATCATGTAGTTAAGCTAATAACACTGATTATTGTTATGATGTGTGTAAAAAGTCAGTGTTATTTAATAAACGTGCTGTCGTGAAACTAGTTGCTCATTTCAATGCTTTCTGCAGGCCGAAGTCAACTGTCATTGCTGATCTAGGCTGTGGTGAAGCAAAAATAGCTCAAGAGCTCACAAGAAACAAGGTCCATTCCTTTGATATTGTTGCTTTGAATGAACATGTCACAGTCTGTGACATGAGTAAGGTAAGTGCATTGGCATACCAACTATGCAGCAAGCAGGATCGACAGGCATTGGCCACCATGCATGTGTGAACCAGAAGTGTCCACCATGTTTAAAAAAAAATCTATAAATGAAATTTGTGATTTGGGGCATAGTGAATTTAGGGTTGTGAATCGTTCTTTGCCATCCCCATGCATTGCTTCCTGAGCACTCGTGGTGATAAGAGGAGAAAGAAAGGGATCATCTTGTACATAACTTCAATCATACTAGGTGAATTCAAAAAATTTTGTGGCGAGAGAATAATGAAGTGGCAGGTTCCAAAAGTAAGGTATTCAAAACATAGAGGTGTGTTGCAGGGTCTCTAATGTCATGAAAGCTAATGATGCCTTAATCATGATACTGCACCAACTTTTCTAAAATACTCTATCTTTAAAGAGCTTTTGCTAGCAATGTTCAATCAGCCATGTTTATTAAATGTGTTTTTAAGGATACGTTTTGGCGGCTTTTACTTTCCCAGTTCTGCAGTAGTCCAGGCTCGGCAGAAAATGCATGTATAGGGAAAGTGAGAGGGAGAATATAGAAATTTAGTCTCCCAAATAAGTGATTATACCACATTAGTAAACTTCAAGTACATAACGTTCTACAGTACAGTAAACATCATTAGTGTTCCTGTTTGTATCTATTGTGGCTGAAGATTCGTGCATTTATTATCCATCTGTGTTTGTGACAGTGTGTAAGAAATTGTTGTATGGAGTTATTGAATTTATAGAGTAGGCCTGACATGATATAAAGAACAACATATAAAACACTAAATATAATACAAGTGTAATATCTTAAGCTTTTTTTCTGTTTAACTGTAGTTAAACAAAAAGGTTTCATGTGTTAAAAGTTGGAGACTGCAAGCTGCACAGCACACAGAAAAAGCAAGTTTTATGAAAGATGCAATAGAAATGCAAAATAATTCAAGAAGGCTGCACTACTTTGAATATGCAAAAGAGCTTTTAAAAACACCTCTTAAAAATAAGCTCAATTTGATGGTTACGCATATTTGTGGCTACTGTGTAGACTTTCTTAAAGTTTTCTTGTGGTCAAGTGTGCCAAAATGCAGGTCATTAAAATACTGCTTTGTTGAATTGTTGTCACGTTAGCAAAATCGTCTTGTGCACATTCGTGTTATGAGGTTTATGCAGGTCTGTGTAATAGGTTTATGAACAACATCTGCAGGCAATCAAAATCTTTTTAATTTTGTCTTTCCAGCTTCCACTGCCCAGTCAAACTGTTGATGTTGCTGTGTTTTGCCTTTCATTGATGGGAACAAATTTGAACATGTTTGTTCTGGAGGCAAACCGCATATTAAAAAAGGGGTAAGTGCAAAGTAGTAGCTTAGTCTTGATGCTTGCATTAGTCACTCATTAATTTAGTCCGAATAGATACCTTCTGATGCAAAGCATTGCAAAAGGGGGTGGGTTAAATATAAGGCTTCATGTCAGTTTATTATTACTGGGCAACAGAAACTGATGTCAAAGTCTGTACTTGTACTGAATTAATCAAAACCGATTTCTAGCACCGAAAGATGCCGTAGACACCATGTTTGGATGAAGAATCTCGATCTCGGAGGTTGCATTTGTGGTGGTAGAATTTTAAAGTGCATCATGGATGTTGCCTTGGCCACCTCTGGCAGACAATGTGGTTGTCAAGCCACCAAGCGGATCAAGCCAAGCGACATGAAAAGTCAACATGGACACTTGGGCCATCTCAGATGGTCGGTTTGCAACATACGTTGCGGGAAGGTTCCCTCAGTTATAATGTGACTGCAAGGTATTGATGCACTGGATCCTGTAGGAGCTATGCTGGGGCTGCCGAAAATAACCCAGCAGCCAAAAAAACGTAGAATTCGATAATGGGAAAGGGGGTTGTGCAGTGTATTCGGAATCTGGTCATCATTAAAAAAAGATAATTAAAAGTAAATGTTGAAAGGCCACTAATTTTTTAATGGAGCTATGTATGATGTAATCTTCATTTTAGTGCTAAAAAGACCTTCGAGACAACAGGAGAAACACTGCTAACGACTGGTATATTTTGCAATGGGCTGAAATAAAATATTTACCACGGTGATGCACTGACAAACCCAGCGCATATCTAGACAAGACTACTTGTCAGGCTGAGGACATGGTGCATCATAAAACGATATTCTTTGTAGTTTACTGGTGAGCTTTGACATATGCAATAGTTCGATTATGCTATAAGACTCTGTACGCAAAAGGGACACAAGAAAAAAATTCACAGCATACCCATGGAGTGAATGATGAGGAGTGGGGCGAAGCTTCGGAGGGTTGTATCAGTAAACTGTGAATTGTCCGTCCGTCCGTCTGTCCGCACCTGCTGAGTCAGTCATCGAACTAGGCAGTCGTGTATTAGGACAAGCTAGGAGGGACAGACCCTTGCCATTAGGAGCTTCATCCCTAAAAAGTCAGGCCAACACAAATAATGGTGTTTGTGTGCTCCTGACTTCTCTGTTGTTTTCATGTCCTGTCTTTGAACACGAATCCCTGTGAGCTAGCCCAGCCCTCTGTTATTTCAAGACTAATATGTCCAGTGATGATTAACTTTTACCCAGCTTGACTCGGCAGGTATGTGTTGTGTCATTGATTCTAATGTGGACAACTAACTGCATTTCCTATAACCTTGTTTCTCCTCTTGCACAGTCGTAATGGCAGTGCAAATTTGTAAATATATGGCTGAATTGCTAATGTGCAATCCTTGTTTTTTCTTGCAGTGGTATCTTAAAGATTGCAGAGGTGAAGAGCAGGTTTTCAACAACTGAAGGATTTGCAAAGACCATGAAAAAGTTTGGGTTTGAACTGGCACATCTGGTAAACCTTTTTCTATACTCTTTCATTTTCTTGTCCCATTAGATTGTGTAGTCTTGTGCATGTGACATCTCCTTTAATATTTGTGAGAGGAGTAGGTACGTGTGTTGTAGCTTTGCAGTTGGGTATAATTGGCTCAAATAACAGAGGTGCTTATGCATGTGTGTTGTTTGTTATAGTGTACAGTTACAACACGTACCTCAAAAAACACTTTTTTTAACCGTCCAGCTCTTATTCCAACTGTGCATTGTAATCCCCATGTAATGCCTCAGCTTCAGGTTGTCTATTCAAGGCGTGGTCACTAGGCATGCAAGCAGAATATTTGTGCAGATGCCTGAACAGAATTACAAAAGCTTATCGAGAGGTCAAATCAAGCTATGGCAATGAAATAATAAAATGTTAGGCATCTGAAAAGTAATTTATAGGCAATGTTATGCACAATAGATGTTTGCAGAGTTTATGGAAATTTGAAGAGTATAGATAGACAAAGCAAGAAGAGAAATGTAGGTAAAAGAAATGTAAAAAATGTAGGGAGGTCAACTGGCACTGGAAACAAGGGAATTGGTTCTACAAAGAGAATGAGACAGAAGGCTAGCACTGTGTACACAAAGGAGTACTATTGGTCACTGAGGTCAAAAAATTTCTATGACATGCGCAACTTACGCACTCTAATATTCAATTAAGAAGGGTTGGTCTTTCCGACTTCAGTGCCTGCTGCTTTCCTTGACTTCCCTTTCCAATTAGTTTTGGGACACTGAAACTGCAACTGAGCACCACCAAAGCAGCTTGAAATATTTTAATGACACATGCTAAAGTAAACAAGGCTTTTAGCTGTTGTAAATGGGTCATTAGCTATCCACGGCAGTAGAATAACACCATATTAAATTTTTGTGTCAGTACTTTAAAAGGCCCACCCTCACCACCCTACGTTCAATGACAAAGGAGTGGTTCCTCCTTGCCCTTGCTACTTTTCACACTGAAGATCTATCCACTTCGCCACTTATTTCTTAAGAATGTGTGAACAATGTCAGCACTAAGCGCTCGAGCCTCAGGACTTTGCGCTGTTATCGCCGCTTGCGCAGTCATGAACACACAAAATGAGGTGAACTAAGGTGATCGTGCATGATAGTCATGCTAGACAAGGAAGAACAGTTGGGCAGATCCATGTTCACATCTGATATTTCGCGTGTATGGACCAATCGAGAGCATGTACACTATAAACGTCATAAGAATCACTCTTTGCATCACAAAGTGTGCAAGAAAGATGGGGAATTCCGGAAGAGCGCTCGTTTTTTGTGTTATGAGAGGCTGGTGGGGGGCCCTGTACTGCTGTGCCAACTGTGCCGAAGTGCACCAAATCAGATTTATTATGCCATCCTGATAATATCAACGGAAATTGCACCAAACTGCACCAAAGCTGGATTTGAGAGCGTCTATCACTGGCAACAGCCACGGCAGTGAGTCAAAACGTGTGCAGTTTGTTCTTAGGGCCAACACACTCACAACCACATACCTAGAATTATTCCACTGAATAAACAGTGGCCGTGCGTGTGTTCGAGGTAATTGACGATGCTATGCTTGGTGCTGACGCAACTGCTGTTGCTCTGGTCAGCTAAACAGCAAACACCAAAACGCGCTCTCTGCGGCCAGGGACTCGTTACGTCTATTCCGATAGGTAGCGTGTAACTGCGGCGCGGATTCATCAGCGGACGTCATCTTTTTAAACAGTGCTGGTTATAGCTTGTTAGAATAGCTGCACTGCATGTAGCTGAAGCAATTTTCACTAATAACTGCACATGTGTACCGCCAGAATGTCTGTTTCGTCTATTTCTGGACATCGCTATCTAATTTTCCTTGCTTCAAGTCTACAGAAGAACACTTGAAAGGTGGGAACACGTTGACACTTTTCCTCGAGTATAGCTTATCCATGAATATTCATCCTAAAATGCTTTTTCAGAATTCCTTCTATCAGCACATCCCCGTTCGTAATCGCTCCTCTGGTAAATGCCCCTAAAACCTACCCTTTCGAGCTCGTCAGGGCTAGGGTCCGAATTCAAAATTTCATCTCATTAATGAAAATGTCATCTGAATGAAATGAATAAAATTTCATCTCAATAATGAAAATGTCATCTCATTAATGAAAAGCATACTTCCTTGTCGGAGCTGCCGCAATTCAGTTTTAATACACACAGCTTTCTTTAGTACTTAGGCCCATCGCTGTTGGCCCTGGTGTTGAAAGGCTCACTTTGGAACAGCTATGCCATGTTACACATCTGCGCCTCACTTTCCAGGGTCAATAGCTGACAGTTAAGAAACAAAATCACATTATCTAATTCATTGCTTCACGTTTCTTCATTTTGGAGGGTTGGAGGCTGCACCGCTCGAAGGGCACAGTTGCTGGCGCTTGCTATCTTCAGGCATCCCGAGACTGCCCATAAACATTCTGGGCTATCAATGTCTGCTTCACTTTTAGGTAATTGACAATAAGAAAACCGCGTCTGCACCTGGAGTGACCATAATCTCTTCAAGCTCAAAAGATACAATTCGACGTCATTTTCGAGGAGCTTTAGCGGTGGGCTTGCCATTTCGAAGGACTACGCACTATCGCCACGCCCAAAATACTTTCTGCACGCTCAGTGTTCGATATCCGTATGGAGATTTGAATGACTAGTATCTGCACGCTCAGTGTTCGATATCCGTATGGAGATTTGAATGACTAGATACTTTCAGAACACCTCTTGTACGCCAGTGCACGTACAGCATGAATGGTGCGTACGAATGTACCTCCAAAATGCCGCGACGATGGTGTGGCCGCCTTGCCATCAAGACTAATTGCTTGCCCCCAGTAAAACTCAACCTTCTACCCACTCCCTCTGTTCCCTTGAGCAGAGCTCTCTCAGCCATGTAGCTGCTGTTGCTATAGAAGGGAGTGGAAGGTTGGTTGCTTGGTGTCCGTTTCGTCTCATTGTGGCTTCTGCTACTTGTTCAGGGATAGGGACCAGCACCTTTCGATACGTTGCAACAACTCGACTTTATGTACAGGAACCTATGTACATATTTACAAGACTCTTCACCGTTGGAACCGTCGCACGTTGCCTCGGCAGAGCCGATATGCAGAGCACCGTTTGCTGCGACCAGAGCGACCGTGAGAAAACGGGAGCCAGATTTTAACCCCTCGGCTGCCCCTCCCAATTCTCCTCACGGCCAACCAAAACAATTCAGTCCGTTTATTGGATATACTGAAACACACTTGTTGCAGTCCTCTCCTCTCCCTCTCTTATTCAAGCACTTGACCTCTTGGTCGGAGAGAGAGACGAAAGGACAGGCCTGCACACTACGTTCCGCGAACTGTGCGAACGCACACAATGGCGGCACCGTCCGGCTGCGGGCCCCCTGCCATTACTGCGAGATGACTACGCTGTCCAGCGTGACAGCCGTTCCGCGGACTCTAATCTAGATGGAGGGGTGCCGATACACCGGATGTCCTCATGTCGGCCGCCGGTACTTCGCTGGCCAGGGACTACCTAGCTGGTTGTCAAAAGCGGCGACCGACCACAATCTTCTTACCAGAACGGACGTCCTTACTCCGGGATTATCGTCTCCCGAGAATCGGCTCTTTGGGAAGCGCACCCTTCTGCGACAAAGAAGACTCACCCCCCTGGCCTGCGACGCCAGACCTCACAGCCCCTATATGACCCCTCCAGAAAGCAAAGCACTTTTCACACAACCTGTTTGCTTAGCGATGAAACGTCCCCCTCTATGCCACCGATTACCAAAGAGAGGGAAGACCACTCAACCCCTTGTCTATCTGGTTCCCTCTTGGCTATGTGTCTCAGTCACTTCCCACATACATGCTGAGGCCGGGAAGTAAGAGACGCTACGACCTGTTCTTGTTTACTGATTCATTTAATTTATTACTAACTGCAAACATCGTATACCCGCGTACATCAACCACTACACAAAATTATAACACATGATTTAAACACTCGCGACGTTCGACACAAGGCAGGCACACAAAGAAAGTAACTACAACAATACATGGGTATGCATATATAAAGAAAACACACGACGACATAAATGATGAAGTTATAAAACCACGCAATGTCTCAACGCGCCGCTTCCCTGCTTGCAAAGCTCGTCTAAATAGGGTGCGTAAAGTTCGTCTCACAAATGGTCCGTGTTGTCAGTCTTGATCGCCTTCGTCGTCTTCGTTGTCTCTCTCAGCGATTCCCATCTTAATCTTCTTTCATAACGTCCCGCAATCACTCGCTTCCTCGTTTCCCATCTCTAACTTTCATTCCTCGTCATATCATCTCTGCCTCAGTCATCATCTCATCGACTCTCATTGCTATCTCTTCACACCGTTATCTTCCTTTCCCATTCCGTCTCTCTACCATTTCGAGCTCATCGCATCGTATCTCCGACTCTCCTCGCATCGTCTCGTAGTCCCTTTTCGTAGGACCCGACTCCGCCCCTCCGTGGCACCTAACCAATTGCCACTGTTGACACGACACATTTCTCGGTCAGTCGGTGGGTGTCATCTTCGACGGCCGTCCCAGCGGCCCGCACCAGTGGAAACCCCTTTCCCAAGCAAAGCCAAGCAAGTAAATATGTACGAACTCAAGCCTCAGAGAGAGAGATGGGCGAGCTGTCTGAAGACATGTCAATTACGGGCGAACAATGGTCTCAATGCTCCGACAAAGAGCGTCGTCTGTAATGGCCATCGTCCGGAGTTTCCAGTAGTGTTGTCCCGAAATGTTTTAGGCCGAACCAATTGCCCCGGTTTCTGGTACCCGATGACCCGTTGTCCAGACCAAGTCTCAACGTCTCCATGCAGCTTGGTGTCTCCCGCGAAATTTTCCGCAGCTACCGCTTCTTCGTCATTCAATGCCGCGGGGGGGGGGGGGGGGGGCATCCGCGCAGAACGGAGTAATTAGCCCTGGAGCCACGGTGGCTGACGGAAAGTCATGCCGGACCTGGCAGAGGCGCTGCAGCAGGGTCGCATTCACCGAACCAACAAAAGGTGCTGACAACAAGGCGCCGCCCGGTCCTCGTGTTTGTACTGTGGGGCCCGCGAGAACAGTAGAAATAATCCTTCCAGGTACTCCACTCCGGAATGCCTAATCGTTAC
Source organism: Rhipicephalus annulatus (assembly GCA_013436015.1). Lineage (NCBI taxonomy): Eukaryota > Metazoa > Arthropoda > Arachnida > Ixodida > Ixodidae > Rhipicephalus > Rhipicephalus annulatus. The sequence goes on from WOVY01004757.1 coordinate 50,582, forward strand.
CCCAAAGGTTTTCTTTTTCTTTTTTTTAATGCGTGGGTTTAAGAAACGAGCGTAAACATCTTGGAAGGACCGGGGTTCAGTCCGTGTTTGCGGGGACGTCACAATCTCTTCATCTTGCAGAAGAATTTTCCCAGCGGGGAAATTCAAACACGAGAAATGCGGGCGCATGGCGCCTTCGGGTTGCGCAGCGAAATTGAGACATTGCGGCAGTCTTAGAAGTACAATATGCGAACACAGCACACTTGTGGTTCAACTCTGGCGGCAGCGCGTCACTGAGAGGAACCACTCTGTGATTGTCGCTGAATCATCACCCACCACGAAGCACTTTGATTCCGTGCTTCTACCGTGCACAACACACTTGAAACCTTCAGAATCACCGCAGAAACTCGTGGATGACGCATGGACAAAACGCACACTGGTCACAGCTGCTCGTCGGATGGTTTAGCACGCAACGTTCAGTCATGTGTGCGGAAGCTTCACTACCATGCCAGCACATCACACACTTCGCCTGCACTGTCCACTCTCGGCACAACCAAACAGAGGATACACACATTTCAATACGCTTTCATTCCAAACATGCACAAAATTTTAAGATCTTATCGAACATCTCAAACCAAACGAAAAGCGGGATGGCGGGAGAACATAGGTCATACAGGCAGCAACACTGAATTACCCTCGCGTACCATCTCTTTCCCAGCCTCTGCTGCACCTGTCGGTGAAGGAAAGGGACCTTCAACGTGAATACCGTGTTTGGATGGGCTGAGGAAGTAGCGTATATGCTGTCCTATACAACTGTGACATTGGGCGTTGTACATCAATACCGATCACGACGCTCCCTGCCTCCTAACAAGGTGCGGCGCTTCCGTGCGGGGAGACGCCATGAACCTATTTCAATTTGAACTTTCTAAACTTTCTCGTTTCTTAAAACAGTCCCTTTTTCACCTTCCTTTCCGACAAGTGGCGAGATCTCGGTAACTTCACAATCACTGACTATATGTTCTTCCCCCATCATTAGGTGTTAATCGATTCCAGGTGGTACCACTCACTCAGTGATCAACATCAGATGCCGCAAACAACACAAAACCACAATAACCGAGTGAACTACCTGCCTCATCTCAAAACACAATCAACAAAATAAAACAAGTGTACAAGCCAAAGCAAAACAAAATAAAAAAAACTTGAACTTCGATACAAGGTCTCCACTAAAGTAACAAGCACAATGACCGAACAAAAATCATAGAACATAAAATGGCATACAACATTGCGGACTCTTATGACCCTACCCGATCTCCGAGCGCTCAGCGTCTACCTGTATGCAGACCTCTTCCCCGACTCCGAGTCCCGGACCCTGGTTGGATGGTCCGAACTTCCACCTACTCAACTCAGTCGCGGACTGGGGCATATGTGAAGCTATTTTATAAGACCACCGCTGCGCATGCCTGGATTTGCTGCGGTGTACATCGAGTGTGCTGCAGTTCCCCTTTGGCCCCACAAAAACCACCCCGTTGCGATCTAGGCATTTCTCAATCTCATCTACTCTCTCTAACGTTCGGTCTACCACCGTGTCGACCAAGACTCGGACAACTGCATCCTCAAAAAACCCATTCTCATCCAACTCCATACCTGCTACTCCTACTGGTAATGCCTCATCGTCTCGTGGGACCTTCGAGGTAGAAACCGCAGCTAAACCGTCTGTATCCGCTCCAGCAACCTCGACAGCTTTTGTTTCACCCAGTGGCACCGGCGTGCAAGCGTTCCCCCCAAACACACACTCACTCAATGGCGGAACATCCTCTTCGATCACGGAAATTACATTAACCAGATCCGCACACGGTGAACCGCGACTCGTTTTTATAGAGCTTGTTTCCTCGCGAATATTTACGACCGCGAGTGACCTCTGCGCGTTAACGTCATGAGGAGGAGTTGCGTCTAGGTTTCCAGGTTCGAATTTTCCCATCATCTCCTTCCCTTTGTGAATGCGACTGCCACACGTCCAATTCCACTTTCGTCGTCGGTACCGGTGGCATTCTCGCAAAACGTGACAAAACTTGCCACAGTTATAGCACCCGCCGGGATAAGAGAGCTGCTTCAAGGATTCCTGCCAATTCTGTTTTTTACCTTATTGCGTACTGCCAAGCTCTCCACAAATTTTTCGAGGCGGTCAAGGCGGCTACGCATCTCATGAATATCCGTGTTCTCTTCTATGTATCGAACGGGTAATGTATGGCTCCACGACACTTTCTCATTCTGTTCCTTTTTGACCGCTATGGCAATGGCCTCGTCACACGTTTTCGGGTCCCGAGAGAGAACAAATCTGCGGACCGGATCCCTCAGGCCTAATAAAAATTGCGAGAGCAATTGTTCGGCTCGAATTTCACGGCACAGTGAAACTTTCACCGGATTCTGATTATCGGGGCTTGCCAGGGTGGCAATCCCGAGCATGCGCAAGCGACTCGCAAATGCCCGCACCTCCTCATCTGCCCTCTGCCTCGCGTTTAAAAACCTTTCTATTTTAAAGATAAGTGGCTCTGTATCGAACCTCTTGAGGGCCAAATATTTGAACTGAGAAAAAGTTGCAGCCGCAGGAACGCCAGCATCCCACCAAGCAAAAACCTGCGCCACGCCTACCATTTTGCATCGTGCTATGCAGACAAGCTCACTATCCCACCATCCGCCCAAGCGACCAACCTGCTCCAAAATTTTCAAGAAAATCCCAATATCCGGACCCGTATCGCCTCCCGTAAACGATGGAACCATGCCCGCTAACATTAACGCGCTCATTTCTAGTGGGTCGTCTCTGTCGGTCATTTTGGTAGCCTGTTCATTTATTACGCCGCCTCTCCTTCCCTAGTACGAGGCTGAAATCTCGCACCGTTGCCCCAGCAGTAATCCCTCTGCTGCCACCACTTGAGACATCCCCCACTACGCCACCGATTACCAAAGAGAGGGAAGACCACTCAACCCCTTGTCTATCTGGTTCCCTCTTGGCTATGTGTCTCAATCACTTCCCACATACAGGGATTTGTGCTGGTGCCAGGAAGTAAGAGACACTACGACCTGTTCCTGTTTACTGATTAATTTAATTTATTACTAACTGCAAACATTATATACCCGCATACATCAACCACTACACAAAATTATAACACATAATTTATACACTCGCGACGTTCGACACAAGGCAGGCACATAAAGAAAGTAACTACAACAATACATGGGTATGCATATATAAAGAAAACACACGACGACATAAATGATGAAGTTATAAAACCACGCAATGTCTCAACGCGCCGCTTCCCTGCCTGCAAAGCTCGTCTAAATAGGGTGCGTAAAGTTCGTCTCACGAATGGTCCGTGTTGTCAGTCTTGATAGTCTTCGTCGTCTTCGTTGTCTCTCTCAGCGATTTCCATCTTAATCTTCTTTCATAACGTCCCGCAATCACTCGCTTCCTCGTTTCCCATCTCTAACTTCCATTCCTCGTCATATCATCTCTGCCTCAGTCATCATCTCATCGACTCTCATTGCTATCTCTTCACACCGTTATCTTCCTTTCCCATTCCGTCTCTCTACCATCTCGAGCTCATCGCACCGTATCTCCTACTCTCCTCGCATCGTCTCGTAGTCCTTTTTCGTAGGACCCGACTTCGCCCCTCCGTGGCACCTTACCGATTGCTACTGTTCACACGGCACATTTCTCGGTCAGTCAGTGTGTGTCATCTTCGACGGCCGTCCCAGCGGCCCGCACCAGTGCAAAACCCTCTCCCAAGCAAAGCCAAGCAAGTAACTATGTACAAACTCAAGCCTCAGAGAGAGAAATGGGCGAGCTGTCCGAAGACTCGTGAATTACGGGCAAACAATGGTCTCAATGCTCTGACAAAGAGCGTCGTCTGTAATGGCCATCGTCCGGAGTTTCCAGTGTTAGGCCGAAATGTTTTCGGTCGAACCGATTGCCTCGGTTTCTGGTACCTGATGACCCGTTGTCCAGACCAAGTCTCAACGTCTCCATGCAGCTTGGTGTCTCCCGCGAAATTCTCTGCAGCCGCCGCTTCTTCGTCATTCTTCGCCCTGGGGGGGGAGGGGGGGGGGCATCTGCGCAGAACGCAGTAATGAGCCCTGGAGCCACGGAGGCTGACCGAAAGTCAGGCCGGGCCCGGCAGAGGCGCTGCTGCAGGGTCGCATTCACCGAACCAACAAAAGGTGCTCTGCTGCTCCTCCATGCCACAAATCTGAAGGGTGCGCGCGGATTATTGCCACCGTACACTGTCACACTGTCTGTAGACAACAAGGCGCCGCCCGGTCCTCGTGTTTGCGCGGTGGGGCCCGCGAGAACAGTAGAGATAATCCTTCCAGGTACTCCACTTCGGAATGCCTATTCGTTACCCCGAAGGTTTTCTTTTTCTTTTTTTTAATGCGTGGGTTTAAGAAACAAGCGTAAACATCTTGGAAGGACCGGGGTTCAGTCCGTGTTTGTGGGGACGCCACAGAGAGTGCAACAGGTAGAATGGTATACAAGCTGTCTGTAATGCCTGCCGACATAGCGCACGCATCAGCAATCATGCCCTTAAAGTCAACGTTAGGTCCCCTGCCCCCCCTCTGAAAGGTTACCCTGTCTACGCCTATGCTCAACACAATGACAGCATTATTTTTCATCATCAAGTGAAATAAGGAGTGCTCCTAAGATCATTGGCTCCATGAGATCTGCAATGAATCAATATTTCTAGCTCTTCACAAGATCCTCAAAGTAATTATACATTTCCTTGAAAAATATAAATGTAACTTACTTCTCCGGTTTACTCCAGGATGTGACGTTAGCTGCTCCGGAGTGCTCCCATATTTGAAATTGCCGGCTCCAAAGTGCTCCAATATGGAAAATGTAGCTGCTTCAAAGTGCTTCAAAATTAAAGTTTTTATGCTCTAAAAATTGTTCTGAATCAGAAGACCTCGGTAGCATCACTGAAAGCATAAACAAATGATGTGTCGTGTCAAGTTATGCTAAGCAGGCTTGGCTTTTTAAATAACCATAATAAGCAGTGATTAAAAAACTGCAGCCATGTGATGTTCTTTCAGTCTCAGTTGTGCTACTTATGCAAATACTTTATTGCAGGATGAATCCAATAAGATGTTTGTATTGCTCGATTTCAAGAAGGCCAGGAGCACAACAGCACATCCACATCTTCCAACGCTCAAACTGATGCCTTGCCTCTACAAGAAGCGATGAACTGTTCATCTAGGAGGTTTGAATTTCTCACCACTGTGAGCAAAGCATAGAAAAAAACTATTTGTATTATGCACTAGCACTGCTTATGTCATTCAGTGTCAGAGTAAAAAAGGAGTCTGATGATGTGGTAAAAAAATGCTGATAATAAAAGGGAGTCCATCTCATCATCTTGTCCAGGTTTATTAACTCTGAGTGAGCAGTAGCTGAGAACACTGGCAATCATTGTGTTGCAACTTTTTCTTTGCAGTAACAAAATATATCAACAAGGTGCGAGCAATAAATCTCCACTGTGAATCACACTCGACAGATATCATGTTGCAATGTACAAAGCTAATAGTGCACCATCAAACCACACTGTATGTAAAGCAAAAACACTGCACAAAATACATGTAGCGCTTCTCAGAAATTAAAGATGAAAAACATCACATTTCTTGTTCATTATCTTTATATTTTTAGGAATAATGTACATTAATAATACACAACCACACAGTTTTGAGGGGGGCAAAATGCTTCTTTTCACAGGCCTATAGTATATATTAATGCCCATAGCTGGAGGCTACAGGTGAGCTCGCATATCTTGTATTATAAATAGGTCTGTCAGGAGTTCATGTGCCCATGGTGTAACCGAAATTCGCAATTGAAAGACGCCCTTAGCACTTCTATAATTTAACTCCTCTGCTGACTTTTTATAACAGGCATAGACTGGGATGACACAAATCACCTAAAACACCTAGACAAATTGTGCAGCCTTACATATAAAATATTCACAGCACCTATAAGCTCTCGTAGAGCATGTCAAGTCAGCTTTGAATACCTGCGATCTTTTATTAATAATTCATATATAGTTCTGTGTGCCACATATAGTGGTGACAGCAGTCACTAATCAAGCCTGGTTGACGTATCATCTTTGTGTTGTTTAATATTCTATTTGACCTTGTTTACTATTTGGCAGAGTCCTCAGAAATATGAAATTGGCTGTTATGCTTTTGCAAAGCATATTTTTTTACATTCTCACAAACTTGGAAAAAAGGCCAACTATATTTTATCCTTCCAACATAGGTCTTCCACAGCTGATTCAGTGATCTTTCATAATTGACAAAATATTTAGCGTCTCAGATGTGGGGTTGACTCTTTGCAGTAAAAAAATTATGTATTACCATATCTACTCGTACAATTTGTGCCCTCACATAGTTGCACCTAGAATATATAGGCAGTTTTACTTAAAAAGAATACACATTTGCTCGCATACTAAGCGCTCCCCGACCTGCCCGAGCCAGCTTGCTGATGCACGCACAAGGAGACTTTAGATGCTTTGGACGATTTTGAAGTGTATCACTTCCTTTCAAATTTTCTGCTTTTTAACTGGATCAAATGTATTAAAATTTGGATAATCTGAATTTTTGGTAATTTTTTGCCGCTAGGGCCTCACTATTGTGTTTGAGTTAATTGGCATCTATGAAAATTTGTACCACTATACCGTAAGGTGCATAATTTCAATTCTGCTTCAGTAGCTGTGTGCATTGATGTAGAATATAAGAAAAAATGTTAAACTGGTTGTCTTGAAATACATAGTACGTAATGGTACGTAAGTAATAAAAAGAACATGGTATAGAGATGATTAAGTTTAAAGTTAAAAAAATGGCTGAAAAGCAGTCACACTTTGTCACAAAACACTATTCAACTGTTTTGTTTAGCTACAAGCTTTGTAATCACTGCCAAAGTTAATTTTGAAATTTAGAGCCTCTCGTAATGCTTGTTTTCATTCTTTTGCGAGACACCATGCAGCTCTATCCACAAGCTATCGTCGAGTGTGGTCAACGCTTCCCAGCAAATTGACTGTAGTTTGGCCAGGATTCAATCTTAACCATTTCGGAATTTCGGCTTGGGTGATACTACCATCATCAAATGCAAGAACAATATCCAGTTTCGCAACTCTTAAAGGGGCCCTGCAACACTTTTTGAGTATGATCAGAAAACGCTACCGATTGGTAGTAGAGGCTCCCGACAACACGCAAGCCAAATATTGTAGCACCGCATGCGGCCTGGAATTCACAATAAACTATCAAAGTCAGCTCAAAATTGCTTTCTCTTCTCTCGACAAATGACGTAAGACGCTCAAAAATCGCTCGTAGAAAGCCCATCTATCAGCCATTGGCTGATTTGAACATCGAGCGCTCTGTCCTTACAGAGATCGCAGCAGGAGGCCGCGACTTGCCCTTGCTTGCGTGCACGATCACACTGAAAAATCCGCACATTCGAAAAAAAAAAGAACGAAAGTGCTCAAGGCAACGAAACACAGATGACGTATTTTTTCCAATCCTGCCATCCCTTCCTGCTTAAGTACCAGCGCTTTCGTCGGGCTGAAAGACGAGAGAATGCAATTGCAGCATGCGACAAGTCTTTGCAACTCCACTTGCACTGGACGGATTCTTAAAGTTATTGCGGCATTGAATTTGTGAGGCAGTAAGCTCTTCCAGTGAATTCATTCCATGGTTACTTGAAAAAGTGTTTCAGGGCCCCTTTAGAACTCTGAACCTAAACAAAGGGAGCAAAGACTCTGACTGTTCCCATTAACTCAACACTTACATAGGGTCATTCTTAGGCATTATTCACTGTGATTGCATCACATAAATAGTCATGTCCATTAGAGCATGCCCATTCTCACCATGCAGACGATTCGCTGCAAAGTACAATAAAAAGGCTGAGAGGTTCAACAATGAAGAGCTTGCTGGTTCAGTGTTCAGCGCCTCAGTATGTCACTGACATTTATTCACATTAAAGAGAGAACTGTGTGGGTTGTCATGAAATTTACACTTGCTGAAGACCTTCTTTGCCCCAAACTTCTAAGCGTATCGACAAGCACACCAAACACAAGGTGCACCGAAACTATGAGCTTAAAGTGTTCGAACTAGTGCATTCTGAATATTTAAGTGTGAATATAAAAGGGCACAGTGTCTTTGGACTGTTCTAGAAGTTACCTGAAAAGTTTAAATACACACCTGACGCTCGACAAGCGTTTTGCCTCATTACTGACCACTCTTGGATTCAGTTTGAGAGAGTTCCGAAAATGTCAATCTGGCGAGTGCAACTGTCGCCAACTAGCATGTGCAACACTCGACCAGGTCAACACTCAGAACTGTGGTGCACTTCCACATGTTATGCATCAAGAAGTCCATTTGAGCAGGAAACGAAGCAGCAGTGTTGCCAAACACCAATTTTTCAATGCGTGCACAGCATTCAGGAACTTGCGAGCAGCTACTGAGTAATAGTCTGATGGAGCAAACACGGCGAAAAGAAAAACGGCAGCTATCGCATCGTCATTACTTGTTGTGTTGTCTGAAGCTTGGTGATGTGAGGGAAGTCGGGGAGTCACGATGGGTCACTTTTGAAGGGGTGGTGCTCAATCATGCAAGCAAACTTCAAAATTCGTGTAAAATACCGTTCAAGGTTACTTCACTGTTGATATTTTGCTGTTGATATATGCATATTCACTGGAATCAGTCCCGCAGGCTAACTTCGCCGTGAAATTTTTCGTGCCAATACTCTTTTAACAAAATTTCTTGCATCAACATTGCTTGTATGGAAGCATAGTGTTTAACATAGTTTTGACTAGCTGCTGTGATGCCCTGATGATTGTCACTAAAAACATCACAATCTGCCTAATGCAGTTATTTTAACTTTCCCTTGCAGTAAGTGCTGTACAGGCCACTTCGCAGCTGTGTCACTCACTCACAAAACACCATGCTCGTAAACTTGTTTGTACATGCATTTAATCCAAAAGTAATGCCCACATTTCTATATAATGAATGTGGCATTGTGTACAAGATGCGACAGAAAATAAATGTGGGCCTTATGTAAGTGGCTTAAGTCTGCTTGTCAGTGGTCTGCTTGTAAGTCTGCTTGTCAGTGGTCATGCTACTTTAGCCACTGCAAATTTACTTAACTATAAGTAAGTAAACGTTTACCAAAAGAAAAGTTTGACTCACTATCATTTCATGATGTGACCTTAGTATTTTAACATTACGCATTACAAGGGGAAAACATTGTTGCAATGTAAATGCCATGCCAAAAATGCAGTGCTCAGAATTGAATGTATCCAGCATGGAAGAGTCTTCATAAGGATGTGCATTGACTGAGCACTACGGTCAATAATTTTTAATGCTTGTTGACTGGTACCATAATATATTTATGTATACTTATGCATGCATGCTTGCACAAATGAATAAACAAGTTAACCGGTTTATGCTTGATTGATATGTGGGGTTTAACGTCCCAAAACTACCATATGCTTATGAGAGACGCCGTAGTGGAGGGCTCCAGAAATTTGTACCACCTGGGGTTCTTTAACGTGCACCCAAATCTGAGCACACGGGCCTACAACATTTCCGCCGCCATTGGAAATGGAGCCGCCGCAGCCGGGTTTCGATCCTGCGACCTGCGGGTCAGCAGCCGAGTACCTTAGCCACTAGACCAATGCGGCGGGGCAACCAGGATATGCTGAATGCAAAAATAGTCTTGTTCACTGGAGTGGTAATTCAATGCAAGGAACTTAAGCACCAAGTAGCAAGATTTACTGCACACGAAGTAGTTCTTTCTGTTATTAGCATGCTTGACTGCAGTACAGGGTTGTGGTACAGCAAATTGGCTGTTATGTAGTGCATATGGGGCAGGTAGTATACAAGCCATTCATATATGTATTGTGGCAAGCAGCTTGCTCATTCTTCTTGCATGGCATGTAGTAATTGATTCAGCTCCTATGCCAAATCATACCATTTAGAGGCTAAATTTTTAATTGCTAGAATTGGATCTGTCATATATGTTATTTCCTTTTATATTTCACAAGTAATAGTGATGTTCAGAGGCCAGATAGAAGTAGCAGTCAGAATGGGCAATGTCGGTTGAGAATTTCGGTCATGTTATTTTAGTCTTCAGGAAAATGAATTCACACACAAGGAAATACAACTTAGCTATGCAGAAAAAAGATTAGTCAATGATTACATTATTGCTTAACTGTGAGTGCAGCATTGTGTTGGGACAAAGCCAACTGTGTCTAAAGTTCTGGCTTTCTGCAGAAAGCCAAAAACAGTGTAAATAATTTTTTTCTAGTAGGTCAGCACCAACTACGCCATTATTTGTCTTTCCGTGGATGAGCAAGGTACCCGCTAGACATCTGTGAAATATGAGCACTTTCTTGATGCATGTGGCTGATGATGATGAATTATGATTGAGTGCTTTGCAGTGGGTGGGAGGCATCAAACCACACACATGTTGCACTATTAGCATTGTGTGATGACTGGTTGTTATTTTACTCTTCTGCCATGCTATATTACATGGACGAATGGCCTGTGTAGGGTCTTTTGGGAAATGTCCTTAGAGAACCACCGTGACCGTGTAGTAGAATACTCAACTGCCACTCAGAGGGCCAGGTTTCAAATACCATGTTTATCAGTTACGCCACCGGCGGCAACCACAACGGCGCTCAACACAGGAAGGGGTGCCTAAGAGCTACACTCTTAAACAGAGGGTGCCCTTTCATAGATTGTTACAGGCATGAATGTCATTTTTTTTTAGACAAACTACTAGTGTGTCATTGACATATCTTCTGTGCACATATATATGGGTGCTAGTCAAATGACAATTAAAACCAGTTTGTCTTTTTAGTGCTTGGCCTATTCCATTCCAGAGACATCGAGCAAGTTCGGTGTTGCTTTGTTTTGGAGTGAGGTGCTCACAATAGTGTTTCTAACGATAATGTTGAATAGTGGAATGTTGGCATTTGGGCTATTTACACTGTAAAAGTACTCCCTGAACACATTAGGCAACACTGAAAATGTTGGAATTGTTTAGACGCATGATGCAAGGTTTGTTTCTACCACCTGGGATGCCTTGGTGAGTTCAAATATAACAGGATGGCACTCTGGCATGCTAGTACACCATTGAAATGCAGTGAATACTATAGGCAACATTGTCCTTGTGCATCCACACATATTCCATTGATTGTGAGTGTGGAAGTCTATAAACAATGTGCTTCCATTGCAGTTGGCAGGCCATCAAAATGGCACAAAGATAATTGCATTTACAATAGCAAGTTTCTAGTTTAAAGTAACATGCACTGTATTCACAAGGCATCATAGTAAGTGCAAAGAGTGTTTGCCACCTTTGGTTTACAGCTTCTTTTACTAATTCACCACATAGCCACATTTGTAAGACTTAGATTTTGTTCTTTTTAACTTGACTGGAATCTTTGCATTACATCTGCCACGGGTCTTGCAATAATCTCAATTCAAGGTTGGGAGGAAAGTTTCGTGAGAGCATACAGATATGAGATGCTTGTAGGCATGCTTGTAGCTCGCTACAAGAATGCTTTTTTAGATTTTGTATGCACGATGTTCAGAAATGTTTGAGAATGCTAGCCTGAACACTTCTGGCTGGTTCTTTTCCTGAACATGTTCTCCTAAAGTGCCCTGTATATATATATATATATTTATATTTATAATGTGATCTAATGTGTGAAGAAAAAAAAGTAGGGGAAAAGATAACTTGCCGTGGGCTGGAACTGAACCTGCGACCTTCGAATAATGTGTTCAATGCTTCAAACGAGTCATTCGAATGGGTTATTCGAACGCATTATTCGAGGGTCGCAGGTTATTTTCATCCAGTTTTCTGTCATCACATTTACATTACACTTCGGTCTAAGAACTTCCCCTATACGTTCGTTGGCATTATTGTCTGTTAGATCTCATCAATATTGTGTCAAAACACGAAAAAACGAGCCCTTAAGTATAGACTTCTTTTCCTTATATATATATATATACATATATATATATCTTGGAGGGAATGTACACAACATGATTTATCATGTAGGAGACCTCACATTAGTCAGCCTTCTAGTACATGAAGAAACACTTTGCTAGAAAGTTGATGATTTGATTTGTGGGGTTTAACTTCCCAAAACCATCATACGATTATGAGAAACACCGTAGTAGGGGGCTACGGAAATTTTGACCTCCTGTGGTTCAACCTGCACTCAAATCTCAGCACACGGGCCTGCAGCATTTTTGCCTCCAGCTGCTAGAAATTTGTTATACTCGGCTTTCAAAGGACATTTTTCAGAAATGATATATCAGCAGAGGTAGATCAGGTGAGTATAGTGTTAAAAATTCACTCACAATTTCTTTTGACAGATTACAAATAAAGATTACTGCTTGAATTTTGTGCTGTATGACTATGGCAAAGATTGTTTCTTTGGCATATAACTTTTTATTCAATTTCTTATGTTATCCAAAATGCTGTGCAATTTAAATGTGTTGTAAATAATGCAGCAATTCTAAGCAGTTCTTTATGTTTTGTGTTTTCATTGCTTTGAACGTATCACAATTTGTCTTTTGTTCAAGGCCTTTTGTTTAAGTGTGGCAAGTAAGCCTGCTTAGTCACTAGACAGAACTGTCGCAAGCAACTGTACTTTTAAACGGGAAGCGCACCTTCATTTGCAAGGCTGCAACACAATCCTTGATTGAAACACCAGACAATATTGTGCATATGCCTGCTGACGTTTAAATGTGGTGGCCAATGCCTATGTTTTGTCCAGGTTTATGGATAAGCAGTAAGATTGAAAAATTGAAGAAAATTGAAGAAATGTCTTCACTAGCAAACAGTAACGAAGAGCAGTACCATAGCACTGCTGATAAGCAATCTTCAATATTGGGCAGAGCTCCCTGGTAGACTTAACTGCATAAAGCATGGACAAAGAAAGGACCGCACGAACACAGTGGAATACTTTGTCCCCGTATTTTGTGCTAAAGTCTACGGTGATGCCGAACCAACTTGCCTGAAGGTAGACCTATATAGGGATGAGCCACGCAGTGTTAAAGTTGGGTCAATTAATAATGGGGCTGTGATTGATAGGTGTCATTTTGTGTGGGCACTGTCACCGCACCGTTCAAAAGGAAAAAATTAGGAGGGCATGCTGCCAGTACCCATGTCATCTGATGCACTCGTACCCTAAATCTAATGCACTCACCAGGTAAAGCTTTCTTTTTTCTTTTCTGTTGACATAATGAATTCTATTGGCGGTAATAAATCACTTTCGTTTGATGAAAGTAAAAGCGCATGAAGTTAAAACTGGTCAAAGTAACCTCGGGTAAAAATTGCCGCAGGTTTCATGCTGCTTTTTAACAGCATTGCCCCAGAAAAAGTTCGCCATTCAGCTACGGACAGCCCCACCAGTTGCAAACTTGTGAACCGAGGCACTGTGTGCATGTGCTGGCACTCGAGGTGTTTTGTACTGTTCAAGCATCCATGAGGATGACCGTGTTTCGGCGGCGCCTCTTGATGCTCGTTGCGTTCCTCTGGAGCGAGGCCGTGGCAAAGGGAATCCAAGCGACGGTTCTGAATGAGGTGCTTTCGTAGCAGCTCCCTGTGGGTGGTACGGGCGGTGCTGCCCGGTCCTCTTGTCATTCTTCGCGAGTCAGTGACAGCTTGCGCCGGAGTGGCTGAGTGGCACCGGCCGTGGCTTCACCAGCACCGTTGGCTGCCGTCGTGGTGGCTGCGCTGCCTGTCTGTGAAGCCGTAGCTCCCGAACCGCCCAGAAGTCTGTCCTGAAGGGTGGCCACCTTGGACATCATGTGCGACAGTAACTGCCGCTCCTGCATTCACGCAGTGGCTGAATCTTATGAACTGTGCTGCAAAATGTAGTAACGTGCGAGCACAAGGAGCACATGGCATTAATGCCATTTGTAAAATTATTTCTAGTGTAGCTTCTGAGTACAACGAGAGAACTCTTTCCAAAAATTCTTCCTGGGAGCATAGATGTGTGCAAATAAGTTCTTCATTAGCGGGGCCAAGTCTTACTGTAGACTTACTGTGTATGCTACCTTACTGTTACGACGTCTTTTCTCTTTTTTTTAGCTGGTTCGAAATGTTGAAACCCAGAACCAACCACTGGTTCTAGATATGTGAGGTTTAACGTCCCAAATCCACCATATGATTATGAGAAACACCGTAGTGGAGGGCTCCAAAAATATCGATTACCTGGTGTTCGTTAACGTGCGCCCAATTTTGTGAACACGGGCCCACAGCATTTTTGCCTCCATGGAAAATACAGCTGCCACAGCGGGGATTCGATCCCGCGACCTGCGGGTCAGCAGCCGAGTGCCTCAGCCACTAGAACATCGGTTCTACACTTCACTAAATAACACCAGTGTCGATGCCCGATGCCAACTCACTGGGGCGGCCGGAATCTGCAATGTGTTAGCATTGCCTGCAAACGGTCGGCTTCTCCGCAGCGTACAGGAGCCATCTCTGATCGCGTGATGGCGATCGGCGAATAGTGGCGCTGGCACTTCAGTAGATGGAGTGAGCGGCGCCCGAAAAACAATGACGCAACTCTGCTACCTAAAGGCAGCTTCTATCTTACTGCAGCTTCCCCCTCCCATTGGTCGAGTCCGAAAAAAAAGGAAGCATCGCAATGGATGAACAAATCAAAACCGAACGGCCACATGCTCCGCACAAAGCCGGTCATTTTTCCCCTGCTTCCTGTAGTTAAGGTGAGAAGTATACAGTTACAGCCATACATCGGGTGCCCTTGGTAGCCATTATCGTTTAACCCTGCGTCGTAAAATACTATGGACCATCTCCCCGTAGGGAACCCTGATGGCATGTGGAGCACCAGTGGTGCGCATGGCGTCAACGCGTTTGAAAAGGATGTGGACGCGGGTGCTGGAAGAAGGGTTTGAAGAGAAACTCGGGGTCGAGTTTGCTCGAGTAAACGTTAGTTTGAAACGCAAATACACTGGAGGCGGGACGCGTTGAAGGCACTTGCACTCGGCTTAATTGGCTCGCGTCTCGTCGGTGCTTCCCGCGCGCCGTCTGTATTCTCGAATGCGATCTGTGTTTTTGACTAGCAACGCGTTGGTGTTGCTGGTCTTCCACTGATGACGCTTGCGCTCGGCTTCCCTGGCTCGCGCATCGTCTGTGTTCACGTCGCCATTCGCGAACGCGATCGGATTTGCCAACCCTCGCAAGGCCGGCAAAAGGTACGCGCATACTAGCGGGAAGCATTCTGCGATGGCGTCCCGCCCGACGTAGGAATCGCGCGGCAAGAAGCGGTACAGTGTACTAAAAGGTACACTCTAGGAGCCGCGCGCAGCCGCCGGCTCACGGCTTCTCGCCGACAGATGGAGAGAGGTGGCGCGGGTGGGATTATGCCCACGTGAGGAGTGAGCTCGAGCGTTGCGAGTGGTGGAGAGGGTGAAGCGAGACAGAGCGTACCGGTGGCGAGCGCAGGGCAGGCGTGGGAGAGAGACCTCGACCCCGCACTGCTAGGAGGGCGTGAGCTAGGTGCCACCGCTCCAACATCTGCGGCGAGAGGTGTGGTGTGGACGGAGGGACAGTGTTACACAGGCTAGTACACTTGTGAAACTCAAGTCAGCAGCGGTTGCAATAAAGTCAAAGTCATCCCTCCGCGCTCCCGTTCTTTTTTTACTTTGTTAGCGGGGTCGCAAAGCTTGCGTTTGCGCAACGATCAGTTTGTTTTTCCTAAAAATGTGATTCCTCTAACGTGTAACCGCATTACTCGTAAACTGTACGCAACTCAAGCCCGAAGCCAGGGGGGGGGGGGGCCTTGTGGTCCGGGCCCTCTTGAAATGTTCGTATGGAGGCGGATGTTTTACAGAAGACAGATAATAAAAATAAGTTTTTCAAGACCTTCCAGATGTCCCCCCCCCCCTCCCTTGAATGAAAAATCTGGCTTCGAGCCTGCCGGAGCTGATCGTGTTTTAATGTGCATTTATTGCACTTTGTCTTCCTTCTTTCCCCTCTTGTGAAACTGAGCTATGACATATTCTTTATGGAAAGCATGCACAACACAACAATTGCATTGCGATTCATTATAATCCATCCACCCAAAGTTTGTGTAGTGAAGAACCTATTTTTTAAAGTGCATACCGATTTGCATCTTAGGTGCGCTCTTAGTAAATGTCTTACCTTTGTTTTGGCGTTTTTCACAGCCGCTGGAGTGTCGGGTATGGCAAGGGTGAGGATGAACTTCACGCCAAACACTAGGTGCTGCACAAACCCACAGAAGTTGCATCACTTTAAACACACAGCAGACACATTTATCATTCCTTTTTGAGTGATGCAAAAACCAAATAATCTACAAGTGTCGAAGGCGCTCCAAGTCCGCGTTTCTGTGCCTGTGCACGTCTAGTTATTTGTAATTTGAGAAAAGATGAATATGTACAGTTAAAGCTCGATCTAGTGAAAATCTATTTGCACTAAGTCCCTGATATCACGAAGAAACTTGCATTTGTGGGTGGGCCGCCTGAGGTCTCAATGCTGTCATCAATCCCAGTTAATGAAATTAATTTGGTCATCACACACGATTTGACGAAGTGAATTTTTTTTTCCCCAGGCAGCTGCTGCTTCAAAAAGTGCCCAGCTGCTGACTCGAAGGTCACGGGATCGAATAACTGTCGCGGCACAGGCATTTTTGATGCAGGCACTAATGGTCGAGGCTCGTGTAGGTGTTTTCTACCCGTTTATATCCTGAGGTGGTCGAAATTTCAGGAGCTTACTACTACGGCGCCCCTCGTAAGATTTGTGCTGTGATGATATCACATCCAAACATCAACGTTCCCTAGTCACGGGTGTAGCTTTGTTGTGACGAGGCTGCACGCACTGCCAATGCCTGGAACAACTTACGAGGCCGTCTGTAATGCTCTTTAGTATTAGATAGTGCTAGTGGCAGTGGTGGTCGCTTTCGTCATTTCATTCTTGATGTGGCTGATTTGCTTTGATCTTCTCTTCGTAAATTTCTGAATCGACCTTCTCGCACAACCGCTGCATTCGTTCTCCGTATTTTTGCATGTCGGCCACTTGCCATGGCTTCACGTAAACCTCAACCTGGCTTGCATCGTCCGGTCGTGGAACCTGCTGTGTTAATACGTCATGGGTGGCTCCATGTCCGAGCCGTTCTCGTGGGCTTTTCACACTTGCAGATGTCTAGACTGTACAGCAGAGAATATAATTCCGAGGTAGCTTTAGGGTGTCTCTACGCAACAATTTTAAATATGGGTTTGATTGATTGATATTTGGGGTTTGACGTCCCAAAACCACCATATTATTATGAGAGACACCGTAGTGGAGGGCTCAGAAAATTTCGACCACCTGGGGTTCTTTAACGTGCACCCAAATCTGAGCACACGGGCCTACAACATTTTCGCCTCCATCAGAAATGCAGCCGCCGCAGCCGGGATTCGATTCCGCGGCGGGGCAATTTTAAATATGGGTTGACGGAAATATTATTTTCTCTGTGTCACATCTCGATTTTATGAACTTTCAGTTGTAATGAAATGTTTTGACCATTGTGATCACTTCGCTAAATCGAGTTTTAACTATATATCTTGCATCCCAGAGAAATGCAAGACCTGACCTAAAAAGTCTGAGGAACTTTTCGAGCTCCAATGTGCCCTAATTGGAGGAATATTGTGAAGCTTGTGGTGTCGCACTGACGCACCGTCGTCGAAGTTTCGACACAGAACACAGATTCGACACAGAACGACACAGAGCAAGGATACCATTTCCTACCAAATGACCTAAAGCCTGATACTGCAACCATGGGCCATGGCTGGGGCCCGAAGCTATGGTGCAACAACTGTCCTCTTTGTGTGTCAGGTGCAAAGCTTGAGAAGTTGTCTTTTTTAAGGTTATGTGCGCAGCTCCCCTCTTCCCCAAAAAACCTATATGTTCACCAGAGCGTGATCTACATCAGTCTTTGTTGATTTAGGACCATTCAGGGTCATTAATATGCTGCAAGAGGGAAGTTAACACTGCATGAATTCACAAGTTACTTATTGAAGTAACAATTGTTCATCTCATAAAATTTACATTAAACAATGAAATTAATAATTAAAAGCATTGCATGAAAATATATTGTATGTGTCATTGTGTGCTTGTGTCTGCGACAATTTTCTTGTCTACCCGTGCAAAGAATGTGTGGCCACCTGCAATAGGTATTTTTCGAGAGGAATGGAAATTATTGTTCACATCGTACCTCGAATGCAATGACGAACATGAACCGTCTGTAGTCACTCTTGAGGTTCCTCCCGAAAGTGGAGGTGAAGGCTATGAGGAACGCGTTGCTGACCACTCCACACACATTGATGAAGCCGAACAGGTGGAACCACATACCTGTGGGTACATGAGGCTCAAGTTTCTGAATGCTTCAAAGCATAGGTATGTGTTATGTAACTGCAATAGCAGCCTATTTGTGATTTTTGCGACAATGATCTCAAAGCGACAGGATCATATATCTTGGCGAGTAAATAAAAATAGCAATAAATTTGCTCAATATAATCTTCTATGCCACGTAGTGTTGATTGGCAATTACTATAGTCATTATTCAACTAAAGTTTAATACATTTTGATCAATGTTGTTAAATATTACTTCACAATAACAAAAATTATAAACTATGGCATTTTGACCAAAACCACATTTATTAGGCCAAGTACTCGGCAGCGAAGAGGCAGCCAGAGGCAGAGCACCTACACACCATAGAGTTTCCTCATTATTTTATGAAACTATGCCACACACAACCGATAATGATGATCACTACGACACACGATGACGATAAGGATGGGTAGAAAGACGAATGATTATGACTAGGATAATGCAGACATGAAGAAGCAGCGCATAACAAACGCCCACAGTACCTACCTCACATTTTTGAGCACTCGGTACGTCCAGGGTGAGATTTTAACATATGAATTTGTCCATCTGTAATATGGTACAGGGGACGTGTTTTATGTGCATGCTACCCCTGTAAGTTAGTAAAACTTGTTGGGCTATTTCGTACATGCTTACTGGAATACAAAAAAAAGATACCCCTTTTCTGTTCTGTCCCAGCTCCTTGCTTGATGGTTAGGCATCTCTTGTATATCAGTAACCCTGAACGACCGTGCAATATCATGTGACGTCGCCAAATTCACGCCGATCAGGAAAACTTGCGCACAGTGTCACTAGAAACTTGCGATAGTCTTGCTAAACAGAGGGAAGTGGACAAAACATCATTGAAAAGTCCATTGACACTTTGCAAAAATGTTAATGCGCATGCACGAGCGCATGTACAGTCTCGGCAGAAAACGATTAGCACAAGGGACTCGTGCCAGGAGCAGCGAAAATGCGGCACATGGCGTTGTTCACCAGCTCACCGACAGCGAAATGGCCAAGCACATTCCATTTTCCTAACCAGGGGTGGACGGCGGAAAGCAGCCCACCCGAAAGACCAATCCTTAAAGAAACGCTTGTCCATTGCTTATCGGTATATGCATCTCTGCACATGATTTATTTCTTTATTTCTGCGTTGAAGTTGCGAGCAACCGTATATTTATCGCAGTTGCTTCGAAAAAAGTTGTCTTTTCTTACTTCCGTCCCGCATCCCCTCATACGTGTGCGCCATGAAACTTGCTACGAGCTGTTACACATGTGTCGTATTAGATAAATCCGAAAGAATAATGCTAAAATTTGTGTGCTGTAGCGTCCAGAGTATCAAACATCCACGGTCGCTATGTAACTGCGTTTCCTAGCTCTACCTTCACAAAAGTGAAGCTTTGGTAAGGTTTTGATGTAAAATTAATGGGCGCGAAAAGAGTGTGTTTTATGGATGAATGCGCGCATGATAACGCCCCTATCGCCAAAACGCGGAAGTCATTAACGACGTCATCGAGAACCACTTCCTCGTTTAAACGACTTCCTCGCTCTGCTGAAATCCTCAAAGAAGGGTTGCCTCTTGATCAGACAGCTCAACCGGGTCACCATGTCTGCTGGTCGTGGTCGTTTCTTTTGAACTGCTTCCTGCAGACTTTCACAATACATCGGAGTCCTGCCGTGACCATGCAAGCAATGTAGGCGCGCCGTACCGTACGTATTTGCTCATGCAGCTGGCGTCGCGCGATCTCTCAAAGGAGACGGGCCCACGAGGCAAACAATGGCTTTCCCCACGGAGACGCGTCAAATCGATACCTTTCTTATCGGTGCCGTCGGCTTTGTCTCAATAGCGCTGCAGAGGTCGTTACGGTGGACGGCCGAGACCTAACCGAGGGCACGCAAGCCACCCCAATGACGTTACCATGACGACTGATTAAGTTATGCCGTGCATTCTTCCTAATTATTGTTATTTTTCAGACGAATATTTTTTTTCTCTGTGCATTGCTCGTTTTCCTGTTGACTGGCCTTATGCGTATACCTCTGGAAGAACGTAGTTGCTACAGGTACTTGCGTCTACTTGCGTGGCGGCGACGCGAATATATCGCGCAATCGTGGCTATACAGGGGTGCAATTTCTACTTATTTATTTATTATGTTGCTAAATTTATACGGATTTGCGGATTCGGTGGCTCTTTATAATCGACGTTGCGTGTTTAACATTTCTTTTAGGCACGGTGTTGCTGTTGGCTCGTGGTGGTACCATGCCAATGAGATATACTATACTTACGCGAGTTGTTTAAACTCGCCGAATTGCTTTCCTATAGGGCCTGAAAACTGCGATCTGACCGTTCTATGCAAGAGTGATCCTTTTATTTCTCACCTGTCACTATGGCTAGCACATTATTACGCTGAATTCTTATGGTGTGTATTCCTTGTCTTCGCAGTGCTAAGGTAGCGGCTTTTCAAAATGCACCAACTAGCCCACAACGCTACGCTTGTAGTCTGGAGTTCGCTCGTATTAGTAGTGCATCAAATATGTGTTATTCAGGTTGCGTGTGGTTTGTTACCCGGCACATTAATCATCCAGATGTTTCAAAATTAAAAGTGAGATGTGAAACTACGCTCTGTTGCGACTGGCCCTTGCGGCACCGGATATCCGGGATGAAGACGCTGAAGCAGAAGGAAGGGAGACATGAAGAGAGTTTATTTTCATTGTAGACATTTCGAGAGCCTCCTCGAAGGCGCTGGGGGAACTCATTATATAGAGTACTTTCTCCCCAGATCCATAGATCGGGGAATGGGTCCGGACTTCGCTGTCCAATAACAAGTCTTACAGTCCTTCCTAGCGTCATCATGCCGACACCAACCTCAACATACACACATACACAACACAAACGCGCATATGGTCCAGGCGGTATACTGCCTCCTCCAGCGAAGCTTGCTTCAAGCAAGCGGGGTGCTCGGGTAGACCACCCATGCTTTCTGGGACGGCGGTCGCGGACTCGGCGTGTCCGAGGGCCATTGCATAGACATCTGGTGCTGATTTGAGCGTCGGCGGCCCATCGGCCAGAGACGCATAGCGTGGTGGTCCAACTTTCGTCTTCGGCGGAAACGCGGTGTTGTGGCCTTACGCCTCGCCCTCTCCTTCCTCTCTCTCAATCTCTCTACCTTTTAATCCTATCCTTTTAATCCCTTCTCTCTCCCCATCCCTCGTGAACTACTGTTGAGGTGTCCTACCCCTGAGAGACAGTTACGGGGCTCACTTTTCTTTTCATTTAAAATCACTCCCCCCCCCCTCGCCGCGTAAAGGGGAAGTGCTCGTCGAACGCAACAGTTCACATGACGCGTCAACAATGGAGTTCGTGTATTCGTGTCAGTACATTTAAGATGTTATGAGTCACTCTTCGGCGTTTGCTGTGAAAACACATATTAAGTATAACAGGCATTGCTGTGAACATCAGCTAAACCTCGCAGTAGTGTGTGAGAAAGAGTGTTCAGAAGCGGAGCTCGAAATTGGGAAGTAGAAACAGCGCAAAAATATATACAAGGACAGAGGAAAAGACGACACCGCGCTGAAGTTGCCATTTTTCCAGGCGCCTTCTTTTCACACAGAGGCTGGTGCTCTCTTTTTTCAGAGTTGTCGGTGCCTGCTGTTTGACGTCTAATAACAGACAACATACCATCGGCCTATAGTCGGCATTAAGAACGGTGTCATAATCAAAATGTCTTACCACAAGGTGGCGCCAGCTGCCGGGGCCATGCGCCAAAGTGTGTTAACATCACACAGTGAACCACACTCGAGCACAGGAATCTCAATACCCGCGTTTATTCACGCGTGCTCAAGGTCATGACGCGCGTTGACGTAACTTCTTTCCCCCGCGCCATCCCTCCGCGTGTAGCTTCCAGCGCACCCATCAAGACGAGAGGAGGTGAGCTCCTGTGACTCCGTTCTCCGTGACGTTTTCGAGAAATTTGGCGGCACTTGATTTGCGAGGCTATAAATTCTGATACAGAGGTCATTCGATGATAACTTGGAATGTATAGAGGGAGAATCAATATAGGAAAGGTGAAGAGGTAAACTAAACTACGTCCAGCTTGCTACCCTACATATGGGGAGGGGAATCCGGGAGCAAAAGAGTTAGGGAAAAAGAGAGAGAAGGAGAGACACACTTCGCACCACACACACAGTGCACGGGTTTCACAGGTGGTCGCTCATAAATGTTGCCTTCAAGTACTGCAGGAGGACTCGTGTGGCTCTCTGCGCTGATGTTCTTCGAGACATGCTCCCAAGATCTATGCTTGATTTAAAGCAGCCGATCATCGAGACTCCTTAATGCACATTGAAGGATCCGGTGATTTTGTTCATATTGGAGCATTTACCAACTCATTCAGCCATCGCGTTGGCATGGCTGGCTCATCGAAGTGCGATAACTGCAACTGTATATGAGCTATTGACCATTCAGTTGCAAAAGTGGTTCATGGCTCATTTCATGAGCCCACCAACACGTTTACAAGTGGCCATCAAACAGGTGCATAAAATGTGTCTCACTAATTGACTGCCACAATTTCTTAGAATCTGTCAAGTACGAGTGGAATTAGAGATTTGTCGCACACTATTATTGCTTTCTCTCTTGTCCCGACATCTGCGCTGGAAGCCAAATCTGGAGGGATGGCACGGAGGAATGAAGTGACGTCACGAACATGCCATGACCTTGAGCACCTGTAATTTTTTCTTCGAACGAGCGCATGACTCTAGGTGTGATCACCAGCGAACGCTTGGGCATGTGACGGCCTCCCGCGGTGACCTCGGCAACTACACATCTCGCGATGCTCAAGTCAGCCAATGACCGTAAATTTGGGTGTATGAAATCATTTGTGGAAAATATGGTTTTTTGCTGACCCTGAAAATTAATTGGACATTCCAGGCAGCGAACTGCGCTATAATATTTAGCTCGTGTGTTCTCGAATGCTTTGACTGCTGATGGGCAATGTTTTCTGGCCATACTGAAAAAAAAATGTCGCAGGGTCTTTTCAAGGCCAAGTACGTTTCAGCACATCGTTTGACTGCCAACTCACCTATGTCATCGTCCCTGAACGGTACGGGCCTTCGGTTGAGCCATAGAAGCCTGTTGCCGTCTATTCGGAGATCGAACATGTTGTACAGGAGTGCCAGGAGGGGTGCCAGCGGGAACGAAGCTGCAAACAGCTGTCATGCAAGTAAACGTCGGGGGCAAGTGTTTACGTTTGTAGCTTTTGTTCACAAGGTCTTGTCATAGAGATATGGCATTGCAAAAAGGGAGGGTATCGGTTTAGAAAGATACGAGCGCTTGACATTTGCTTTTCGTCGTGTGAAATGTGCACAAATACTCAGGAGACGACTTTTGCGATAGTCGCGGTTGAAAACTTCTAAACACGCATACGATACTGGAAGAAAGCCTGTACAACTATTATAATCAATACCACACAAAAAATTTGCGCACTATAAATCTAAACACCTATACTTAAGAGGCGCTCGAGCATAGTGCATAATGTAGTGGTACTTCTATTATTACTTTCGAGAAACAACACTCAAAATACACCTGCTACAGTGTCTCCGTGGTCATGACAATGTTCTGCCAAACAGGATACCTCTAGGGTACAAACAAAAAGCTTGTGTTCTCCTTGGTGCATGGTAAAGAGGTAGTTATTACGAAGTCATCGTCTACGACGTCCCACACAGCCCACCGTATGTGCCACACGTAATATTCGAAGTTACGCTAGTCTATAGCCATGCGGCTCAGAGACTTCAAATCACAAAATGTGAATTTCAAAATACAAGATATATGTCGCGCAAAAATAAATGTCGCCCTTGATGAAGCGTTTTATATTGTTTAGATTGAATAAGACATATCATTTCTCTCTCTCTCTCTTATCGCCATGGAAACGCACTGCTTGTATTGTATCAGGCCACCCTTCTTTTGTAAATATATTTTCGCTCACGCTGTGAAATTACTATGACAGGGCCGAATGGCTTTACATGGTTCAATAACGGGGATGATCACTTTCAGAGAACTTGTATACATAGGTGTGTTCAGGGTTTCATATTAGGGGGGGGGGGGGCAAAGCTTTTACACAGCCCCCCTCTTCCCCGCCGCGTTGGTCGAGACCAATTGACAACATATGTCTCGCAATGGATAAGAAATCCACTTTTTTCTTCACATTTACATTACCATTTAATCTGTTAGCTTCTCTTTGCTTTACTTGGCATTATTGTGTGTTAGATATCATTAATATTGTGTTAAAACACGAAAAAACGAGCCCTTAAGTATACACTTCTTTCCTTTATTCATTAACGAGGGTCTCGTACTGGCAGACTTGGTGCCTTTAGGTTGTATACGAGAGACTATTGGTCAGCTGCCAGCTCGTAATAAGTTCACGTGCAACGTGACGCCAAACAGGCTCAAAGAGTGTGCTACACTCGCCGCCATGGCTACTGGTGGCGCTGACTGACACTCCCACGTTTAAATTCACATATATACCCGATAAAGTGGCTGGGGGGATAGCTGCCGTGGTAGCTCAGTGGTAGAGCATCGAACGCGTTATTCGAAAATCGCCGGTTCGGTTCCTGCCCACGGCAAGTTATCTTTTCACCCACTTTTCTTTCTTCACATTTACATTACCATTCGGTCTGATAGCTTCCCCTACACTTTCCTTGGCATTGTTGTCTGTTGGATCATATCTCTATTCTACTACTGATCTCTGCGTTCGGCACTATTATTGCTTTACATCGCACGGTGATTCCCGCAAATCTCACGCATGCAGCAAGACCTTCGTTAGTATTGCGGTGTCAAGGAAGCCCTGACAACCATCCCTGGAATGCAAAAGAAGAAAAATTTGGCCCTGAAAAAAAAACAGCATTACTGTTTCTGCACGAGAAACACAGTGGACGCATTTACATGGATGGGTCGGTTACTTCAGCAAGCTCAACTGGCGCAGTGGTAACTCCGGAGAAATACGTCCCGATAAAGTTCAGGACATCGCATCTGACATCATCCATGGCTGTATAACTCGCCGCCATTCGTATCGCTCTGGAGTTTATAGTTGAAGAACCGGCAGCAGACATGGTCAATCTTCTCCGACTCCAAAGCAGCCCTCCAGGGCATTGCCTCACCATATTGTCATGAACCAAATGAACAGCTACTCCCTGAAATAAGACTGCTTCATCACCAGTCTATAGGGAAACAACATTACATAGCGTATCAATGGATACCGGGCCACTGCGGCATCGATGGAAACGATCATGCAGATGAAGCAGCCCGATCTGCTCGTGATGATGCCCCTTGTGCAGCTATGTCATTATCAAGAACGGACGCCGCTGCAAGGCTTTGATCACTTGCACGAGAACTGACACTCGCTCAGTGGAATTCACCGGCTTTCACCAACGTCCGCCTTCATAAATTGGACCCACACCTACAGCTCCGTCTTCCATCCTTAATAACCAGTGCTGAGGAGACACTTTTGTGCTGTCTGTGGATTGGGGTGGCCTTTACGAATGCTTATTCGTTTCGAATCGGAATGGCCAGCAGCCCGACATGCGACACCTGTGGCTGCGCGGAGACTTTCTCCCGTCTTCTCTGCGAGTGCCCTCGCTTCAGTGCGCCAAGAAAAGAACTGTCGAAAGTTTTAGATAGAGTAGACAATCGCCACTTGTCGGAAGAAAGGTTATTAGGACACTGACCGAGACCGTCCTCGGCTCGCAAGGCGTTGAGAGCGTTGTTGCGCTTGTTGCTGGCAAGTGGTCTTAGAGACAGACTGTAAGCAGCGTCGTGGATAGTCTGTTGTCCTGCGCCTTTTTTTCCTCTCCTTCATCGTCTCTTTTCTCACATCTTTTATTCCCCTTACCCCTTTTTCCGGCACAAGGTAACCAATCGGTCTGAGAACTGCCCAACCTCCCTGTCCTTCAATCCTCCTCCTCCCCTTCCTCCTCTTCCTCCTGCCGGTGCTTGGAAGTGGTTCCCAAACTGGTCTTAGGCAGGCTTCAGGAAAGGAGTCGCGTTAATATGAGTAATAAAGCGTTTTAGAACAGCATCGGAATAACCAGGCGTCACAAAATGTTGATTGTGCAACGGGTGGGTCGTCCAATGCTCCAACCCATTCCGAATGCTTGTTCTTGATCACCTATTTTAGGCATAATTCTTCATCGTCGTCAGCCACTGCATAAAAAAATCTTTTTAATTCCTAGCAAGCCTGTAGCGGATACCGCGCTTCTCCGAAGAATAATGAAGAATAGCATAGTGAATACCTGCCTACTACACAAAAATTATGATTTACGGCGTAATGGGTACCCATCAAGTGTGCTTGTAGCAGTTACCCAAGGAGTGTTTAGAAAAGGCTCTGAAAGCAACCTCTTCTACCTTGCGCTGTGACTGTGCTGCGCGTTCCACGCAGGCGTGGCGTTTTTTTAGGGGCGAAGCTTCTTATGGCGTGGCTTGGGCGGCCCTCGTTGTAGTGCGTAACCACCGGTGGCACATACCCGAAATGGCGATTTTTAGAATGTCCGCTGGATGGCGGCACTTGTATATGATGAATACATATTGAAAAGATGTGAGGTGGCTGTACTCGGACTGTTCATTAGATAGACGGACGGACGGATGAACATACAGATGGACGGACAGACTGATGGACGCATGCACATACAGAGGGGCGGACGCGCAGGCGGACGGACGGATGGATGGACGGACAGAGGGACGGCTGCACGAACAGACGCACGGACGGATGGACAGACAGGCAGACGAACGAAACAGACGGACGCATGGACGGACGGATGGACGCATTGACGGTCAAATGGACGGACGCATGGATGGACGGGAGCAAGGACGAATTGACGGACGGAAGCACAGACAGACTGACGAACGCTTCGCCCCACCAATTATCATTCACTCCGTCGATATGCTGTGATTTTTTTGTGTGTGCGAACAGTTGTCAGTGTCCATCGACCGCATTGTTTGCTGTGGCGCGCATGCACTGCTAGCAGGCTGGTTATTTTCCCTCCGGTTTCTCCGCTTGGCTTGACCTGGCCGACAGAAATCGCCCAGCGGGAGCAGCCTCCTCCGCCCACGATGCGCCCGAGCCACTCGCAAGCGGTGATCAGTGCAGCGCGAAGTGGAGGGCGTCATCCGCTGCTTGCATGACTGCATGAAACACTCAGGTGGTCGATGCGAATGTTGGTCGTGGCTGTCGTCATGACGATCCACGGCCATTCATTGATTGCTCCCCTCCCCGGCCTTCACTTGGCCTCACCAATCTCGTACCAGAGAGTGGAGAGAGGAGCTGCCGGTAATGCCAACACACCCGGACGCCGCACCACAATCACTGTTTCCAATCGAACTAAACTGGGCTCTCGAGCGAAGGGGGCAGGAATGAGCTGTGATGGCCAAGGTCTCGTAAACGTTGGAAGGCATGCCATGCCCCGGAAAATGATTATGTGCGACAGGGGTGCGCCTTGAAATTGTGTTATATATATATATATATATATATATATATATATATATATATATATATATATATATATATAGGAAGAGAGAGGAGAGAGAGTCCAGTGTTGTGGTAACTGCACGAACGTAAACTAGTAGAAATGGGGTAACCTTGGTAGTCTTGTCTTGTACGGCGGTGTTGTAGGTAAAGGTGACGTGTGACAAAGTTTCGTCCCACTTTTTGTGCTCGACATTCACATATAGATTATCATGTCAGCTAGAGTTCTGGTAAGACGTTCCGTTTGGCTATTGCTTTGAGGGTGATGTGCAGTGGTTTTTCTGTGTACAGTGCAAGTCATATTCAGCTGGCATTTCATAAGTTTCGCAGTGAAAGCAGTCCGGCGATCGGCGATAATATCAGCTGGATCGCCATGCTGAAGAACTATGTTGTGTACAAAGAATTTGGCTTTTTCAGCCGCCATTTCCCGCTCCAAGAAGTTTGTTTCGGCGTATCTCGTTAAGTAATCAGTCGCGACAACGATCCATTTCTTGCCGAGTGAAGACGTCGGGAAGGGTACAAGAAAGTCCATTCCACCTTGTTGGAAAGGAGCTTTCACTGGGTCTATAGGTCGTAGAAGGCCCGCTGGTTTAGCACAAGGTGTTTTTCGTCTTTGAAATTCGCGGCATGTCCTAACATAGTGCCGTACTGAAGCTAATAGCTTGGACCAATAGTAAAGCAAACTTAATTTTGCAAGCGCTTGAGTCGCATCCAAATGTCCAAATGTGGGCTCATCATCACACACTCGTTATTTCTTGCCGCATAGTTTCAGAAACAATGAGGAGAACTTTTTATGGTTCATCTTAAGGTTTCTCTTCTAGATAACATTTCTTCGGAGGCATAACGATGCGAGGATTCGAGAAAGCATACGGGGTATTTGTACGTTGACTCTTCCCAGGTCTTTCATGAGTGGGAGCAATTCTTCGTCTGCAAGTCGCAATTCGGCTATTTCTCGACAATAACTACTAACAGAAAGACCTCTTCTGAATATGCTATGTCTGCAGGCGCCCGTGAAAAGAACTGGCATCGGTATGCTTCCTCCCAGATCGGTATATTATGGTTATATCATATTCTTGCAGTCTGAAGCGCCACCTAGCTTGTCGTATGGATGGATGCTTGATGTTAGGCAGCCAGCAAAGATCATGATGATCGCTGACTGCCTTGGTCTACCGTTTATATAGGTACGGCCGAAATTTACTTATGGCCCAGATAAAGGCAAGGCATTCTTTCTCTGTGGCCGAATAGTTGATCTCCGTTTCTGAGAGTACGGCTGGCTCAAGCTATCACCTTTTCTTTGCCATTCTTCCACTGTATTAGAACGCATCTTGGCCTGATGTCACTGGCATTTGTGGGTATTTCATTCTCAGCTGACTCGTCAAAATGAGAAAGAATTGGAGGCTGTTCCAACCGTTCTCTTAATTTGTAGAAGGAGATTTGTTGGTGTTTTTGCCACTGAAAAGCCACATCTTCACTCGTAAGTTTCGCTAAGGGTTCTGCGATGTTAGAGAAATTTCTGACAAATCGTCTGTAGTAAGCATATAAACCTAGAAATCTCTGTATACCGACTTTTTGTCAGTTGGCACCAGAAATCTTGTTACGGCGGCTGTCTTATCGGGATCAGGGTGACCACCTTAAGTGCTAACGACGTGGCCAAAAAATCGAAGGTCTTCGAAGTCGAATTGGCACTTCTCTGTCTTGATTATCAAGTCTACCGAACGGATTGCCTCTAATTAGCACTGGCCGCCGGCGCTTGAGCCTCGAATGTTGCGGCGAAGATGACCATGTCGTGTAGGTACACTAAGCAACACTGCCACTTTAGTTTGGAAAGTACAGTGGCCATCATGCGTTAGAACGTTGACGGCGGGCAACATAGACCAAAAGGGGAAGCGTTAAATTCATACAGTCTGTCCGGGGTAACAAACGCAGTCTTTTTGCGATCGCGTTCATCAACTCCAAATTGCAAGTATCCACTTTTCAGATCTAGTGATGAGAAGAACTTCGCACACCGAAGTCGATCGAATGTTCCGTCGATGAGCGAAAGGGGGTTCCGCGCGTCCCTTTTAGTCCCAGCATTCAGTTTTCGGTAGACGACACAAAAGCGTAGCGCGTTATCCTTCTTTTTGGAAAGCACCACGAAAGATGCCCACGGACTGCTAGAAGGCTGGATAACATCATCTTGAAGCATCTTCTGTACCCGATTCTTGGATAACTGTCCTTTGCTTTGGTGAAACACGATACGAGTAATGACATATATGCCATTACCCGTATTGTATTCTGGTTGTCGCGTCCGTTATGACCCTGTGTTTGGTAATGCTCGTGTGCCGTACCTTTCAACTATCGAAGAAACTGCTGAAAGGTTAGGATTGACAGATATTACGCAGCTGACATCAGATGTTCGTTTCATATCTGTTTGCGTTGTTTCAAGACTGCTTATGTCTGTCGCTTCACAGAACTCATAAATAAAGGCTACGGCTGTTCCCGAAGCGATGTGCTGAAATTCGTTCCCGAAGTTTGTCAGGAGGATGTCTGCGCACCCGTTTCGCAGCTTGATAATTCCTCGTGGCACAAAAAGCCTCTCTTCAAGAAAACATCCACGTTGCTGTCTGCCACATATTCGTAGTCGCTAAATGTATCATTTCTGACAAGAACCATTACCTTGCTTCGTAGCGGTACAGTTATATCATCATCGACGACTCGCAGTAAAGTTTACCGCTCATCGGCTCGTGCTACCTTTATAGCTTCTTCCGTGGAAAATGACACACTTGATCTTTGGAAAAGAGTCCAGCGAACAGCTCTTGCTTTACCACATGCATGAAGTAACGCACCTTCTTGTCTCCCGTCATGCCGGAATCGGCTCGCTTTAAAAGGCGGGACATGTCTTTTATGTACATTACGACAGCTTTGTTCAAATGTTGATTCCGTGTACGAAAACCTGCTTCTGCCTTTTCCCGACGATCACTGTTGCCTATCCTACTCAGTAGCTGCCGCCGAAACTCTTGCCACGACGTCAGTGATGCCTCGTGGTTTTCATACCACACTATAGCGCAGGGTCTTCCGACGCAATGTAGACGTTGCGCAGCTTGCCTTCCTCGTTCGACTAATTTAGCTTTCCCACTCTCTCGAAATGTTCTAAGCAGTCTTCGGCGTCCTCGTAAGTCACCATGGAACACTTTTTAAATGACTGGTTGGCTTAAGATGAGCTGTGTCGGCGTTACTTGGCTGGTCGTAGTGGCCGTGTCGCTTGTCTTCGTCGCCGATGCCCTTGACACAGAGGGAAGTGGTCCAAATTCTGGCGAGTCCCCTCGGATGCGGCGGGTGACCCATTGGTGCACAGGTGTAAGCTCCACAACTTCCGGCTGGTCAGTGCATGTACTTAGATCTTTGTGGCGCTCGGAATCATCTACCCAGCACCTCCAACAACGTAACAAATGTAACGACCTCACAACAAGGATGCTCTATTCACTCGGTTTATTGAAAGCGAACTTGTGTCTAAAGCCAAAAAGCACAGCAGTAAGGAAAAGAACGGAAGGTCCGTTGTCCTCGCGAGCCTCTGCCTCGAACATCGACGTTTTCGTTTTCACGCTGCTCTGTCAAAGCTCGTGCGCATGCAGGGCCCGCTCATGCATTGCGGCTGGCTTCGTCTGTTGTAGCGGTCTCGTCAGCGTTTCTTTTGTTTACGACGTCTGCGTTATATTGAGCGTTGGCAGTTACCCGTGGGAATATATGAAAACCTGTTCTTTATTTTGGGGCCACTACTCTGAGGCACAGCCACAGGGATGTTCTATTTGCCGTTCAGCAATATATCAATGCGACTAAATGAACCCCTTGGTAAATTGTGCGTGCGATGCATATTTCATTACATGGAAAGTAGCCATTCAAGTCATCAATTAGCTAGCACACCTAGGAATGAAACAACGAAG
>WOVY01004758.1:0-10039 GCA_013436015.1 Rhipicephalus annulatus
CGCCACGTGGACAGTCGTGCTCTTCTCTGAACACCGTCAGAACATTTCTCCACAGCTGTCAGCGCAAAGAAAAACGAGACACCACGCTCTCGGGAGGGCTCGAACCTCCAACTTTTTGGTTAACAGCTGAACGCGCTAGCCAATTGCGCCAAGGAGATAGTCGTGCTCTACTCTCAGTACCGTCAGAACATTTCTCCAAAGCTATCAGCGCAAAGAAAAAAGTGACACACCGCTCATGGGAGGGTTCGAAACTCAACCATTTGTGTACCAGCCAACGCGCTAGCCAATTGCGTCACGGAGACAGTCGTGCTCCACTCTCATCACGGTCAGAACACTTCTCCAAAGATATCAG
Source organism: Rhipicephalus annulatus (assembly GCA_013436015.1). NCBI lineage: Eukaryota > Metazoa > Arthropoda > Arachnida > Ixodida > Ixodidae > Rhipicephalus > Rhipicephalus annulatus. The sequence continues at coordinate 353 of WOVY01004758.1, forward strand.
TGCAAAGAAAAAAAAGCGACACACCGCTCATGGGAGGGCTCGAACCTCCAACCTTTTGGTTAACAGCCGATCGCGCTAGCAATTGCACCACGGACCCAACCGCGCTCCACTCTCACCACCGTCGGACCGTTTCTTAAAAGCTATCAGCGCAAAGAAAAAAAGCGACACACTGCTCCCGGGAGGGCTCCAACCCTCCAACCCTTTTGCTTAACAGCCGACGCACAAGCAGATTGCGCCACGGGGACAGTCGTGCTCCACTCTCACCACCGTCAGAACATTTCTCCAAAGCTATCAGCGCAAAGAAAAAGAGAGACACCCCGCTCTCGGGAGGGCTTGAACTTCCAACCTTTGGTTAACAGCCGAACGCGCTAGCCAATTGCGTCACGGAGGTAGTCGTGCTTCACTCTCACCACCATCAGAACATTTTTCCAAAAGTATCAGCACAAAAAAGAGACACACCGCTCGTGGGAGGGCTCTAACCTCCAACCTTTTGGTTAACAGCCGATCGCGCTAGCCATTGCACCACGAACCCAACCGCGCCCCACTCTCACCACCGCCAGAACATTTCTCAAAGCTATCAGCGCAAAGAAAAAAAAAAGAGACACACCGATCTCGGGAGGGCTCAAACCTCCAACCTTCTGGTTAACAGCCGAACGCGCTAGCCATTGCGTCACGGACGTAGTCGTGCTCCACTCTCACAACCATCAGAACATTTTTCCAAAGGTATCAGCGCAAAGAAAAAAAGAGACACACCGCTCATTCGAGGGCTCGAACCTCCAACCTTTGGTTAACAGCCGATCGCGCTAGCCAATTGCGCCACGGAGACAGTCGTGCTCCACTCTCACCACGACCAGAACACTTCTCCAAAGATATCAGTGCAAAGAAAATAAAGCCACACACCGCTCATGGGAGGGCTCCAACCTCCAACCTTTTGCTTAACAGCCAACGCACTAGCAGATTGCGCCACGCAGACAGTCGTGCTCCACTCTCAGCACTGTCGGAACATTTCTCCATAGCTGTCAGCGCAAAGAAAAAGCGAAACGCCGCTCCAGGAGGGCTCCAACCTTCATTCTTTCGGAAAACAGCCGATCACGCTAGCCAAATTCGCCACGTGACAGTCGTGCTCTTCTCTGAACACCGTCAGAACATTTCTCCACAGCTGTCAGCGCAAAGAAAAAAGAGACACACCGCTCTCGGGAGGGCTCGAACCTCCACCTTTTTGGTTAACAGCTGAACGCGCTAGCCAATTGCGCCAAGGAGATAGTCGTGCTCTACTCTCAGTACCGTCAGAACATTTCTCCAAAGCTATCAGCGCAAAGAAAAAAGTGACACACCGCTCATGGGAGGGTTCGAAACTCAACCATTTGTGTACCAGCCCAACGCGCTAGCCAATTGCGTCACGGAGACAGTCGTGCTCCACTCTCATCACGGTCAGAACACTTCTCCAAAGATATCAGTGCAAAGAAAAAAAAGCGACACACCGCTCATGGGAGGGCTCGAACCTCCAACCTTTTGGTTAACAGCCGATCGCGCTAGCAATTGCACCACGGACCCAACCGCGCTCCACTCTCACCACCGTCGGACCGTTTCTTAAAAGCTATCAGCGCAAAGAAAAAAAGCGACACACTGCTCCCGGGAGGGCTCCAACCTCCAACCTTTTGCTTAACAGCCGACGCACAAGCAGATTGCGCCACGGGGACAGTCGTGCTCCACTCTCACCACCGTCAGAACATTTCTCCAAAGCTATCAGCGCAAAGAAAAAGAGAGACACCCCGCTCTCGGGAGGGCTTGAACTTCCAACCTTTTGGTTAACAGCCGAACGCGCTAGCCAATTGCGTCACGGAGGTAGTCGTGCTTCACTCTCACCACCATCAGAACATTTTCCAAAAGTATCAGCACAAAAAAAGAGACACACCGCTCGTGGGAGGGCTCTAACCTCCAACCTTTTGGTTAACAGCCGATCGCGCTAGCCATTGCACCACGAACCCAACCGCGCCCCACTCTCACCACCGCCAGAACATTTCTCAAAGCTATCAGCGCAAAGAAAAAAAAAAGAGACACACCGATCTCGGGAGGGCTCAAACCTCCAACCTTCTGGTTAACAGCCGAACGCGCTAGCCAATTGCGTCACGGACGTAGTCGTGCTCCACTCTCACAACCATCAGAACATTTTTCCAAAGGTATCAGCGCAAAGAAAAAAAGAGACACACCGCTCATTCGAGGGCTCGAACCTCCAACCTTTTGGTTAACAGCCGATCGCGCTAGCCAATTGCGCCACGGAGACAGTCGTGCTCCACTCTCACCACGGCCAGAACACTTCTCCAAAGATATCAGTGCAAAGAAAAAAAAGCCACACACACCGCTCATGGGAGGGCTCCAACCTCCAACCTTTTGCTTAACAGCCAACGCACTAGCAGATTGCGCCACGGAGACAGTCGTGCTCCACTCTCAGCACTGTCGGAACATTATCCATAGCTGTCAGCGCAAAGAAAAAGCGAAACGCCGCTCCCGGGAGGGCTCCAACCTTCAATCTTTCGGAAAACAGCCGATCACGCTAGCCAAATTCGCCACGTGGACAGTCGTGCTCTTCTCTGAACACCGTCAGAACATTTCTCCACAGCTGTCAGCGCAAAGAAAAAGAGACACACCTCTCTCGGGAGGGCTCGAACCTCCAACGTTTTGGTTAACAGCTGAATGCGCTAGCCAATTGCGCTAAAGAAATAGTCGTGCTCTACTCTCACTACCGTCAAAACATTCTCCAAAGCTATCAGCGCAAAGAAAAAAGTGACACACTGCTTCCGAGAGGGCTTGAACCTCCAATCTTTCAGTTAACAGTTGATCGCGCTAGCCGATTCTGCCACGGAAACAGTCGTGCTCTTATCTCACCACCGTCAGAACACTTCTCCAAAGCTATCAGCGCAAAGAAAAAACGATACACACCGCTCTCGGGAGGGATTGAACCTCCAAACCTTTTGGTTAACAGTCCAACGCGCAAGCCGATAGCGTCACGGAGGTAGTCGTGCTCCGCTCTCACCACCATCAGAACATTTTTCCAAAGGTATCAGCGCAAAGAAAAAAAAAGACACACCGCTCATGGGAGGGCTCGAACCTCCAACCTTTTGGTTAACAGCCGATCGCGCTATCCATTGCACCACGGACCCACCCGCGCTCCACTCTCACCACCGTCAGACCGTTTTCTCCAAAGCTATCAGCGCAAAGAAAAAAAGCGACACACTGCTCCCGGGAGGGCTCGAACCTCCAACCTTTTGCTTAACAGACGACGCACTAGCAGATTGCGCCACGGAGACAGTCGTGCTCCACTCTCACCACCGTCAGAACATTTCTCCAAAGCTATCAGCGCAAAGAAAAAAAAGAGACACACCGCTCTCGGGAGGGCTCGAACATCCAACCTTTTGGTTAACAGCCGAACGCGCTAGCCAATTGCGCCACGGAGACAGTCGTGCTCCACTCTCACCACCATCAGAACACTTCTCCAAAGATATCAGTGCAAAGAAAAAAAAAGCGACACACCGCTCATGGGAGGGCTTGAACCTCCAACCTTTTGGTTAACAGCCAATCGCGCTAGCCATTGCACCATGGACCCAACCGCGCTCCACTCTCACCACCGTCACAACGTTTTCGCCAAAGCTACCAGCGCAAAAAAGCGACACACTGCCCCCGGGAGGGCTCGAACCTCCAACCTTTTGCTTAACAGCCGACACACTAGCAGATTGCGCCACAGAGTCAGTCGTGCTCCTCTCTCACCACCGTCACAACACTTCTCCAAAGCTATCAGCGCAAAGAAAAAAAAAGATACACACCACTCTCGGGAGGGATCGTACCTCCAACCTTTTGGTTAACAGCCGAACGCGCTAGCCAATTGCGTCACGGAGGTAGTAGTGCTCCGCTCTTACCACCATCAGAACATTTTTCCAAAGGTATTAGCACAAAGGAAAAAGAGACACACCGCTCATGGGAGGGTTCGAAACTCCAACGTTTTGTGTAGCAGCCCAACGCGCTAGCCAATTGCGCCACGGAGACAGTCGTGCTCCACTCTCACCACGGTCAGAACACTTCTCCAAAGATATCAGTGCAAAGAAAAAAAAAGCGACACACTGCTCATGGGAGGGCTCGAACCTCTAACCCTTTGCTTAACAGCCGACGCACCAGCAGATTGCGCCATGGAGACAGTCGTGCTCCACTCTCACCACCGTCAGAACATTTCTCGAAAGCTATCATCGCAAAGAAAAAAAGAGACACCCCGCTCTCGGGAGGGCTCGAACCTCCAACCTTTTGGTTAACAACCGAACGCGCTAGCCAATTGCGTCACGGACGTAGTCCTGCTCCACTCTCACACGCACTCAGCAGCAGCAGCGGAGCTGTCAGATCGGCGACTGAGTGGCTAAACACGTTTTCGAACATTGCAGGAACCGTGGCCTTAAACCAGCGCTTGCCACGACGAACGTTGGAACGGACAAGGGAGCGATTAGATCAAGCGGAGACCACGTGGATCATCACGTGTGGTACACCCGTCGTGACGGCCTACAAAAGGACATCGCCCCCTTTGGACTGCCGCACACCGCACTCAGCAGCAGCAGCGGAGCTGTCAGATCGGCGACTGAGCGGCTAAAACACGTTTTCGAACATTGCAGGAACCGTGTCCTTAAACCAGCGCTTGCCACGACGAACGTTGGAACGGACAAGGGAGCGATTAGATCAAGCGGAGACCACGTGGATCATCACGTGTGGTACACCCATCGTGACGGCCTACAAAAGGACATCGCCCCCTTTGGACTGCCGTACACGCACTCAGCAGCAGCAGCGGAGCTGTCAGATCGGCGACTGAGCGGCTAAACACGTTTTCGAACATTGCAGGAACCGTGGCCTTAAACCAGCGCTTGCCACGACGAACGTTGGAACGGACAAGGGAGCGATTAGATCAAGCGGAGACCACGTGGATCATCACGTGTGGTACACCCATCGTGACGGCCTACAAAAGGACATCGCCCCCTTTAGACTGCCGCACACGCACTCAGCAGCAGCAGCGGAGCTGTCAGATCGGCGACTGAGCGGCTAAACACGTTTTCGAACATTGCAGGAACCGTGGCCTTAAACCAGCGCTTGCCACGACGAACGTTGGAACGGACAAGGGAGCGATTAGATCAAGCGGAGACCACGTGGATCATCACGTGTGGTACACCCATCGTGACGGCCTACAAAAGGACATCGCCCCCTTTGGACTGCCGCACACGCACTCAGCAGCAGCAGCGGAGCTGTCAGATCGGCGACTGAGCGGCTAAACACGTTTTCGAACATTGCAGGTTAGTCTGTTCTCATGGCCTCTTGAAGGCCTTTTCTGTTCTGTTCCGCTTCCTGCTGCTGCTGGGTGCACTTTGTGAGCGAACTTTGAAGTGTATGTGTGCTAGGTATAATGAGTGACATATGTCCTTCATGCGAAGGCAAGATTCATGAATCTGAGTCATGGCTTCTGTGTTCAGAATGCAAATGTATTTATCATATTGGCTCATGTTCGGCGGTTACTGACAACGCCTACAAAAAGAAATCTGCGGCTGCCAAAAAATCTTGGACATGCGTAGCGTGCAAAGCGCCGACGCGTGTTGCACAGACCGCGGAAGTGCAGAACGGAGCAGTGGAAAAGAAGTTTGCCTCAGAACTGGCGGGAAATTCATCACAAGCTTACTGAATTACTGGGCATCAAAGTAAAGGTCGACGCCTTGTTGGAAATAAAAATAACTGTCGATAAAATTGAAGAATCGATGGAAGTTATGTCCAGTAAGTACGATGAAGTTCTTGCACAGATGGCAAAACAATCGGCAGAAATGTCAGATCTCAGAAAGCGGGTTATGAGGCTTGAAGCACAAGATAAACAAAAAGATGTGGAAAAACTTCAGCAGGAGTTGAACAAGTTAGACCAGTACAGCAGGCGTCTCAACCTCGAAGTGAATGGGTTAAGTTATCACGAAAACGAAAACCTATTGGCGAAGCTCAACCAACTGGCAACTGATCTAAAGCTTCCACAACTTTCCGAGTCTGACATCGAAGCCGCCCACAGAGTACCATCAAGAAACGAAAGAACTCGAAACAAGCCCAATACTGTGATAGTTCAATTTGCATCTCGCAAAACGAAAGAAAATTGGCTTGAAAAGAAAGGGGAACTGAAGAAAGCAAAGTCAGCTATATTCTTCAGTGAAAACCTAACGGCATACAACAAGAACCTCTTCTGGCAAATGAAAACTAAAGCACTTGAAAACAATTACAATTTTGCATGGCACAAGAACGGCAAACTTTTCGTGCGCCGAAGCCCGAATGATAGGTTGGTTAGAATCGCAACTGCGCAAGACCTTGAAAAAATACGATGAAGTGAAAGATAGCTGACCACAAGAGATGACTGCTTTTTTTTCGCAAACATGGCAACCAACTACTATGACGCCGAGGCCTTCCAAAAAGTTGCTTCACTGCACAAAAAACAGTTATCACTGATTCATCTTAATGCACAAAGCCTTCAAAATAAAAAAGAATCTGTTGACTTCCTTCTGAACAACTTGAATCACCGGTTTTGACTTCTTAGCTTTCACCGAAACGTGGTCTATTGATAACCGTGATAACATACAGTTTATGAACTACAGTTGTGCATCAATCTGTAGGGAAAATAAACGCGGGGGTGGTGTGTCGATTTATGTTCACGAGAGCGTGAAATACAATATTGTCAAAGAATACACTGTAATATCGACGCATTTTGAATCTGTCATGGTAAATGTCAAAGCCTTTTAGCAGCTGCTCTATATAGGCCCCCTTCAGGCGCTATGACTAATTTCCTAGATTTCATATATGAAATGCTTGAGTACTGTGAAAAAAGTGGCGCACGGGCAATTATTACCGAAGATTTTAACATAGATATGCTGTCCTCAAGTTGCAACAAGCAAAACTTTCTTGACCAAATGCTTTCTTTTGGTTATGAAAATACAATTTATGTAGCCACCAGGATTAAACAATTAACTGAAACTGCATTAGATTTATGCTTCACGAACTGTAAAAATGAGGTATGCGCAGGGGTTTTGACAGCCGGAGTCAGCGATCACCTTCCAATTTTTGCATTTTTTACCTGGGCAATAAAACAACGAAGTCCAGTAAATCCTACGCATTATCGAAAAATTAACCAAGAAAATATCAAGATTTTCCAAAACGTTATCGCACGAGAGAGCTGGAATGGTGTTTACAATAACGCTGACCCTGTGAGCGCCTACGACATATTTATAACAAAGATAACAGAGCTTTACGATCTAGCCTTTCCTTTTGTGGCATACAAAAAACCCAAGAAGGCAAGAAAACCATGGATTGATGCTGCACTTCTAAAAAGGATGAAAGCAAGAGATAAGTTATTCACTGAATTCATAAAATCTAAACGCCTAAAGTACTTGATGGAGTTTTAAGCAGGTCAGAAATAAATTAGCGTCTGATATTAAGAAGGCCCGAATAAACTACTATGAAAATAAGTTTGCGAATATACTCAATGATCAAAAGCTATTTGGAACACTATCAACGATCTTTTGCAACACAAGAATACGAAGACCATTTCTGAGGTTCAAATAGAGGGCATATCTTATTCCGGTACTCAACTTGCCCATATGTTCAACGACCATTTCTTGAGATCAGGAGCTTCCGATACTTCAGTTGGTGCCGTCCAGCCTTATAAATCGTATATTACAGCATGCATCCCGGAATCCATTTTCCTAACTCCCACAGATGAATCGGAAGTAGCCTTGCTGATAAAGAATTTAAACAACAATTCTGCTGCTGGCTTTGACGGTTTAAGGGCTGAACCCTTGAAAGCAGTTTCAGAGAATATTAGCGCACCTTTTTCCCATATCTGCAATCTTATCTTGAACACTGGAACGTTCCCGACAAATTAAAAGTAGCTAAAGTGTCCTGTTATCCACAAAGGTGGTGATGAAATGACATGGGTATTACAGGCCCATTTCTGTTTTGCCCATATTTTCCAAAATCATAGAACGTGTGATATATGTAGGATTTGCAAATTTCTGTAGCTCAAAAAAAGTAATTACAGAACATCATGTATGGATTTCAGAAGAATAGTTTACTGAAACAAGCCCCTACTATCTATTAAAGATAAAATAATCGATAATTTGAACAAAAAACGCCTCACACATCGGAATATTTCTTGACTTTAAGAAAGCATTTGATTCTATTAAGCATGAAATTCTTCTACAAAAGATTACCGAATACGGAATAAGGGGCTCGTCTCTTAATTTAATAAGAAGTTACCTTAGTAACCGGTTCCAATATACTGATATGAAACACTCAAAGTCTGAAATGGGCAAAGATAAATTATGGCGTCCCACAGGGGCTCCATACTGGGCCACTTCTATTTATATTATATAATAAACGATATCGTAAACGTACCTCTAAACAGCAGATATTATATTATACGCAGACGACCACTAATGTATTTTTTTCCGGTCAGGATATCTCTAGTATAGAAAAACAAGCTAACCTTTGGCTTAACACCAATTTGTCTCTATGGTTGAAAATAAATCAGTTAGAACTAAATATCAAGAAAACAAGTACATTATTTTCACCCTCGAAACAATTCCTATTCTCCGTAAATACGCAAGCTTTCATTCAGAGGAGTTTCGATTGAGCGAGTCCAGACCTCAAAAGTTCTTAGGCGTCATTTTCACGAAACGTTGAACTGGTCTAGTCACATAGATAAACTACGTACCCAGGTATCACGGTCCAGTTGGTGTGATTGGAAAATTAGGTGCTTTCTACCTCTTTGGGTGACAAAGCAACTTTACTACGCTTTAGTTTATTTCCCGCATACAATACTGCCTGTTAATCTGGGGCTCGACAACAAAAAACAAATAAAATTGGGATTCATCGACTGCAAAAAAGAATGCTACGTATAATCGAGAATGTTCCGCGTCGAACGCCTTCTGCTCCTCTTTCCTAAGCATGGAATCCTAACATTTGAAAATATCTTTCATAAAAAGCTAGCGACAGTCATTTACGATCAAATCAAATCAAACGCAGTTAATTTCATGATGCTTACTCCCGGAAACTACCAATGTATAACTTTAGAAGAACCACCTATTAACAGTGAGAGGACTCGGACCAACTACGGTAGACAAAAGCTAGCGCACCTTATTCCTTGTTTTTAAACTCAAATACCATGGCCACCACCATAGTGAATGAAAGTCAATCCCCAGCAATTTTCAAAAAGAAGATACACGCTTATCTACTCATGCTTCAAACGTGATATGTCTTTTTTGTATGTTAATGAAGTGCAACTCGTGTAGCTTTGCTGAAACGCACTGTAAATTTTTCACTTCCTCGCAAACTGTTCACAACTACGTTTCTGTTTTTTTATAGGTTTTAAAGGGCTTTTTTGTGTAAAGAGTGCACTTATAGATGTGTAATTATTTCTTATCTTTTCCACGCTCTACGTCTACACTTTGTATATTTCACTGTATTGAATCTATGTATTATGCCCGACACACATGCTGAGGGTTGTGCATTATTGTGGTCTGGGCAGGATCGGTGCATTGTCAGGCATTCAGTTGCCTTTTCACCACCCTTTCCATTCAACCACTGGATAAGTGATGCATGTTTAAAAACTATGATGATGAATAACTTCAAACTTCAAAC